>JARZZO010000004.1:60056979-60595104 GCA_030544215.1 Zantedeschia hybrid cultivar
TCCGTGTAAACCGTACCGGGAGTGGCTTCGGCCATGCAAACCGTATCGGGAGCGGCATGGTATTCTTTCTAAGTTCGTGTAAACCGTACCGGGAGTGGCTTCGGCCATGCAAACCGTATCGGGAGCGGCATGGTATTCTTTCTAAGTCCGTGTAAACCGTACCGGGAGTGGCTTCGGCCATGCAAACCGTATCGGGAGCGGCATGGTTTTCTCTAAGTCCGTGTAAACCGTACCGGGAGTGGCTTCGGCCATGCAAACCGTATCGGGAGCGGCATGGTATTCTTTCTAAGTCCGTGTAAACCGTACCGGGAGTGGCTTCGGCCATGCAAACCGTATCGGGAGCGGCATGGTATTCTTTCTAAGTCCGTGTAAACCGTACCGGGAGTGGCTTCGGCCATGCAAACCGTATCGGGAGCGGCATGGTATTCTTTCTAAGACCGTGTAAACCGTACCGGGAATGGCTCCGGCCACGTATACCGATTCGGGAGGAGCCAAGGCATATCTCAGTTCGCGCAAGCGGAAGCATGAATGGCTTCGGCCATCCGACTAACGTAAGAAGCGGCAAGATGCCCCTAGGGGATCATATGGACCACGATAGTAAAGGCCCCGGCCAAATACTATGGCGACATTCTATCCGAACCTGCATCGGGTTTCGGCCTTACAAGTCATAGCGAACGACGACAGGATCTCAGGCTCCTGAAGGGCCACAGTCGGTCGATCATACGCAAACACCAAGGTAAAGCCAAACACCTTCCTTGTATTTATAGAGAAGAAAGTACAAAAACCGGCCATATCCTAGGCCGAGGGCTTACAACAGAAGAAGAGGCACGAACCGGGGAAGATCCCCACGTCATTCTTCGGCTTCGGCCTCCTCCGCCTCGGCTACGGCTTGTCCCGGAGAGGGAGAGGGAGAGGGGGAGTCGACGATCTGCACCGCTTCAGGAGCAGCAGCCTCCTCAGCGGTAATCTCCTCGTCAGCGGCCTCCTCAGGGACAGCTTCCTCGGGGACCCCCTCAGCTGGCGCAGCTTCATCATCTGGCGCAGGAGTCAAGGCCCTCTCGGCCATAAGTCCCTGCCACCAAGACAGGAGCTCCTTGGCTTCCGCGCCCCTCGGTAGGTCGACCCCAGTCAGATCGACACTCGGACAGGCCCTCTGGGCAACAGCCAACCCAAGGTCGAAGACGGAGGAAGAAGCCTGCACTTGAGCCTGGATGATCTCTTCGGTGAAGTCCGGGCCGGCCTTGTATTCGGCTACGGCCAAGTCTGCCACCTCCTCCAGCTCCCGCTTCAGCGCCGATACCTCCTCGGCGTGCCGCTGCTTCTCCGAGGCCCGCCGGGAGTCCTTCTCTTGAATCTGGGCCTTGAGGGCCCGGATCTTGGACTGTGCCGCAGCGAGCTCCCCCTCGGCCTTCGTCTTGGCCTCGGCAGAAGCGCGGGCTTCAGCTGTCTTCTCCGCCAGCTGCGCCCGCACCTGGGCACTCGAGGTCACGAGCCCCTCGACTAGAGGCTCGATGTCGGGCACCACCGAAGTACCCTCGCCCAAGCCATCCGACTCTCTCTCGGCCTCCAGGAGCTGGAGCCGGAGCTGCTCCTGATGGTGCAACAGGACGCTGCCTGTCACCGCAGCCTGCGAGCCGAAAGCGAACAGTGATCAGAAAAAAGGAAAATCAAGAGAAAGCGAAGGAAAGCTCGACTGAAGCGCCTACAAGCGTGTTACCTGGACAGACAGCCGAGCGCTCATCGCCGCCAGGCTGAGGACCGAATGGTGCTTCAGCCCTTCAAAGGCCGAAGGGAGAGTGAGACTGCGGAGCAGACGGAGGCACGTCTGCGAGTCTTCCATACTCTCGTCCTCATAGATCCCCGGTTCGGGGCGCCACCACTTGCGCTGCACCCGTGGAGCCTGCGACCCGGCGCCTTCGTCGCCGGCCCCGGCCGCTACAGCCGGAGGAAAATTGCCCCTCGGCGCATCAGGAGATGCCAGCCTCGCAGCCCTTCGGGCCTCGGCACTCCTCCTGATCAGCGGAGTCTCCTCCGCATCTACGGCCTCTTCCGACCGGGGGCGCTTCGACGCTCGGCCGCCCCTTCGAGCGGCGAATTTCGACTTTCGCTCCCTCTCAAGAGCAGCAGCCGCGGCACGACCCTCAGAAGAAGCCGCAGTCCTTGGGACCCCGCCTCGGGTCCTCGGGGCCCCGGCGCCTCGGCCGGTCCTGCCTGCCGCCTGCGGGGTCAGTGCTCGGCCCGGACCGCGCCGGTCGGATATCCGGTCGAGGAGGGAGTCAAGATCGGCCATCGCTGCAAGCAAGAAAAACCCGTCAGAAACAAAACAGAGAACAAGTGCAAACTCAGAGCCGACTTACCCTCGGCCGAAACTTCATCAGCGTCCTCAGCCGGAAGAGCTTCGGCCAGAGGAGCGGCGGCCCTTACTCCGCGGCCCCGCGGAGTCTCCCCGGGAGGAAGATAAGGGAAGGCCCGCACCGGATCGGACCTCGGATCCGGCCATACCCCGGCGGTCACCAGACGCTCCGACGTGCTGAGAAGCCCCCAGACACTATACGGGGCCATCATCTAGATGCGACCCACGAGGATGCTCTGGACCGGGGTAAGGGTAGGAGGATCCGAGAGGCCCGCAGCCAGCGGCGCCCATTCAGTAGGGAAGGGCCACAAACCCTTCTCCTTCTCCGGCAGGGAGACGAAGACGAACTTCCTCTTCCAGCCGTGGATGGACGAAGGCTTCCCGGAGAATACGCTTCGCCCAACCCGAGGGACGAAGCAATACCATTCGGACTTCCCCTGCGTCTGAATTTTGAAGAGGCAGCGGAAGACATTGATGGAAGGGCGGATCTTCACTTGAGCAAAAACGCTCAAGAAACCGTATACGGTGCGCCAGGAGTTGGGAAAGAGCTGAGACGGAGCCAGCCCGTAGAAACTGAGAAGGTTGATGACGAAGGTGGGGAGTGGAAGACGGAAACCCGCCTCGAAGCTATCAACGTAAATGGAGAAGGAACCCGGGCGGAAGGTGTTAGCCCGGGTGGCGGAGTCAGGCCGAATGACCGTCGTCCAGGAAGGGAGCTGGAAGTAGGAGACCAGGCGCGTAACCTCGGCGTCCGAAAGGGCGCAGGATGCTTCCGAAGCCATATCCGGACGACGGCGTCCCGAAGTAGAAGCCTGGCCTGGGCTCCGGGCCTCTTCGGCATACTCGGCCCCGGAGGTCTCGGCCCCGGAAACCTCGGCTCCGGAAGCCTCGGACCCCTCAGTCCCAGAGACCTCGGGTTCGTCGGACATTGCTGGGGCGGAGGAGTCTGAGGTGAGGGGATCCGACAAGAGAGATCGCAGGGAGCGGGAAGGAGTATACTCCTCGTCCGAAGGAGTAATCTCACTGGAAGAATCCCGGACCATAAGGCCACGAAGGGAAGGAGGAAAGCTGGGGCTTACTCGCAGAAAGGGGGAAGAAGGTCTCTCCTGGGCCGAGTGCGACTCCTCACAACCTCCAAGCTCCACCAGCGATGCGCTCCAAGGAATGGAGACCTTCCCACGGTGGCCGGCGAGCTCGGACGAAGCCTTCAGGAAGCTAGCTTTCCGCAGGAGAAGGAAGAAGAGCTTGGAAGATTGTAAAGGAAACGTAGGCACAGCAGCAGGAAGAAGAACAGTGCCCTGCTGAGGGTTTGTATTTATAGAGCTCGCTCGGAGCGCCTCCCGCCGAAGCCAACGGCCGAGATCGTCCCGCTCGTCCCCTCGCCCCTCTCAGATGCACGCCACGTGCGTCGTCCTTCGGCAATGATGACGGACCGGCTCCGGGACTTGCAGCGAAACAATTAACGGCCGAGGGCGCTCCGACCCTTCGGCTGGCCGCCCGATACGCGCCACGTGTCCCGATCCGCGTACTGAAGATGAAAGAGGCGGCAATCCGAGTGAAGCCTCGGACAGAGAGCCGAGGCGATCCGCGACCCGTGAGCGGTCAGGATCCATTTGTGTTTTCGACGGAGCGGCTGGATGCGCGACGCGTGTCCCGTGCTTCCTCGCGAGGAGACGTGCCATCCCGTCCATTTAATGGAGCCTGACACGAGTCAGAGGGCACGGCCCTTCGGCTTCTTAGCTCTGAGCCTTCGTCACCACTCCGAGCGGGGACGAAGCAACCGCATAGCCTTCGGCCGACCGAGGGCCCCCTCTTCCCAGTAGAAAAGGGGAGCAGAGTTTCGGGTAAGACACCTGTTACGATGCCCTTTCCACAGCTTCGGGCTATACTCTCGCCATCTCAGAACTGAGAAAGACAAGAGTGGGGGGCTATGTGATGAGGCAGAATCCGATTCGGCCCATTAGAGCAGGCCCAAACCCCGTTCAGCCCAACAGCAGCAGTACCAGGCCCTCTGGCGGCCTCCAGCCCATCGGCGGCCCAGCAGCCCTCGGCCCAGTAAGCGGCACCGTCGCTCCCGGCCCAACAGGCTTCAGCCCGTCAGCGGCCCACCAGCCTTCGGCCCGGGAACAGCACGGCAGCCCAAGGCCCAGCAGGCTTCGGCCCCTCAGCGGCCCAACCCCCTTCGGCCCGATAGCCGAGTCCGGCCCACTCCGGTGGCGGATCTGGCACTATGGCGGTTTACCAGTAAGCCCAAACATAGTCCTATATCGGCTACCACCGTTAACCAACCTCTATCCTCTGCTATAAATACACCGCTATTTATTGCCAAAGGTATGCAACTCTTTGCCTCCGAGACCCTTAAGGACTACGGTCCAAATAGCATTAAAGCTACTTCTTGCTTTCTGAATCGAATCATCTTCAGAAGCTAACTTGACCGTCGGAGGGGGTTCCTAAGGGCCAGAGCCCGGGACTCCTGCTGACCGGTTTCTTCTTCTTTCCCTCCTGCAGGAGCTCGGTTCGAATCATCGCCGACCTTCCCGAGTCGGTCTCGGCCGCCGACCCCGGATTCCCCTCCTTGGTCTCGACGCCGTCCGACGGCTGCCCCGCAACGGGAGGCTCGGCCCCTCGCTGTCCCTTCGTCCGACAAAAAAGGGCTCTTGGGCTCACTATCCAAGAGCAAGCCGAGTCCGAGACCCCTCTCGGCTTCGGACCATCGGCTTCGGCTTCGTCGCCTGTCGGCCGTATAGCCGGGAAGAGCTTCATCCGCGCCGCCCCTTCGCCCGCCGAAGGAGCATCGGCCCCGACTTCCTGAGGACGAGTCCGCACCGACCGAGGCGCTTCGGCCTTCGGATCCTCGTCTCCGCCTCCGCCCCCTCGGCCTTCCGGATCCCCGTCGGGCCCCAACAACACCGATCCGAACCGGCTTCGGATCCTCTTTTCCGGATTCCAGCCTCGGAGTCCGGTCGTGATAGATCCAGTCTACATCACTAACCATCCCATAAAAAAGATGCGAAAGATTCGTCTCGACTAAGCTCTAATTTCTACTATTTCATTTTTAGTATTCTTATCGACTTAGTCATCGGAGTGGGACCTCCCAAGAGATCTCGATCGGACCCATTCTAACCCATCTCATCTCCTCAGGAGCAGAATATCCATGCGAAAGTGACCGAAGGGGAATCTGAGATTCCTTCTCGCATGGACAATCCCTGCTCTCATGGTTCACGGAGAATTCCCCTTGATTTAGATTAGATTTAACCTTAGATTCGACAGGTGTTGGCCTTAATTGAACCCTGTTCTCTGATCGGGGTACTTACCAGTTACTACCCACCCGGAGCGACACGTGCGGCTCGGCTGCTAGTGCGGACTCGCCGTCTATGGTGGGCTCACCAAAGCGAGGGAAGTTAGCCTACCATCGTCAAACTTGGCGGGCGCGCCGGCAGAGACCAAGTCGCCTTACGGCACCCACAGGATTACGCGAGAGGAAGCAAGAGAACCGCATTACGCAACGTATCACCTCTATCCTCCCCGGTCCATGGCTATCCCCTTCCTCCCTGCTAACCTACACTGCTCCACCTCACTATAACTAGCCGCCGGGGGCTTCGCTCCCTCCTCAAATTGGCAGAAAGGGCAATCCTTGCAGTAGTGAACCTAGCTGTCTGTGCCTGTGCGTGGGTTTGTTGAGCATGGCTCCCAGGGTCTTGTTTGTGTTGGCTGTACTCGGGTGCGCATTCGTGCTGGTCGCCTCTCTTGTAGCTGCAGCTGAGGTATCAGTGGCTGCCACTCATGCCGAAGAACAAGCGACGAGTGAGTTGGGTTTAGCTTTCATGTTCTAATATTATTTCATCAGTCCCCTCAGCTTTACTAGCGATTCCACGCAACGCTTTTACTCTGTAAGTTGTTAATATAGCGGAAAGACAAGTAAAAGGTCCGTTTAGTCTAGTATAAAATCAACATGCATAGATTTGATCATAATGATTGGTTGCATTTTTTGGTTACACATAGTTCTTGAATGAATGCAAAACCATGGGTACTGCCAGAGTCCCCGCCCACGGAAGACCCACACTTCAGTCTCCTCTAAAAAGGAGATTAAAATATGGCATACTCTTGTATGAAGATTCTGGAATACGTAAAGTACGTACTTACTGGTACTTGTTTCTTACCTCATGATGACTGGTCTTCATGCAGCGGTAGACGCCGTTGACGACACCAAGCAGGTTGGCGGCTGCCGCTGGGGGTGCTGCGGCTGGTTCCGCGTGCGCTGCGTCAGCTGCTGCCTTCCTCCCGAAGCCTCCGCAGACGCCGTGGATGACAGCAAGCAGGTCCACGGCTGACGCAGGGGTTGCTGCGGCTGGTTCCGTAGGCGCTGCGTCCGCTGCTGCCGCACCTCCGAGACCGCATCTCAGACGCCCTCATCGGCGAGAACAAGGACCACAGGCACCCTGACGCTGCTGCAGCTACTTCCGCCGCCGCTGCACGCCCTGCTGCGCTGCAGGGGAGGAGGCTCCCGCCGGATTGAAGCCCAAGGGCGAGCCCCAGAACTAATTAGTAATTAAAACCTGTTGCTGCTACTCGACACTCCCACTGCTCTGTATGTGTAGCACACTGTACACACATGGGCCGCTGTGGTGGAACACTATATATATATATATAAAAAGCCACCTGCCCACAACCCCCCTTCCACTTTATTGACCCTCAACGAGGATTGTAAAAGATTAGCACTCTATATATATCTATTTAATAGCAAATAAGTGAATGCGTCCAATTTCGAAGACAGTACACATGTAGAAAAAAAACAAAGTGAATGTTTGGACTTCGCCTTGGTCGACTACTCCTAGACCGGGGTGAGCTGTTTGCTTACTTATTGTTGGAGCCGCTATATAATAATTTTACATTAATTATTTTTAAATGTAATTAGTACTTATGATTTTGAGCTTTTCAAATTCAACATCTGAACTTTGTGAGTTGTAAAAATTATGAGAAAACAACATATATTGTGATTTTTATTAGGAGCGTGGTCGACATGCCAATTCAATTTTCATTGATTTTTTTTTTGTTTCGTTAGTTTCTAAAGCGGTTGAAAATGAGTAAATGAGTCTACTATTGGGTCTGTCTTTTTTTTTTGTTGATATTACATCTCAAGTTAATTTTAAAAATACTAAGTTTAATATATTCCCCGTACAATTGAAAATAGGCCCACTTTAATACACGTATCAATTTATTGAAGAATTTAAACTAACAATAATTGATGAGTTTACTATTAAGTTAATTTATTCGTATTCAAATTTACTGGATTTAACAAATCAGGTCCCGGTTCTCACAGCCGTTTAGACAATGCTCCAAGGGTCTTGCATGTGTTAGGTGTAGGGATGCAAACAGCAACCGACAGTCCGATTATCTTGCCATAACGGATGGTCCTTAAAATTGACATGCATAATAGATATAAATTTTTTTAATCAAATACATATGATATTTTAAGATCCGACTATCTAATTTATTGTTAACTTACACCACAATTAACATATAACATTTTTGAACCGATAACTTAATAAATACAGTTACAAATCTACCTTAGATCCGGTGCCCTCGTCACCACGTGCGCACATGCTGATCCCCTCTCAGGTTCGTCAGTTCCCTGACCTCCAGTGTCAAGTGGAATAGCCGATCCTACGTGCCCCTTTATTTGGGCGAGTATAAAAAGACTAAAAATACCCTCTTTACATCTGTATATTACTTAGTTAACTACTGAAAACTTTGGTGTGCCTTGGTTTGAAGTTGCATACTGCGGTACACATTTCCATGAGGCAAGATAAATAAAAATGCTTTGTCCAGAACAAGCCGGTTACTTATATTGAGCAAACTAGGGCTATTGCAGAGTCCTCTCACCCATACCAGATCCACATCACTCTTCTCCATAAAGAGGGCTAAAATATTATATACTTTAGTTTATTATAGTGCCAGCAGTGGCAGATTCAGCATTAATCTAGTGAGGTCTTTAGACCTCACTGGATTTTATCAAGTTTATTGGCTCAATCTAATGTAGTTTACTCTGAAACCTTATTTACCCAGTCTAGGATTCTACTGACCTTACTCAATATCTTATATGGCCTATTCCAAGACCCCACTGACACAATCATACTCATGACTTAATGTCCGAATGACTTCACTGAACAAAACTTTTGCATCCGCTATTGAGTGCAGTAAATTTTTTTTAAACCCCTCACCGTCCTGCTGGCACACACTGCAGGTGGCATGGGCGTGCGTGGGACTGTCAAAACGGGCCTGGACCCGACCCGTTAGATTCGGTAATTTTGGGCCTAAGTATACTCAATAAGCCAACAGTACACCCGTTAATTCTCATAGTTTAAATTATTTAAATAAAATTCTGTTAATCTGAGCCTAAAGTAAGCCCATTCTCAACGTACAATAAACAAATCATGCCCAATTTCTTTTTTCATTTGATTTGACATGTAATGTAAAAGAAAAAAAAGAAACCGACCCAATAACAGACCCTTTTGCCTGTTTATCCAAAAATATTAATGGATCAGTTATGGATGGGATGTCTGAGTCTATGTATTTCAGTTCTGAATCAACCCAAATCCCATCCACTTATAGTCCACATCAGAAGTTGAAAGTTCCTCCCTTTACCTCATCTCACCATCGACTTGGGCCGACAAAAATAAGTGGGCCTTCACACGCCAGTTGGGCATAGGCCTGGTTCGAGCTCGATTTTTTCTACTTGAACCCGATCTCATGCTTGGATCCAGACCTAAACAAAGGCTGGGGTTAGGGGTCAAGTTGAATTTTTTATTATTATTTATTGAGCTGAGTTCACATTTGAGAAAGTTCAGTTCGTTGTCACCCCTAATTATCGTTAGCCTAAACGGATTAAGTCTTTGAAATTTTTTACATATATATTTGAGTTCCAATTGAAAATTAGAACGACGTCTGCTGAAAACCTAGGGCGGTGCTTGACCGTGCAGATCTAACAAGGGTGCTTATGATGAGGTCCTAACAGAGCGTATGTCTGAACGCATGAAAAGAGAGACATAGCTTCTAAAGATTAAAAAGTTATAAAATTGGAATTAGTTTCATTCCTTGTCGTTCTGTTGACTAATGGGGTTGATGGATCAAAATCTCGTTCACCACACTCAGCACCTTCTGCCAAGTATTTGAAGGCTAAGAATCAACAAACCTACAAGAAATAATACAGTTAAGGGCCTTCGGCGATGATATGGAGGATCCCCCTCCAATACCTAATTCAGAAGTTTGGGGATGCAAGAAGAAGGCATGATAAGTTTGGATTTTGGAAAGCATACCCAGTAAGGTTGAATCACATGTCTTTATATAGCAGTTCAGGACCCTATTAGAAGTCGATGCCGATCAAAAAAGCTAGATTCGAGAGAATCTTCTGGTCAGGTCCCAAATCAAAAAGGGGTTGCTTTGGAAAGGTCAGATTCGAGATGGATTCTCAGATTCGTTGTGATCCGCCTAAGATTGGAAGGAGCTGCCTTGAACAGTAAGACTAATATCCAGGCAAGTTTCTAGATTCCCCATAATCTACCTCGAGTTGCGGTCGAACTGGGTCAAGAGAAATGGAATCTCCCTACGAGGATGAGTTCTAGCCAAAATGGGGATTCAAGCTTGGGCAGGTCGATCCAAGAGTGCTACTAGGGGAGAATTTGGATGCCCCTTTAGTGGGCTTGATGTCCTGGATTGTTTGCTTTCAGTGATGGAGTCAACTGGGATCGTTGCTAGGCCTTTCTAATTCGGGTTTTGGGTTGAGGCACACAGCGAGGTCAGGTCCTAGTGGGGCTGCATTTGTTGGCTTCAATTTGAATTACTGGGTCAACCCACTTGCTGTTTGGGCTAGGTGAAATTCTCATCTTTCTAGGGTGTTTGGTTATTATATTAGATAGCCTTATCATTATTAATGGATGCTTAGTTATGCTTTATAGATTCTTCTATTCATTTATTAATAAGATATATTGTTAGAATGAAACTTATATATAAGTCTAGATTCATACTAATACTACTACATTTTAGTCTTCGAGAGTTCTCAAGTTTTTTTTTCCCGCTTTTTCTGTTAGTCGTCCTTCATATTCCTCATATTAATTTCAATATTAATAATGTAGACTTAAAATTTTTAGAATAAAAAGCTAATACGGTATCAAAATAAATATTCAAAGCAAATGAGACAAAAAATAGAGACAAATAAACATAAAATATTTTAAAATAAAAAACTAATAGCACATCAAAATCAATATTATAACCAAATGGGACAAAAGCTAGCTAGAGAGTTTACCGTTAGGAGAGATGATAGTATCTGCAGGTGGTTAACCCTTCTCTCTCTCGCCCCCGGCCAACCCTCTTAAAGGGTGTAACCTTCATAAAACACAGCCAATCCTGACTCTGCAATATTCCTTTCCAATTTGAATGAGGAAATGACAAAAAAATAGTTTGATTGATATTACAAGATATGCTTCCTTTCTTGATCAAACTTTTCGCTATTGAGTCTTAAGAGTTGCTTGACTCTGTATTTATTGCCTTGTGTAGATTTCTATGTGCTTGAGTTGATGTAAAATCCGGAACGGAAGATTCAGAATTTGATGTTACGGCCATTTTTTTTTCTGGTTTACTTCTCAAAGAAGTAGTGTAAATGAAGCTAGCCAAAGAACTTAGCGGTTTCACTAGTTTTTAAACCCATGATCTCAGCATCTGATTTCGTTATCTTAATGGCAATCTAATCAACTACGTACTAACTTAAAGCACCCAACATGAGAAATCAAAGAACTTTGCACGCATCATTTCGCAATAAAAAAAGTAAAAATATATCACAAGAGCACCTTTTTTTTAGATTATAGCGCCACTTTGATTGGAGAATAAGAGAAGAATAAGATCTCTTATTTTTTGAATAATGTTAATTCTAATTTGATGAATGGAATGACTTATATCGCGTTAAAATTGCTTATACTAGAATAAGAAGAATAAGCAATTCGACCTTAAACCTAAGACTTGCTTATCCTTCTTATTCCGTCAGTGGGTCCTATAGAACTATCAAAGTTAAGCACCCCTTATTCTAGTATACGCCATTCCGGATAAGTAATTCCGAATGATCTATTCTGCAAACAAATTGGGGTTATAAGAATAGAGGCGACTATTGTGGCATGCATTTAAAACTGAATCAACTTTTCAAACCTAAAATTTCATCCAGTTTGGTTTGATTTTTTAGGTTGAACTGCCCTTAACTCCGAGAGTGCCATCTAATCAAACCTTAAAAAGAAAAAACATCCAAGAGGAGGGGGAACCCTAAGGACTAATTTATACGTAGGGATGTCAACGGGTTAGAAAAGTGAGGATAATAGACTATCCGTTTCCAAATCTGCAAAATAGACTATATGTTAATTATCTAAAACTGTTTTTTGATGCCTAGATAGAAGCAGTCATCTCTATATTGTTGGATAGTTAACGATAAAAGGGAGAATCTATGAAAGTCAAATTTTAAGTGCAAATTTACTATAAATAATTCATTTAAAAATGTATAGCACAAAAAATAATTATTCCTCAAGGGAAACAAATCACTCAAATTAAGGTTCTCTCACCAACAAGGTAGCTTAAAAATAATGCTCCAACTAAATCACACAAAAATTAATTTGTCACACTTTAAAAGTCCACAATATCCTTAAAAAATAAAATACAACAAGAAAGATGATAAGATGTATAACAATATTAAAATATAATAATATCTATTCACGGATTGTAACAAATAGCAGTTTACAAAATAAGCCTATCCGTTTCTATATCCATCAATAAAACGGATTTAAAAATTATGTTCATTTCATATCTGTTAATTAATAAAAAAAACAAAAAACTGTCCACAAATCATCCGTTAAGCTGGCGAATAGTGCAGTCTATTGGATTATCAGTTACCATTGATATTTGCACCCATTCGTACCGTCCAAGCATTAGTTTGATCGAGCAGTTAAGAGTTTTTTAAAAGAGAAAAGATATCATTTGTCAGTGAGCGTTCTAAAGAGCAATTAAATCATAGTGGAGAGGTAAATTTTCTCATAATTGAGGGGAAGATTCAAATTTCTTATTGAAAAAATCTTAAAAATACTTGACCAATTAAGCACATGATCAAAAAATTGATTAACTTTGACGGATTCAGGACCATAAAAATTTAGAAGTTTTAAACGCATGTGATATTCTTTTATTCTTTTAATATTTTAAGATAGTATGATTCTAACTCTCTTAACATGCTCTCTCAGCTCGCATCCAACGGCAAGGATTGAAACACATTAAGGAGATAGATCACTTCCCAGTTAATTTACATAAGATGCGGAAAGAATGTCTTTAAGTTAAGGCCGATTTAATCCGTATTTGAGATCGGCTATTTTTTCCATGCCTCTAAGTGCACGTTTACTGACCAAAATCAATGTGCAAATAGGAGGGGCATGAACTTTTGTATCAAAAGATTTTAGGCAGAATTAATAAAAAGCTTCTACTTGAAATTAAATTATTTATTATATTAAAATGTACTTATATATTAAAATAAATAACTTATCATATATTATTTTATATATTAAAATAAATAATTTATCAATTTTTAACCATAATGCTTATATCAATAATAATACATATATAAGTACAACCTAAAATATATCTATATATTAATATTTAGTTATATATAAATGTACTTATATATATACTAAGTTAACTTTGTCATACTTACACTAATATAGTTAAGTTAACGGGAATTTGACCTACAGTCCAAAAAAGAACCTGCAGTTTAATTTCCAGTCCTCATCCCACATTTCATTACAGCCTGTCTTCCTGTTTGACATTTTTTAATTTCCGGTCCATGACCTACCTTTCTGTTAACGGGCGTTCATGTTAGCAGCCTTAAATAACAAGAGTGCCCTCTGAGAAACCAAGTCATGGTAAAGCTTCTTTTAGTACGTACTTTTGCCCTCCACCTAATTATTCCATTGTTTATTAGTTTTACTTCTAGTTTCATAACCGTCAATAGCCGTAGCCATGCAACCTGGGTATAAGAGGAAGACGGTGGGTAGGGCATATAGTTGAATATTGCATGTAAGGGACTTGTATATTCTGTACAGGAATATATTAAAGGGTCTTTTTGGTTTTTAATGTCTAAGAAAATCCTTATAACATATATATATATTTAATAAAAATTCTTCATAATCTCACTTTTATTTAGGAATTAAAGAATTCCTTTTTAAGAAGTATTTTCAAATTAATATTCTAAAGTATTTACGAACTTTTTACTAATTTCCTAAAATATTTTTCAAATATAGTTGAGATTATAAGGAGATTTTAGTAAATACAAAGCATATACATATTTTTTTTTTAATGAAATTAACTAGATTAATTATAGGAACTTTAAAAAAAAAAAATGTATTAAAAGGCCGTCATGCTTGACAGTGTACACCCATATGCCCTTCTAATTAGGGTGCATTTGGTATAATGTAAAATCTGTTGCATACGTATATTTTCAGAAAAACTTGCTTATCTAATGATTTAAGAAACTTCAAATAACTAAAAGTCACTTAATATTGACTATTTTCAAATCTAAATTATATCATTAATCTTTTTTCCATAAGCTCATGCATGTAATAGCTTTTACGTTCTACCAACGGTCCCTTAGATCGCATTATAATGCTTAACGCATTCATGAACAGTAAAAAAGACCTGCACATATTCACTATAGAAGATAATTCCAAGGAGCCGAGTATAATTTCCAAGCGGACACCACAGAGAGCTCCTCAACTCAAAAGTTGCAGTCCAACAGTCTAGGTGATTCAACACATACATATTTGATTATTGAAAATTCTGAAGGAGTCGAGCATGAAGGATAAGAATTGGTAGCTTTTGATCCTCCTTGCATTAAATAATAGATGGAAAGTAGGCCAAAACAAAATCAACCAAAATCATTTTATTACTGACAAGTAGATTTGATCAGAATTTATCAGAAACTAATGACCTAGTTCACTTCATACAACCACATGTATTATTTTTTGAACAATATGAACCATTCCAAATTGTTTTCATCTTTGCTTCATTCTTTGAATTTGTACATTCCATACACACTGGTCCAACTTCTCCCAACCACAGTCGATGCTTTCGGAAAAGGGGTATGATGACCTTATCGGCAGTGAGAGGGAGGTCTTTTTGCGTTGGTCTGCACTGCTCGTCTTCACTCAGGACCACCACTGATCGACACCATGCTTAGGATCGGAAGCGAGGGGAGACTAACACTGTCCAATGTTCATCCTTAAGGGAGAGATAGATGGGGAATAGAAATGCAGTAAACATCAATCTCAAAACCTTTGAATCTGGTTGTCCCCTTCGCCCCACCCCGCCGACGCCGCTGCACCGCACCACCGCGCCTCCCAGCAGGTTCCTCGCCGCCGCGCCGCCCCGCCCCGCTTGCCGTCCCCCCACCTAACGTCGTCGTCGCCCCCGCTGCGTCTCCCAGCAGGTCTTCCTCACCGTCAATGTCGCCCACGCCGGCCCTGCCGCCTACCAACCTTAACAAAAGGGGAGAGGAGAGGAGAGGAAGGGGTAACAGGATGGGGAGAGGGAGGGGAAGGGGGGTCACGGCTTAGGAGAGGAGAGAAAGGGGTAACAGGAGGGGGAGAGGGAGGTCACGAGTTGGGTGGAAGAGGGACAATTTGGGGTTTCTTGTTTTCTGAACGTGCTTAAACGGCGAAAGGTAACAGAATGGGTTCAAAGTTAAAAGACTTATAAAGTTTGGACCTAAAGTGATGTTTTTTAGTAAAAGGACTCAAAGTTAAATTTGACCAGCCTTTTGGACTATAGATTCAAAAACCCTTAAGTTAACTATATCTAACTATACTATATCTATCTATATTATATTTAGTTACACTAGTTAAGTAAATGGTTAACTATAATAACTAGCTACTTATTTACCTATATTAAACTTAGTTAACTATATTTTCGTTAAATACTCATATATACTTTATAGTTGCATAATATATATTTAAGTGTATTACTTAAAGTAATATGCTAATATATTTACATAATATACTTTGTTAAGTATATTTAAAAATATTTATGTTATATTTTACTTAGTATTACTATATTTATACTAATATATTTAACTTATATAATGTGTAGTTACATGCTTAAACAATTAAGTGTATTAGTTAATTATATACGTCACTATACCACTTAAATACTTATATATACTTAATTACAGATTTAGTAATATTAGATTTAGCTAGCAATATGTAATATATTAAAACTTAACTAATATACTAAGTTAACCATACCTAACTTTTTTTATTTAACTATATTATATTATACTAAATATTTACTTAGTATAACTACATTTAACTACACTAAATATTTCGTTAGTATGACTATGTTATGTTATATATTTATTTAGTATAACTATATTTGTACTAATATATTTAACTAATCTAGTGCATGGTTAGTTTTGTAACTTAACTATATATTTAACTATATTATATTAAGTTAAGTATATTTAACTATATTATACTATACTTAATATTTACTTAGTAGAACTATATTTAACCATACTAAATATTTATTTAGTATAACTATATTTAACTTAGTATAATTATATTTAACTATATTAAATATTTACTTTTTATATACATAACTATGCTAAATATTTACTTAGTATAACTATATTTAGCTATACTAAATATTTTCTTAGTATGACTATGTTATGTTATATATTTATTTAGTATAACTATATTTGTACTAATATATTTAACTAATCTAGTGCATGGTTAGTTTTGTAACTTAACTATATATTTAACTATATTATATTAAGTTAAGTATACTTATACTATACTTAATATTTATTTAGTAGAACTATATTTAACTATACTAAATATTTATTTAGTATAACTATGTTTAACGTAGTATAATTATACTTAACTATACTAAATATTTACTTAGTATAACTATGTTTAACTTATTGTAACTATATTTAACTATACTAAACAGTTACTTTGTATAACTATATTTAACTATTCTAAATATTAACTTAGTATAACTATGTTTTTGTTATATTATATATTTAACTAATATATAGATAATTATGTAAACTAATTATATATTTAAGTATATTATATTAAGTTAAATATATTTAATTATATTATACTATACTAAATATTTACTAAGTATAACTATGTTTTACTTAATATATATTTAACTATACTAAATATTTGCTTCGTATAATTATGTTTAACTTAGTATAACTATATTTAACTATACTGAATATTTACTTAGTATACGTTTATATTATATATTCATGTAGTAAAATTATATTTATACTAATATATTTAACTAATATAATGCATAGTTAATTATTTTGATTGTGGCCATACACATGTACATTGCTTTGTAATTACATGAAAAGAGAGATGAGAGACCTAGGAGACAAAGGAGAGATGTTGATACCTGTACACCGGTAATATCTATTTAAATATATAACTTAATTAGTTAAATACTTAATTAGTTAAGTCTATTAATTAAGTTTCATAATTAGTTAATTATATTTAATTATATAACCATGTCATATTAAGTTAACTAATTAATTATACTATATATTTAACTATTGTGTATTGCTTATATTGGTTAACTAAATATTTAACTATATTAATTATGTACTTAACGATTATATATAACAATATTTGTATATATTTAATATTTATATAATAATTCTATTAGTTAGGATAATTAGTTACATAATAGTTAGTGATGCAGCCGAGGCAATCGCGGGCGGGTCTCGGATGCCAGATCCGAGAGCCGAAGGGAGCTCTGATGTCCAAAAGAAGATCCGAGTCTGAGAAGCGTTGAGAGGTGAAAGACGAGGGTGTCTGCAGGGAGAACTGATCTCGTCAGCAAGCACTCCGGATTTCGTCCCAGGTGAGCCTTCTTTGACAGTCAAGTTAGGCTCGGATCAAGGGCTGACAGTGGTGTATTAAGAGGAAAGTAGGAGCTTATCTTACTTACCTTTTTTGACGCAAGCAATCTTCTTATTTATAGGGGTAGGTGAAAGAACTTTCTTTACGGCAGCCGATTTGGGACTATTCACTGTTATAGGAGCATATATCCCAAAAATGTTGGGGATCTTTTTATATATATTGGGCCGAAGGCCCATATCCCAGTTGACTTTGGATTGGGCAAGGGCTGATGGTCCTCACCTTTCGGCCCAAAATGGCTATTGGACCGTACTCGGCTTCTGATTGTCCTTCGGCCCAACTCTCGGCCCACTCGCTGGGCCCACTCGGACTTACCCCATCTGTTAGAAATGTAATATTTAGTTAAATATAATTAATATATTTAAGTTAACTAATATATTTATATTTTTAACTATATTTTATATTATATATTTACTTAGTATGACTATATTTATAATACGCTTAGATAATATTTTACGTACTTAATTATATAACTTAATTATATGTAACTATATTATACTAAGTTAATTATATGGTTTATTAGGTGGAAGTCATATTTAATATATAACAATTACTAGCGACTTAATATTATAATAGTGATTGTCGCTAATAATATTATATAGCGACGGATTTTTTATTGCTATCACTAATAACATTGTAATAACGACATATGGCATTTCAACCGTCGCTAATAATAATATTTATGACGGCTATTTTTACTCGTCGTAAATAATATTATAATAGCGACGGCTTTTCTATAACCGTCGCTAATAATATTATAATAGCGACAAATGACATTTCAACGGTCGCTAATAATAATATTTGTGACGGCTATTTTTAGTCATTGTGAATAATTTTATAATAGCAACACTTTTTTTATATCCGTTGCTAATAATATTATAATAATCGACAGATAACACTTCAACTGCTGCTAATAATATTATTCACGACAGAAAGTCATCGCGAATAATATTATAATACTGACAACTTTTCTACAACCGTCTGCAAATAATATTTTGAGCGACAACTTTTTATATCCGTGGCTAGTACTACAATTTATACTAGTGTAAGATATATTAGTTAGTTTAACGACTGAAAACTTAGGTGTCGCTGGGTTTAACGTCGGATACTGCAAAACACATTTTTATGCAACAAAATAATACGTCATAATTTTACCTACTGGTCAGAACAAGTCGGTTAGGGCTACGGTGGCTAGGAGAAGCCTCTTGCCACTCTTCTCCAACAAGAACACTGGAACATATATAACATATATGCTAGCTGAATTATAAATAGCAGCAGAATTTTCTCAGTTCTCATCGCTTTATAAGCGGGTTAAAGTCTTTCCAAGTATCTGAAATTGCATCACAGCTCCCTCTTCTTTAGGGATGATAAGAGATACATGAAATTAATACGTACTTGCTGGTACTAATTGTTTCTTGTTTTGAGTAATCCTCCCGGCATTCCATGCAGCGGTTGACTCCTGGATGAGTTGGATGGTGATTCGTTGGACGGAGTGGATCACCCAATTACTTCCCAACTTGTTTCAACTCTTTCATGCCCTTTTGGCAACTTTGCACCTCGTTCTAATTCTCGTTTCCTCCAGATTTCTTATTGTCTAATTCGAATAAGTTCCTACCACAACGAACAGGCACCATGACAGGGTGTTTTGATCCGTATAGAATGTGCAGACATCTTGGACTACAAGGGGACGTTAAGAATAACAGGGGACTGTGGTGCGAAGTGGATAGCATGCAGTGGCAGATTCTGAGATGTTTCACTGTTTGTGATTTCGGTAATCCACAGGCTCACCCGGCTGGGCGTGTCTTCTTTGATAGAGTCATGCCAAAAACCAATGAGTCTGGATCTCCTCAATGTACTAGTTGATTGAATTCAGTCAGTACAGTGAGGGAGAGGTCCTAGTGCTGAGCTTTTCAGCTCGGAGGAAAACATCTTTTTTAAAAATATGTTCTTTCTCCCTTCTCACTGTACTGACGGAGCTCAGCCATTCAATACACTAAGGGGATCCAGATTCGAAACCGATATAAGATGAGAAAAGTTATTTCCCCCCTCTCATATAGGAGTCTAGGACTAAACCCACAGTCCCAATGGCATGCCCTGGTGGCCGAATGAGTAGTACGTGCACATGCAAGCAGACACGGATCCTTTGGCCCTTTCTATCGCGACCTTTCGCATGGATCCTAAAATTATATTTGTTAGAATTTATTTCTCTGTGGGACTCAGAATATAAAAACTAAGTTCTAATCAATCCGGCAGCATTGATACATTATTCCCCTGTAGGAAGTTGAATGATGCTATAAATTTTGAGAGGAGATCCTCTCAGTACATGTTTTGAATGGAGTTTTGTAGTATTGACAGGGGAGAGGGCCAAACATTGTAAAAGATCCCATCGTATGATCTCAAAATTTGACAAATATTTAAGTCTCCCCTTCTCAGTGTTACTGGACTCCGGTTCAAATATATACTGAGAAGATCTCTTCTCATAAATTTTCGACGACCCCTCACCTTAATTTCCTCATCTCTGCAGGGCCACAGAAACAATTGGACCTTCAAACTCAGGAGCTGGCCGGACTCGATTCGAGCTCGATTCCCTCTGTCTATATATATATTCTTATTTCTCTCTGTAATATGGATCGCGAAGCTCTCCTGCTTTCAGTGGTTTCTAACCCTGCTCAAATGAGCAGGGGATATTCTGCCCAACTACTATGTTAAATTGACAAAAAAATACAGATCAAGAAAATGAGATTAAGAAAATCTCATCTCTCAGGGGTCATTAGTTGTAATTGAACCGTTCCTTCCTTTTTCTATTAGTCTAGTCACTAGCTAGTGTTCACTACCCACTCGGCCAAGAGCATTTTCTTCCTCTTCTTCACGTCATCATTTGAAAAGGAGTACCATTCCTCTCAGTACAGATTTGAAAAAGAAGGTGCAACACGGCGCCCAGGCGCAATACGGAAGCGTCATGAAGGCTCCCACCGTCAAAGTTGGCCGGCAGCCGTGACCCCGTGGCCTTCCGGCACCCACAGGATAACGCCAAGAAACAAGGGAAACGCAAAACGCAACAAATCATCTCTGTTGTTTCCGATCCGTGGCCGGGCGAGAGACTATTCCAAAGGAAAGGGAAACACGGACGCCAGACTACGAGCTAGTCCAAGTAGCCTGCGGGCGGCACCCACAACCGTGCTCCACGTCGCAGGCCATCGCTATCCTCCCTAATAACCCACACCGCCCCATCTCACTATAAATAGACACCAGCGGGTTTCCCTCCATCCTCACACAGGCATAAAGACCAGTCCTTGCAGTGGTGCAACATAGCTGTGCCATTCTCCTGTGTGTGGGTTTGTTGAGGATGGCTCCCAAGGTTTTGTTTGTGCTGGGTTTACTCGTGTGTACACTCGTGCTGGTCTCCTCTCATGTGGCTGCCGACGAGGAACCAGTAGCTGCCACTCAAGCCGAAGAACAGACGACGTGTGAGTTGGATTTTGCTTTCACGTTCTAATATTCCATCACCTTCAGTGTTACGTACGTGGAGCAGCCATTCCACGTATCTCTTTTACTCTGTAATTTGTTAATATAGAGGAGAGACAAATTAAGTGTCTATTAGGTATGTTAAAAAATCTACTACATGCATAGATTTTGTAAAAGAGTCGGTCATAAAATAAACATCATATAATGAATGTTTTCTCGTTAATTATTGTATGAAGTTTTAAAATGAATGCAAACCATGGCTACTGCGAGAGTCCCTTCACCCACGGAAGAACCACACTTCACTCTTCTCTTAATATATAGCATACTCTATATGTAGGTTCTGGACTATGTAAGGTACGGTAGATGTTTCCTCACTGCTTTAGTATTTTTCAATCTGAGTATTTTGAAGTTTTCCATATGTCTATATCACTACTTTCTTTTCTTTGGAGGCGAGAAAAAGCATATATGTACGTATATATACTTGATGGTACTTGTTTCTTACCGTATGATGCCGGGTCTTCACACAGCGGGAGACGCCATTGACGACAGCAAGCAGGTGCACGGCTGCCGCAGAGGGTGCTGCGGCTGGTTCCGCGGGCGCTGCGTCCGCTGCTGCCGTCCGGCCGAAGCCTCCGCAGATGCCGTGGATGACAGCAAGCAGGTCCACGGCTGCGACAGGGGGTGCTGCAGCTGGTTCCGTGGCCGCTGCGTTCGCTGCTGCCGTCCGGCCGAAGCCTCCGCAGACGCCGTGGATGACAGCAAGCAGGTCCACGGCTGCAACACGGGGTGCTGCAACTGGGTCCGTGGCCGCTGCGTCCGCTGCTGCGGCGCCTCCGAGACCGCCGCGGACGCCCTCATCGGCGGCGAGCCCCATAACTAAGCAATTAACCCACCGCTGCGACTGGGCACTCCCCCTGCTGTGGAGAAAATATGTCTCGGACTAGTAATAAATAAGTGAAGGCGTCTGACTTAGGAGACGCACGCATGTAGAAAAATAAAAGTCAATGTTTGGACTTGGGTCTTGGTCGAGCACTCCTCGTCGACCGGGCTGAGCTCTTTGCTTGTGTTAGTCCATGCTCTATATGAAAAAATGACGTACTTTGGTTTTTGTTAAGAGCCTGGTCAACAATATGCCAACTCACTGCTCCTGTTTCATAATTTTCTACTGTGGTTGAAAATGCGAAACAAGAGGAGAAAATTCTCGAAAGGAAAGGTAGGCAAAAAATAAGGGTAATATTTGATGCATCATGCTGTGCGCGCAAAAAAATTCAAGAAAAAAAAAAAAAGGTTGGGCCAACCATACTTGATATATTGTACACCACAATCGCCAATTGGCCCATTTAAAATATTCTAAATAATAAAAAAAATTAGACTCATTTTATTTATTTTGACTCATCCTCGGCCATTTAATTAAGGACGTTTCGTGCTGTTGATTGGGGTTTGATTTTTTACCTTCTACCTGCTCCCTATTCGTCGGCTTGTAAAGGATGGTGCAAATCACCTCAAACCTTTAGACAAGGAGAATTAATCTCCAATCTCCAGCAGACATGTCAAAATATGTGCCCCCACCAAAAATACCCACCGCTGAAGATAAGAACTGGGCCGCGCATTCCTTATTTATGTTCCACATGATAGAGCTTAAGTTGGCTTGTTAGAATAATCTCACATTGGATAAAGGACAAAAGAAACAATGTTTAACATACATTGTGCCTACTTCATTAGATGTCTTAAGATTTTGAGTTGAATGATTTAATAACTTCAATAGATTCCCAAGGTCCTCTTGCATGTGTCGGGTGTACCTCATGACCGTAGTGTGCACGTGCACCCAGCACATGCTGACCTTCCCTCACGTGGCTACCTCAGAGGATCCAACAGTTGCGATGAACGAACAAAAGGACAATGAGTTGAGTAATGCATGTGCTACCCGAGGACAGTACAATAAAGTTGAGTCATCTTGTAACGTAAGATGATATTAGTCCACTTAGATAAGGTCACATAGGTAGAACAATTTTTTTTTACAGGTAGATCACACAAGTATTAAATATATATGAAGTATTCTGGACATGACAAATATATGTACACGTGACAATTACTTTGTAGGCATGACAAATACATGTCTGTCATATTTAAAAAATATTTATCACACCTATAAATTTCTGCACACGTGTAAGGGTGACAAATACGTTACAAACATGACAAATATTTCGTAGATGTGACATATTCTATTTATCATGTCTATAAAGTATTTATCAAGTTTGTAAATTATTTGTTATGTCAAAAAAAACTTTATATACATATTTAGAGATATAAATATTTTTTAGACATGACAAATATTTAATAGATATGATAAAATATTATTTGTCTTACGTACAAAATATTTGTTATGCGTACTTACATTTGTCACACTCAGATTCACTCGCATTGAATTTCTCTGTGATCCACCTGTAAAAAAAGTTATCTCCACCCATTTTATTTTGTCCAAGTTGACCAATATCATCCTAAGTTACAAGATACTCAACTTATGTACTGTCCTTCGTGCAGGAAGCATTACTCCAACGAATTACACTTTACCGCTATACGTGGCTGCACTATTCCGTCACCTCCCTTGTCAAGCAGAATAGGCAATTCCACATGTCTCTTTGTACTTTGCAATTCGTCCATACGGTGCTACTTCACTCGGGTCTTCTCGGATCGTTTCGACTCCCTCCTATCCCAATGGTCGGTTCGGATTTCGGTAATAATTAACTTTTATGTTTAAAATTAAGGCTGCAATTTTAGTGGGTCTCAAGCTCGAGCAGATCAACACGATAATTTGAATTAAATTGAACTCGGTTAAGAATTCCTTCCAACTTACATTGGATGAATTAAGTTGAGTTGAATTGAGAATCGATCAATTTGACCTAACTCAAATCCCACATATATAATAAATGATTATTTAGATTATTAGAATGTACTTCTTTTAAATTATATATGCTAACAAAAATTTAAATTGCAACACAAACAAAGATGTCTCACCTTGTGGCCATGTAATTTAACTTCTGTCAACAAACATGTTCTCATGTAGTAGCCATGTAACTATATATACTTCTATCTTCGTTTTTTAGTTAATTTATTAAGATAGATAGATAAATTCATTCATCTCGACATGAAATTTTGATGATAAAAATGAAAATTTATTAATATTGATTATTATATATATAATTCAATTCAACCCAATCCAACTTGATAATAATTAGGTTACATTAGTTTAATTGAGTTGGGACATTGTTAGATGTGTTAGGTTAGAGTTGAAAGGTTAGAGTTGAAGAAGTTGGGTGAGGCCTAAGTTGAGTTAGATTAGGATTGTGTGGCCCTTGACATGGATTGATTTAAGGTTGACTTTAAACCCAGTAGAATAGAGTTTCAGCCCTATCAAAAGCTTCCTAAAAGGGAGTGATCTTTCTAACCAACCTTCACACTTGAGGAAGTATTTTAGGGAGTTAAAAAAATTTAACTAAATATACCACTACCTCATCACATATATTAGTTAGTTAACGACTGAAAACTTAGGACCTTAGGTATCTCTTGCTTTGACGTTGGATACTGCAAAACACATGTTCGTGAGAGTATGTAATACTTTGTGAGAGTAATACATGTGATGCCGCCTTTTTGGTTTTTTGAAAATTTTATTAAGGTTGATTTATCATGTCCAACAAGTCCGTGTAACTTAATCTTTGATCGGACGATAAAACAATATCAAAAATAAAAAATTGGACCCCTTTTTATTGGGCTTGGCATATTAAGAATGTTCAACATTATTTATTATTAATTAGGATTTTATTTTAGATTTTTAGATTTTTCAACTCGTCTTATTGAAGATCAAATTGTATAGACATGTGGGACTTGATGAATGCGATCATAAAAAATTTAAAATATTAGACTGCAGCTAGTATTACTCTACTTTATAATTTTAAGGTATTGGTCAGAACAAGTCGGTTACCTATATTAAGCAAAGTAGGAAGATCCACTTTTCACTCTTCTCCAAAAAAGAACACTGAAATATAACACACTTCAGCTGGATTTATAAATACCAACTAGGAATCACTGCTTCCTTGCTCTTCTTTGGGGATAATAAGAGATATGTAAATACGTACTTACTCGTGCTAATTGTTTACTTGCTGTAATGCATGGCATTGCAATTCAACATGGATTGCAATGTCATGCACAACAGCCGTCATCGGACTGCTGCTATGCAGTCCGTCAAAAAGTTAGGAGGACGGTTTAGAGACATTTTTTATTTTTTTGTTGAATTTTTTTAATTTTTTTAAACATCGAATCAAAAATTTGAGAATACATCCGAGTTGCTCGCGTCGGTCCCAACCCAAATATATATATATATATATATATATATATATATATATTAAGAAAAATTAAACACAAACTTCGATTTACATGCAAAATATTTTTTTTGAGGATATTCAACAAATATTCAGGATCGTACAAATTTTGGAGGTTTAAATGTGATATTGTTTTATTATCTTGTACGCTAGTGTGATTTAAACTCTCTCAAAATACTATCCCGAATCCAGGCAAAGATTCTTGTTTCTCCTCATTAGCATGATAGATCACCTCTTTACATGATGCAAAGAGAATATCTATATGTTAAGGCAGATTTAACCTGATATTATTGGAGAACCTCCCGTTGCCCTACTCTGTAAGCACCTAGTAGTCTTATACTCAGCCCCGCAGTGGTTTTCATTGAGAAGAGATCTTCTCAGTGCACGATTGAACTGAAGTCCAATGATACTGAGAAAAGAGAGTCTAAATATTTGTCAAATTTTGATATCATATAAGAATTTTCTATAATATTTGGCCTCCCTCTCAATCCTGCTGACTTACGGTCCAAACACGTATCAAGAGGATCTCCTCACTTTTCCATTTCTTCTAAGCATGCGTTGAAAGAGAGGAGCAACTCGTCGACCAGTTTGGAATGCCATTTAAATATATCACCGAAGGGAGGAAAAGGCCATGCATGCTGAAGGTTCATTCATAAAGGCTGCGCGCCATCGTCAAAGTTGGCCGGCGCATCCACGACCACATATCATCTCTGTTGCTTCCGATCCCTGGCCCGGACCGAGACTCTTCCACAGGAAAGGGAAACACTGACACCGGACCACAAGCTAGTCCATGTCCCCTGCGCGCGCAGTCCTGGTGATATCCACCTCCGTGCCATCCTCCCTGCAGGTAAACTGCACTGCATCTCACTATAAATAGACGCCATGGGGCTTCCCTCCTTCCTCACACCGAAAGAAATTAAAGGCCAGTCCTTGCAGTAGTGCTAGCAACGTAGCAAGCTAGCTGTACCATTGTCCTGTGTGTGGGTTTGTTGAGGATGGCTCCCAGAGTCTTGCCTGTGTTGATCGGTGTACTCGTGTGTGCACTCGTGCTGGTCGCCTCTCATGTGGCTGCAGCTGAGGAATCAGTGGCTACCACCCATGCCGACGAACAAACGACGAGTGAGTTGGGTTTTGCTTTGATGTTTTTATATTCTATCACTCTAATATTCCATCACTTTCAGTGTTACTTGCTTGGATCGGAGTCCAGTAGTACATAGTACTGCTCGACTCCGATCCAAACACTCTATTCATCTTTTAATCACTCTGTACTTTGTTAATGTAGACAAAAGGTATATTAAGTGATCTTTCGTTACAACATAAAATTTACTACATGATTCATACATTTTGCAAAAGATAGGCCATAATATATACAAAAGCAAAATCTGAATCAGAAGATAAAGATCGGGTACGTACGTTTTCTGGGTATCTAAAGTCCTCGAAGGAATGCAAACCATGGCTGCTGCTAGAGTCCACGAAAAAACTGCACCTCACGAACCTCTCCTCCTACAAGGACACCAAAATATAGCATCGATCCTCCATATGTGGATTCTGGACTATACACGTAATGTTAGGTAACCAGCCATGTTTTCTCACTGCTTTAGTATTTTTCTACATGAGTGGTTCGAAGTTTTCCCATATGCCTATGTCACATACTTTCTTGCTGGCACTTGTTTCTTACCGTATGATCCCGGGTCTTCATGCAGCCGGAGACGACATTGACCGCGTCCCGGCTCCGGTGGACAACTGCCCCAGGGGGTGCTGCCAGTTGTTCGGCACGAGCTGCATACGGTGCTGCACTCCCGCTGAAACCTCCTCAAACGCAGTGGATGACAGCAAGCAGGTGCACGGCTGCCGCAGGGGTTGCTGCGACTGGTTCCGCGGGCGCTGCGTCCGCTGCTGCCCTCCGGCCGAAGCCTCCGCAGACGCCGTGGATGACAGCAAGCAGGTCCACGGGTGCCACACGGGGTGCTGCAGCTGGGTCCGTGGCCGCTGCGTCCGGTGCTGCCGCGCCTCCGAGACCGCCGCGGACGCCCTCATCGGCCGCGAGACCCATAACTAAGTAATTAACCCACTGCTGCGACTGGGCACTCCCCCTGCTGCGGAGAAACTATGTCGCAGACTAGTAGTAAATAAGTGAAGGCGTCTGAAGTAGGAGACGCACGCATTTAGAACAATAAAAGTGAATGTTTGGATAAAAGTGAATGTTTGGACTCGTGTCCTGTTCCAGCACTTCTCGTCGACCGGGGTGAGCTCTTTCTTTGTGTTAATCCATGTTATATATGACAGGATCCACCATGCTTGACATGTTTGAATGATCTCCGATTGATCTATTTAAAGAATTTTAAAAAATAAAAGCTTGAGTCGCAATTAATTGTGTTTGGCTCATTAAACATATTTTTTATTATTTATTAGAGTTTGGTTTTTTGATTTGTTAAAATTCGACTTTAAAAATTTTAAAAATATATTTTACTGGCATCATGCCGTGTGATAATCAGGCAGCGGCAAGTATTACTCAAGAATTCTAACCGTGCCTTCTACCATCTCCGTTCGGCTAGGTTTAAGGATGGTGCAGATCGTCTCCGTCCTCGGAATGAGTCCAATCTGCCGTCATGTCAAAAGTAAAATATGGGGCCTGGGTGCTTGCCTATACAATCTTAAAATCAGAAGGTTGACATGAATTACTTTTTTTCTTTTTCTTTTTCTTTTTTTTCGAAGAAAACATACCAGGATCGCCATGGACGAACATTATGTACTATAAGATTTTTTTATCAAACAACAAGAGAAAAAATAAAAAGAATAGAAAAAAACATAGATGGACATTATGGTTGTTGTGTGAGAGTTAGAAGATTGTTACAGTCCTCTCCTCCCATGGAATGAGACTAACGGGCATCAGGTTCGAGGGTCTTGCATGAGTTGGGCCCTTAACGAAGTTTACGTAAATTTTTAATGAATTTTAGAGTATATATACGAAGTATTAGTGAATTTATATATAAGTATATAAAATCTTTAGATTTGATTTAGCAGTATTTTGATCGAGGTGCATAACTATAGTATCAGAGATTCTAAAGATACTGAAAACAATATAAAGAGTTGAAGATACCAGTATAAATATAGTACTTGTCAAGAGCATATATGTAAAATTCTCATTAAAAAAAAGGGAAGAAGATGAAGACCGGATACCACGATATCTGACCTCCGACCAATGATGCGAGTCTGACCTTGACGAGCCCAGTCCAACCTATCGAGGTGAACGAGCCGAGAAGAAGCTTACAAGCTCATGAGTCCTACTGAACTGTGGAGACGGGTAATGGTCTAGGTGATCCGAGCTCCCATGCTCTTTATGGACGAGCTTAGGCCGACCTATGACGACTCAGATTATGCGGCTGAAGATGACGAGGCTGAACTACTTGGGCCTACAAAACAGAATGGTCAGAGGACTCTGGGGATGACCCCGAGGCGAAATCTTCCGATGTTTAAGTCAGGTCATAGCCAAAGACGAAGCCGATCTGAGAGACAAAATGAGAGTAAAAGTTGAGAGAATGCAATCTACCTCTCTGGAACTTCCCATGGGATCTATATATGGAGTAGTTAAAGTTATTAAAGGGTACTAAGGAAAGACGTTGATCGTTCATAGGCTAGCCTTATTGGGTTAGTCTCCGCGGGTCTGGACTCACTCCTCATCAGAACAATGCGTTGGACATTTCGTCGCACCTCCAGCGTCAAGCGGAACAGCCGATCCCACATGTCCCTCTGTAATCTACAATTCGTTGACGCGGTCCTTCACTACCTTTATACCATCTAAGGTATTCTGATCAGATCGTGTTGACTCGATCCTATATATCCCAGTACTGCTGATCAGTTCAGATTCTTTGTACTAATCTCTATGCTCAAAACCTTCTGACAAAGTAGAGTGATCTTTCTAACCGACCTGCACACTTGAGCAAGTACTTGAGAAAAAAATCTAAAGATACCACCACGGCACCATCTCCTATATATTAGTTAGTATAAGGACTGAAAACTTAAGTGCCTGTTGCTTTGACGCTGGATACTGCAAAACATATTTTCGCGAGACAATATATAATGCTTCATAATTTTACTTATATTCAGCAAAGTAGGGCTACCGCAAAGTCCTCTCAGCCACAGAATTTGCACACATTTCACTCTTCTCCAAAAAAGAACACTAGAATATAACATATTTTACCTGGATTATAAATACCAACTCTTGCAACTCAATTTCGTCCCAATTTGTTTCGACTCTTTCATTCCTTGGCTTTCGGTCGCTTTGCACCTTGTTCTCATTCTCGTTTCCTTCAAATCTTTTAATCTCTAATTCAACTAGATTCTTACCAGAAACAGGATCGGAGTTTCCTCAATCACTTGACCAAAGGTTAAACATTGCGGTCACAAACGGGAGTGCGACACATTGGCAAGCCCACACATGATGCGCGTACTTCGAGCGCATCCGAGGTGGGGCCCACCTGAGACATCAATTAGCATATTGATGCGACGTGCTTCAGTTGGTGACTCGGGTGTTTCCCTCGATCAGGTGACTAAGAGAACTCCGACCCAAACTTGTTTGACTCTGGCGACATACACTCACGGAGTGGGCACATCTTCTTTGATAGAGATGCTTAAAGCCGCTGGAGTCAAAAAAGTGTTTCTTTTGTTAATTATCTGTATAATCGTGTTAGAAAGTTAATTATATTTTTTATTATCTTATTTTTACGTTAATATTAATAATCACATTAAAGGGTTGTTTGTTCCAATGTAAAATCATGTCCTTCACTTGTTTTAAAAACACCAATTTTAAACTGTGAAATTGCATGGTTTTATAATCAGGGAGTTTTTTTTAGTTATTTGTAAAACAAAAGAAACGAATGCTTCAATCTTCTGGTTTCGATTTACAGTGGACATGTCCTATAAACTAAAAGAATGAAATTGGACTGTTATGTAACAGATAAGATCCAAACATGATTTTATTTACTGTGTTTTTCATCGCTCCAAATATACGCAAACACTATAAACAAATGTTTTAGATTAAGTTATTTTATGTTGAAACAAACACTCTTAAACGTAAATAGTTGTAAAAATGTCTGTAACCATGTCCAACAGAAAGATGACTACCTATGGGTAAGCTTTAACTTTCCATGGAAAAAAGACAATAGCTCTCTCTCTCTCTCTCTCTCTCTCTCTCTCTCAATCGATCTATGTGCCCCTTCTAGTTTTAAAAGAAATAAAATTCATCAAAAAATTTAAAATATTCAAATATCGTCGTTTAGGTTGGTTCTCACCTTTAAATTTAATTTTTATTGTCCAATCGAAAAATTCAACCATGTCCAATCAATTGTGTCCTTCATTGGGACTCAAAACTAAAATTTCAAAGAATACATCAACACTAAAAAGTAACCTAGTGAATTTTTTATTATTTTTAATATTTGAAACATTATCTGTTGAAGATTTTTTTTCTTTTTCTTTTTTTTGATTTTTCAAAAATTGAACTTTACTTGCATCCTGTGTATGGTTAAGACTGAGTTTCAAAATTGAATATACAGTCAAAATAAAGTCCTAGAAAATATAAAAATCCTAATTAGGGGGTTGTTGAATATTCTAAATTTTATAATTTTTATATTTTATAAATATGCCGCCATCGTCAAAGTTGGCCGGCGCACCCGCCACCACATCCGCTTCCGGCCAAAGGATAAACGCCAGGGTTGAAACAAGTGAATCGCAGCATGCAACATACCATCTCTGTTGTTTCCGATCCCAGGCCTTTTCCGGCGGGAGACTCTTCCAAAGGAAAAGGGAAACACTGACGCCAGACGACAAACTGGTCCAAGTCGCCGGCGCGCGCAGTCTTAGGGTGATCCACCACCGTGCTCCAAGTCACAGGCCATCGCCATCCCTAATAACTTCCGCTGTTCCAACTCACTATGAATAGACGCTGGGGTGGGCTCCCTCCTTCCTCACAGCCGCAGAAAGGCCCTGCAGTAGTGCAACCAAGCTGTGTCATTCTCCCGTATGTGGGTATGTTGAGGATGGCTCCCAGAGTCTTGCTTGTGTTGAGTGTGGCCACATATGATACGACACGTCTTCTTGGATAAAGCCATGCTAGAAACCGATAGAACCAGCAAAAGGGTTTTTCTTTTCTCTTTCTGATGTAGGTAGGACTCGCGCGCTGGTCGCCGCACACATGCACGCCCACCTGTAGACACTGCACTCATCACCGGTACTTCAGTCCCAACTATTTTATTAACATGTTATTAAATTAAAATAAAACTTCCACTGCTTAAACATCGTAGGACATGAGGTTCCATGATAAAAAAAAAAAAAAAAACACTCACTTTTTCATTGACAAAAATTCATAATTTGAATAATAATTATTTATTTTATCATTATAATTGTTGCTTTAACTTTGTTAAAATCTTGATAAAAAATTTATATATATCTCATTGAATTTTTTTAATTTTTTTAATTATCTAACCAAACTTTTGACTGTCCCATCTAAATTTTAAACCGAGTCATACCTGAAAGTATTTTTACTGTATAATACTCGTACCGTATTTAACTAACTAGGGGCTCCACACAAGTTCGATTCTTTTCACTAAAACCCAAGCTCAAAAGTTTTTTATCCGGTCATTCGGCGCCACCCCTTATTTGTACGTGGTTAGCCCAAGGGGATTAGAACTTTGAGATTTGTGACATATTTGAGGTTGAAAATTAGGACAATATCTGCTGATAACATAGGCGCTTGACCACGGGCTGGGTTGGACCACGGGCTGTGGAAACAGATGCGGGCCGGGCTGGGTTGGGCCAGGCCAACGTGTTGGACAAACTGGGCTACCGTCGTGCCAGGCCGGACTTGGCCCATTGACACCCCTAGTATGGGTTCCCCCTCCCCTGTGATGTACTCGGTTACGTCAACTACCACTATTATGTACCATTTTTATTTGATATATTAATGGTAGCTTTAATGCTCAAAAAGAATTGAATAAATGTAAAAATAAAAAATTCCATAAATATTGCCATTTGAATTTTGATTATGTGGAAACATAATCTTTTTAGTTGGACAGTCTGAGCAAATGTCGAGTCAGGGTGTTCTCACATGTTAGAGTATTTAAAAAAAAATAAAAAATTTCTTTGACTCTGCCATTCGAATTTTGATCGTCTGGAAAAATGATTTTTTTTCATTTGAATTGTCTAATTAGATGCCGAGTTGGGATTCTCCCCACATGAAAAATTAAAAAAGAAGAGGAAGATGTATGTATCAAGAAGCCACATGCAGAATTTCAATTGAACAAATTAAAACAATGAACTCATCTTCTTAAATATTCTGAGTATCTCATGTGCTAAAAGGAATAAAACCAAGAATATTAGTTCCTCATCCATGCATAAAATGGCAGGAGAACCTGAAACATGTAAGGATAAACTTACCTTACAAGTACTTGATTCTATTGCCATCAAATGACATACATCAAAATAAGGATAATACATTATTTGATGCAAATTAAATGTTTTAGCGTCGACAGTGGTTATAAGAAAATGATTGTTAAGTGCATTCACTAATTAAATATCCAATTTAACATAAAATCCGCTTTCCTCCGTCTCCGCTCTCTCTCCTCTTATTAGAATGGGCTCTGCACATTGGACTTCCAAATGGTGCAAGTTAGTTTCGTATGGCCTTGGGTAGACCAAACCTCCTACTTCGTACTCGCTTATAATTGAGTCATGTCTTTCAAAAATAACTAAAACAATAAGAATTATTTTTTTGCAATTCTAGGCAATACCTTTATAGATGTGAAGAGGTTAAGACATGGTGATAGGGGAACCCATTCATTAAATTTGACCTATCAATAAGCCTATGGCCCAATGATATGAGGCATCTTTCCATGGAGCTTGGATCGAATTCTGTCCCCCACAATATGTTGGAGAGAGAATTCACCACATAGATAGGTGTGGGCTTAGTGCCGTCTCTCTCCATAAATAATATAATTCATGGAGACGTTATTACTCCTTATATGGTGAATTTCCTAAAGAGTAGTCAAAAGTGTGGAGTGGGAAGATTCTCTTGTAAGAAAAGAAATGATCAGTATTTGTATGTACATTTGAACTCTTCTTATTAAAGGAATCGTATTATAAATATTTAACCAATTGGGTATATGAACATGCAAAGGTTAACTTTGCCTTACCCAAGACAAGAAAAAAAAATCTAAACTTTCAAACGTGATACCTCTTTTTGTTGCATTTTAAGATACTACAATTCTAGCTTGTTCTCTCACAAATCGAATGGAGCAGATGGTTCCATCCCATTAGCGGATCACTTCTCATGTAACTCGGAGGGAATATCTTTAAGTTTAGGCAGATTTAACCTCTTATTTGAGGCTTTTTCAGCCATTTTTGCCTGTCTTCTTCACGTTCGTGAAAAGAAATAGCAACAGGGCGATCATTTGGGGCCTCCCATATGATATGATGGCCTTGTGAAAGCGACGGAGAGGATCGTGCATGCTGAAGCTTTATGAAGGCTGATGCCGTGATCAAAATAGGGAAATGTTACCTCGTTTTCCTTATCCAGCTTACGTGAGTGCATTAGATAGCTTCCTGTATCCACTCCCTGATAATTTTATAAAGAAGTCTTTAACGCGTATTCTTCTACTGAGGGTGTAAAAAAAATAGATAATATTTCCCATCACGGTACCATTGCTCATCAAAATTATAGCCGGCAGCCGCGGCCACGTCACCTTCCGGCATAGGACATGTAGGATGTTTGAGAGTAATTTTTTTATAAAATATTTTGTTCTCTAAATAAATTTTATTTTAACTTTTGTTTCAATTTTTAAAAATACTGTATTTTACCTACTCATTCTTTTTTAAAAGATTCAAATATTTTAAAAATATGAGATAGCTCCGCTCGGCAAAGTTCATTCTTCGCCTCCCATTGTCATTGTCCACCTCTACTTATGCCATGACGACAAGGTCATGGTCATCTACCACCATCATCTCCATGGAGTACTCCACTTCCCTCTAGGTTGTATACCCACTTCTACCCACCTTTCAATCATTTCTGCCGACCAAAATCCAGTCTGCCTACCATGGTAATCTGGTATACGCGACGTTCCGTTCGTTAGGACATGAGGATACTGCGAGGACCGTCAGCCTCTGGTCGTAGATGCAGGGAGGACCAAGAGGAAGATGTCCGAGAGAGAAAGAAGACGTACGAGAGCGAAGGGAATGCACCTACGTACGACATGCAGAGAGGGCGTAGTAGAGACGCCCAGAGACGGAAGAGAAGAAAGAAGGGGATGCACGAACGACCCTTTGAAAAAAATATTACATCCTGAGTTCTAAAAATTTGGAAAGAGGTCATCAATCATGTTCTACTTACTTTTTCTCTCTAAAATAGAACTTGAAAGCCAAAAAAAAAAAAAAAAAACTAAACAGACCGTAACCAAACATCCTATTATCAATCATGTTCTACTTACTTTTTTCTCTCTAAAATAGAACTTGAAAGCAAAAAAAAGAAAAAAAAACTAAACAGACTGTAACCAAACATCCTATACTGTAACCAAACATCCTATAAATGCGAGAAAGCCAGAGAACCTGATATGGTATCTGTCGATCGTCACCAGTCCCCGGCCCAGCGAGAGATGTTTCCAGTGGAAGGGGAAACACTGACGCCGTGCTATACAGTGACATCCACCGTCGTGCTCCACGCCACAGGCCGTCCCCATCCTCTTCCCTGAGAACCCACACTGCTCCATCTCACTATAAATAGAGGCCAAGGGCTTCACTCCCTCCTCACATCGGCAGAGAGGGCAGTCTTTGCCGTAGTACTGACCCCAGCTGTGCTACTCTCCTGTGTGTGGGTTTGTTGAGGAGGGCTTCCAGGTTCTTGTTTGTGCTGGGTGTGCTCGGGTGTGCATGCGTGCTGGTCTCCTCTCATGTGGCTGCAGCTGAGGAATCGGTAGCTGCTTCGCATGCCGGAGCACAAAACACGAGTGAGTTCTGTTTTGCTTTCATATGTTCCACCTATCTCTTTTACTCTGAAATTTGCTAATATGCAGGAGATGTATATGTAAATACGTACTTGCTAGTACTTGTTTTTCACTGATCAATGCTGCCGGGTCGTCCCGCCGAAGCTCCGCAGAAACTTTTCTCTTTTTTAAATTGTACTTTTCTCCCACCATAATAATTAAATCAATCAGAATGAGTAGAATACAAATAACGTAAAAAAGATGGAGTAGACAATATCCTCATCGACGAAGAGCATAACTGACTGCAGTGACTGCTGTGGTTCTTTTGTTTAATCTCCAGTTAACAAGGACTTTGTTGTCTATGCTGTACTAGCACACTCATTTTGTTATATACTAGGCCACTCCAGTATAATGTGGCATTCCTAGAAAATGTCCTACCAGGTAAAAAAGGAACTTGCATGTGGTACCTAAGTATGACAATGTATTAACATATCTATGAATTACGAGTGTCAAGTCTGCAAAATGCAAACAAATCATATTTGACGGCATTGACATGATATACATCAATAAAAAGTAATCCTAGTTAGCATATTGTCACACAAGCAAGGAAGCTTCACTTATGGCTTTCCTTTTTTCCCAAGGCTTAAAAAGATTCAGCCATAAGGAACACATACTTAAATACATACTGCATCTGGGTTACTTGCTCGAGCATATACTTATCCATGCCTCACAAGCAAAGTAATTAGCCAAGTAGGCACGAAGGGAAACACATAAACAGAATTGAGAAGGAAAAGGTGGGAGAAAACCTTAAGCAATTAACCTGGCTATGCTTGCCATTTAATATGAGATGCAAGGATCAAGTATGGAATTAAGTGGCTGTAACGTTATAGTGACACATGCAAACTAAGATGGAGTGTTCTGTTAAATACCTAGAAAAAGAACAAAACCAGTTCACAGCAGTCAATGAAGAGTCAAAATGCAAAACCAAGCTGGGGTTCTTTGTTTTTTTTTGTTTTGGCCATCTGGTACACAAAGTACTCCTGATCTGGTTTAGTTGTATATTGCAGGATTCTATCGAGTAAACTTTAGTGCTCTCAAATGGAGAAATCATTTGTGTTCCATAGATACTTGCAGAAAAAGATGACCGTGTCCCTTGAAATATTGCTTCCCCAGCTTGTGCCCCAGCAATAAGAGTTCAACAGCTAGTCTGGTTTTGGTGTTTGTCAGCTCTCATTATGCTAAACTGTGTTGTATTGCATTTGTGAGAAGTAATGGACTATTTTTCTTTCTTTTTTTATATTTTGTTTGACAGTAAATTATTGTTATTTTGTATAAGGTGGACAAAATGTTAAGTTGGAATGTTCAATGTGCTCTCTATTTTCTTGAGTTTGTTCAACTTTAGAGGAGTAAGGGACGTTTTTTATTTTGTTTATGACAGTAAACTATTGTTATTTTGTAGAAGATGGACAAAATGTTATGTTAGAAAGTCCAATGTGCTCTCTATATTGTTTTGTTCAAAACAGGTTATTATTATATCTTTGGAGTACTGTTTAAGCAAGTTATCATATTTTTGGAGTACAGTAAATAAATTCTTATATACTAATTTATAGTTTATGTGATGGGCAAAAAGAAAACCCAAAATAATTTCTCTAACTTTCTGTTAGCTTTACAAAAACATGAGTGAATGGTAGTTCCTACCGGCATATAGGAAAGTACATGAACAAAATCGTTATGGACCGTGTTATGGACCATGAGCCTTATAAGCATTAAGCACGTCTTCAAGTAAATGTGGAATCCGAAGGTAGATCCGGATCCGTAAAAGTGATTCGGACCCGGATTCGGATACCCGTATAAGTTAAGGTTCAATTAGGATCCTAATCCAGGTCTGATGATATGGATCAGGATCTCATTCGAATCCGGATCGAATCTTATCCGGATCCCACCGTTTTGCACCTCTGAGTGCAGGATATATGTCCTTCACTGCTGCGTGCAGTGCAACAAGCATTACTAAAAAAAAAGAGAGTAATACTTGCTGCACTAAGAGTCTATACAGTAAGTTGAGTTATCTTACAATGTAAGATTTCATTAATCCAACTAAGTAGGAGGCACATATGTTTGGTAATTTTTTCAATAGATGGGCCAGACGAACATTAAACACGAGTGCAAGGCTTTGAGGGTGACAAATGTGCATATGCGTGGCAAATATTATGTAGACATGATAAATACTATTTGTCATGTCCATAAAATATTTGTCATGTCTAAAAATTATTTATCATGCTTATAAATCTATACACATATGCACATTAGATGATAATTACTTTTCAAGCATGACAAATATTTCGTAGGCCTACGAACTGTTTGTCATGTCAGTAAAATATTTGTCATGCCAAAAAAATTGTACACAGGTACATATAAATTATAAATAATTTTTAAACATGACAAATACTTCGTGGACGTGACAAATAATATTTATCATGTTTACATAATATTTGTCGTGCATACGTACATTTGTCATGCTCAAAACCATGCACTCGCATTTAATATTTGTATAATCTATCCGTTGAAAAATTTACCTAACCTATGTGCCCTCCACTCAGCTGGACCAATGTCGTCTTATAGACTTATATTGCAAGATGACTCTCAGCTTGCTATCCTGATCCTCAGTGCAACAAATATTACTCAAAAGAAGAAGAGCAGTGTAAGGGCCCAAAGGGCTCTGAGCCAATCCCAGCGGCCTGTGATGCCACCCGGCCCATTAAGACGACTAACCTCACCCCGGCTTCTGACCTCCACGCCCGTGCCAAAGCGTTCTGACACAAGGCCGTCGCCCTTAGCTTCCTCTGCCCTTCTTGTCCCCCGCTCTTCCGCCCGACCTCTTGTGCTACCACCCGGTGCAGAACACGAAACCACTGTGCGCGCTGAGTTCCTCCGCGGCCTTCCCGGATCGGAACCGGTGACCTTCTCCTCCTCCCCCTTCGGCGCCGGCGGTGGTGTGTTCTCCTTTCAGATGCAGGTCTCTCTCTCTCTCTCTCTCTCTCTCTCTCTCACACACACACACACACACACACGCAGAGGTTGCCCTTGATCTCATCCCTTTGTTAATTCCTTTCATTCGGTGGATTTCTTCTTTGATCTGGTTACATGTGGTTTTTGGGGTAGAATGCTGCTAAGATTACAGCTGGTGATGTGTAAATTGTGGAGGGTGAGAGGTGAGAACTGTAGTGGTGCTGTGAGGCTGCTTCCATTTTCTCTTTTTTGTCTTTCCAATTTTTTCAGCTTACGTTGCTTCTAAATGCTCCAATTTCGGTTTTGTGGTTGCAATTGGAACTCTAAACTTGTCTTGACTGTTATGTATGTGTAGATTGTAGAAGAAATCATTTTCTGTTGTTCTTTGTCATAATGTTCGTTTGTTTGTTTCTTTCTGATTGGGAAATTAGTCGACCGCCTATGTTTTTTTTTTTTTTGTGTATATATATGTTATAGATACAGTTGATAGAACAAGGTGGTAGGACGTTATCACATGGAAGGCAATATCAGCCGATCCCGATCCGGATCGGCTGATTTGGATCGGGATCGGCCGGTCCCGATCCGGCCGGAATTGGCCGATCCTGACAAATTCTGACCACTTTCAGCCGATTCCGGCCGACCCGAGGCCGATCTAGATCGGGATCGGTGGGTCCCGATCCGGCCGGCCGATCCATGCCGGAATTACTTGCGTGATCATGCAGCTGATAACAAACATAGTGGGAAAAATGTCTGATGATGATGATATGCTTTAGCCTTTTAGGTATGCAACCATAATTTTTACTGATATTGTCAAATACAAATAAACAATGTGGCATGCATGTCTGGGACCATACATTTGCTTCACACGTACCTGACCAAAGGTCTGCCTATAACATTATAATTCCAAAGAACAAACTCATCAGTTATGGTCAATTTGAAAATATGATCTCTGACCTGCTGCGTTTTGTGCCTTTCTAGATTTAGAATTTGTCCTGAGCATTACCTTCAGCTTGGAATTTGAGTAGACTTGGTTGGCTATTAAAAAAAAAAAATTTTCTCGACACAAGAATCATGCGGTGGGTCACTTTAGATCATTCAATACCTTAGCACAATGTTATTTATGCATATTAGGGTTGTTGCTGATAAATAGTGGATTATTCTGCAGTCATTGTTCGTGTTCCCTAATGTAGGGGTGTAAACTAACTAGTACACAGTGAGTTGCTGCAGCTCGGCTCAGTTGATACTTGAACTCAACTTATTTATTAAGTTAAATGAGTCAAGTTTAATCATGTTTTCCAGTTCAGTTTGTAAACGAGCCAAGTTTTGGACTACTTTCAAAAAAACAAGCTGAGTTTGAACAAAGGCTTACTTGACTCATTTAATATTTTGCTATTTAAAATCATAAATATGATTTTTAACTAATTTTAATATTTTTTAAATCTTAAATTATTTAATGGGATCATTTCGAATCTTAAAGTCTGGATGACTGACGGGAGTGTAGACCTATGTGCTTCCCATTTAGTCCTGCATCAAGACTTTTACAATGCTTCATGGCAGTATCATTTTTAAAAACATTCCCTCCCATCGTCTCACCTATTGTGGGTTCCCACTTTGTGGACCTGAGCCCATGCAACTAGTGGCTCAGATCTTTAGGGATGACTGATGAGCCATATCACATATTTGGAGTGTCCCACAAATCATAGCTTCTGGATGCTATTAATGTTTCAAATTCTTGTACCTTATTCTTGTTTTGCACTTCATTTGTCGTACATGTTGCAGGACATGGAACAGCTATTGCAGCATGTGGAACACTGGATCCATGATTTGGAGCTGTGGGTTCGCCAGCAACCAGCAGAGCAACTCTATGCTGCACTTGTGGTTCTAGTTCTCACCCTTGTTCTTCTCCTTATAGGTATGCTACCCTCTGTCAGCCACCTTACTCTTTCCATATTGCTGCCCCCAATGTCAGTTTGCTTGGATTTGGCACCTTGAACAGAAATTTTATGGAGCTTTCATGTTTCTTCCTTCACCGTGATAAGTGATTATCTTTCTAGTGATACATGGGAAGGGAGCGGGGACGTAAATGCAGTATAAACAACTTTATACTAAAAGTATGGCTCAATGAATATTCCACCTGAGCATATGAAAAAATTAAAAAAAAAGGGTCAATAGTAAAGCACTCCATGTGGTTTGTTATTTTAGGGTAACAGCATGGAAGGGAATTTTTGTTGTATATTGGTATCACGATGGTGAAATAAATGATTATCAAACAGCTGGATGTAATGGAGATGTAAGGGTCCTTGGGTTGTTGCTTTTTCTTTAACTTTCAGTATTTGCCTTTTCAGCCTATAGAACTTATCCTATTTAGCAGAGAGATTGTACTTCGATGGAAGGTTTGAGTTTGAAGTGCTAGTATATGTAATCCAGCAATTTGAGTCCATATTTTGATTGAAAAGCACACCCCCCCCCTCCTTCTCTCTCACACACACACACATGCATGAACATGGATACACATGTGCCAGTATGTTACAGCCAATGTACTATACAGTCAAGCCGCACTTAGAAAGGGGGGTAACACTATTCAAGACACCATTTCATGGTCAAAAAATATTTACTCTCAACTTATTTCTCTACCAAATGTGAAGAACAAGAAATGAGTAAATTTTTCCCGATTCACATATATCATAGTGACATAGGTGGTAGCATGTAAGATCTTTAATGGGAGGTTGGAGGCTTGTGCCACCTGCAGTCAACATGTTAATTCTCACTCCAGGAAAGGGGGAAAAGGGACCAATAAGTTAACTTGGGTTCCTCATCAAGAACCATCCAGACTTGAGCTAGATTTTTTTTTATGAAAGTTGAGCTCCAGGCTTGTTTTATTCTTTGCTTTCATCAAGTACAATAAGATTTATACATTTTGGACACTGACCAACTTCCCATCTGGGAATGAACGTAGCTTTCTTAGCAAAATCCGCCACGGTGTGGGCAGCTTATTGGCCCCCCTAGGTACAAAATTGGTTGACTCGTCTATTAGCTTTGACAATTGCTCTACAATTAGCAATGATGTTCCGGATGGACCAAGGTGGTTTTACTCTGTCTTCCTGGATCACTTTCACGATGGCTTGAGAATCACCCTCCACCGTAGCATCTGTCTGAGTGTCTAGTGCCATTCTCAGTCCCATCTGAAATGCTAATGCCTCCCCCACATTGGCTTTACTAGATAAAATCTTGTTCGGTGCATAAGTGATTACTCGGCCTTCATGGTCTCTGCAGACAGCACTGACTGCCCCTTCATCGAGGAAACAAACCGGCATCAACACTGATTTTTAGGTGTCATTTGGGTGACTGCCATTTGATGGTTCTGTTGTTGCCCCCTTCCTCCTGGCTCTGGTGATCCCTGTTCCTTCCTTGCCTTGTCTTGATCACTTCCTCTGCCCTCTCTACAGTAATTCTAGGATGTGGTGTTGAGTTTCTGAAAATTCTGTCACACCTAGCTTTCCATATACCCCACATGGTGGCTACACCTCTGCTGAGTATGGATACTGGATCATCCCTGGTCTGGCTCTCGTCTAAATCAGCCCATGATTGGACCCATTCAGCACTTGTTTTGCTGTTGTTACCTGTGGTGAATGCCAAGGATGATGAGAACCACACAATTCTAGTATAGTTACACGTAATGAACAAATGTTCGGCTGTTTCTTCATTGGCACACAGGGGACAGTGTGGGTCAATCTTGTGGTTATGTCTAGCCCTGCTTGCGTTCAGAGGTAAAGTGTTCGCTATAATGCGCCATAAGAAATATGTCACCTTCAGTGGGAGTTGTGCCTGCAAATTTTTGTTCCAAACTCAAATTGGGTTGGGGCTGGACGAGAACGGGTCCCCATCTCACTCTGTCAGAAATTTGTATGCTGATCTGGATGTAAATGTGCCATCAGTGGCCGCCTTCCATATCATTTCATCTTTGATGTCTGACTCCTCCCTGCACAGAGGTATAGCAAGAATCTGTTTGCTGATATTCTCTGGGAATAAGTTTCTAAGTTTCTAAGTTTCTGTGCGTCCCAATCTTTGCTAGTCTCCTTCATCAGATCACAGACTTTACCTGGCCAATTGAGGCCTCCCTGCCCCCATATTTCGAATTACTCCCTCTAACAACCAGCTATCTTCCCAAACCTTGATTTGTCTTCCATCCCCCACTACCCAGTGTATGCCTTGTTTAACCTTCTGCCTTACACTGATTCTTAGACTTGTTACTCTTTGGTTTGCAATCCCAGAATTCCTTGTTGTAGAAATATTTGGTTCTGAGGATTCTCGCCCACCAGATGTTTGGGTTTTGCACTAATCCCCACCAGCTGTTTGGGCTTCTGTATTTTCCTCCAAGCTGTCCCATAACTGTGCTTGCTACCTTCTGAAAATCCCCACCAGAAATTGCTGTGGATGGCAGTGAGTTCTCTGCATAAAGTCGTGGTAAAGCTGATTGTGGCCATCACATAAGTTTGTATTGCACTTAATACTGACTTAATCAAGACTATCCTCCCTGCCACTGACAACAACTTAGCTTTCCACCCTTGTAGTTTTTGCTGGAACTTCTCTTTGAAATAATTGAGTGAAACACGTAGAGATCTTTCATAGAATAGAGGAATTCCCAAACATGTGTCTGACTTGTTCATAAACTTCACTCCCAAGTTTCCCCTGATCCTCTCCTGAGATTGGTAATCAACATTTTTGTTGAAATGAATTGCAGATTTAGCAAAGTTTATCTCATGATCTGTACACTTGTAGAAAGTTTGAAGACACCCTTTGAATGCATTGATTTCTGTTTCAGTTGTCTCTCCAAAGAGGATTAGATCATCACCAAAAGCTAGGTGTGTAATTGCTGGGGCCGTTCTACTAATTTTGATCCCTTTGATTCTCCCAGCTGCCTTCTCTATGTCGATTAATCTGTTAAGGGCCTCCGCACAGTTGATGAATATGTAGCATGGTTGGCAGTACCGGCCGATACCGGTACGTACCGGTATCGGCCGGCACCGGTACCCTGGGTACCGACCGGTACCGGGCCGATACCGGCCGGTACCGTACCGGTACGTACCGGTACCGGTACCCACCGATACCGGTACCGGCACCGGTACTGCCATCCTTGATATGTAGGGGGATAATGGGCACCCGTCTGATACCTTTGGGGGGAATGATTTTTCCCTCTGGATTGCCATTGAGAAGAATAGATAGTGTTGCTGATCTGATACAATCATACAAGTTATGATTAGCTTTGTAGTAGTTGCAGAGAAACCACAGGATGGAAGAAAACCCTTTATGATTGACCATTCCATTCTATCATACACCTTGCTCATATCAAGCTTCAAACATAACCAACCTTTCCTGCCTCCGTGGTATTTCATACTGTGGAGATTCTGGAGAACCTCTTGCACAATAATGATGTTATCAACATGTTGCTGGTTTGGAATGAAGGCCCCTTGGTTCTCAGAGATGATGTTATTGAGACGAGGTCTAATTCTATTCACCAGAATTCTAGTAATGGTTTTATACAGGAGATTGCAGAGGCCTAGGGGTCTGAAATATTTAGGGTTGGATGCTGGTTTGCATTTAGGGAGGAGACTTGAACTAGATCAAACAATGGATTTAGTGCTTGGGTTCACCTCATCAAGAGCCATCAAACTATCCCTGTGCACAAGGGGCAGTGGGTCAACCTGATCCCAGCAACCTGTGGATGAGGGGAGGGGTCAGATCAAGGTGTGTGTGCACACGCATGCACAAGAGAGAGAGAGAGAAAGAGAGAGATCATTTGCCTGTGGAGTAGGATGTGAAAGTGTGTGAGGGGGTCCACTAACCCTCCTCCCCAAGGCAGTTGCAGCAGCCACAGACCACCCAACACTTATTGCTTGGTGCATCCACAGACTGCAAACTACTTGGCAAGCGCAGCAATGCCTTCAGCGACAATTCTTCTTCCATGTATAACCCCTGAAGGCGTTAGCAACAGTTCAAAATCAGGAAGGGTCAATAGACTGTAAGGTGAAGGAGCTGATGCGCATGGGGAAGAGGGGAAGGGGTGAGGCGGTCACGAGGGTAGGGAGAGCTTAGTTTTGTTCACGAGGAGAGGGTGAAAGAGAGGAGAGGAGAGGAGATCCTTCCATCTGATCGAGGAGGATTTGGAAGGGCATGCAGGGAGGAGGGAAGAGGATGTAAAAGCATGCAGGCATGGAGGGTGTTACGGAGGCAGGAGACAATGGAAAACTTTGGGTGTAGTGTAAGGGGAGAGATCGGGACTAGGGAACATAGAGATTTGCCCACAATTGAGCCACAAGTCTATGGGCTGAACTGGCAATGCTCGAGCTTTGGCTCGTTTAGCTCTAGAAATCAAGCCGACCCAAGATCAAGTGCTTACAAGCCGTCTCAGCTTACTGTCAGCCCTAGCATGCACCATCTCATGAAGAGGGGTTAGTGGGACCATTCTAAAGGAAAACGTTGAATAAGGTGGCAGCACCTTGGATCACAAGAGGAATATGGATCAAGGCTATACAAAGCATCACTTGTGGATGTGGGGCATTTATTGATGCTGACATCGTCTGAGGATAGTTCTACAGTACTGACACAGGATTGGCTGATGCCATCCTTGCAGAGAATGGTTGAATTGGTTCTGGAAAGGGGTTGCCATCAGCAGCTGACGAGAGTGCGTGTCTGTCATGGCTGGTGCACTGGGCCCAGTGGAATGGGAATGCGTGCAATGGGATCCAATAAATGGGATAGGATGGTGTGGGAGGAAACAATTTTCTCATCATTATTTGTTTTTTTGCCTTGCTCTTCATTGAAGTTTAAGGGATTTGAAGTGAATCCCATTGAGGGAACCTGAGTTAGGATTCTGGTTTCATGCATTGGACCTCTCTGTCAACCTCAGTCGCAATTTGTTATTGTCAATGAGATGCAAATCCTTTTACTGATCCATAATTCGGAAAATATCCAAGAAGAATCCATTAACATTTTTAAGATGAATCAAACACATAATAAATAATCAGCATATTTTCATTATATCATCCATTCAATTGAAAAAAATGGGCACTAATATCTTGATCAACAAATATACTTTTGGGCATACACAAGTAAAATTCCATGTCAAACTGCCACCAAGATTAGTCCTTGCTCAACGTTCGTGTTTTGATGCTCAGTTCTCGGTGCTTTTTCTGATTCTTTTCTTTTATTTTTTGTCCCCCTAGTGTGCCTAGAGGAGGGTTATTTATAGAATCCTGATGGGGAGTGGAAGGAAGGCATGGAGGAGGTGGATGGTAGATCTGACCTTTCCTTGAGCAAGGGGCAGACAGTGGGGGGTATAGCCGCCTGCCGGCCAGTGGGGGTGCACGGGAAGACCTCACAACCCCCACTGGCTTCCTCTTTCAGGCTTGCAGGCAGCTATAACAACCCCCCAACCCACCCACAGACATACAAAACCATGTCTTCGTATGCACATGTCAGCTGGGGCTTTTTCTTGGTCTCTTCTTTTCCTTGGACCCCAGGCAGCATGAGAAAGCTTGGATGAAGTTTCTTTTTGCTGAAGATTATTGGTTGCTCCTTGATGACGTGGACAGCTTCGGCATTGCTTTCCATCACTCTACACCATGTACGTTGCCGGCCAACATACACTTTTGTCAAGCTTATGTATTTTTTTGATGAAATTACACTGTAAGATTGATCTTTTTACAGCATGACAACGATGAATAAACCCTAGGAATGGATGGGAAAATTGATTCCACTTGGGGGTGTGCAGTTTGGAGAATTCCATTAACTATAATCAGAGTATAGCTATTGTATCAAAGGTGATCGCCTTGCTCGCCTAGGCGATAAAGTAGGCTGAGGCGAGCCAAAATGCCTCGCCTCGCCTTATGTTTGCCTCACTTACCTAGGCACTTGCCTATGATGTTTATGTCATATGCTTGTTTCCTTGTTAATTATATGGTAATTTTTTTCCCTTAATTATTCCAAGTGGCTAATGCCTCTTTCAACAATGTCTAATACCAATTTTTTCTCGTACATGCTATCACATTTTTTCTTATTTTTAATGATTTGTAAGATCGTCCAAGGTTCGCCGTATCGCTGATCCGTATCGGGTCAGATCTTCCCAGATACGGTATGATATCGATCCGACTCGGGCCGACTCGCACGAGTTGCATGAGTCCAGCCAATGAGTTTATTAAAATCAATAAGTTTGTTAAAATTAATGAGTTTAAGTCACATTTTAGATAAATCTATCCTATTAATTGATATAAACAGTATAATTTTACTTATCAAATAGGAAAATTCAACTTAAAACATTCCATTAAGCATGTATGAGTCGGTACGATCCGGTCTGACTCGGTCCATATCAGCGGACCGGGTCGGCCCAGATACGAGTCAACTCGTACAAGTCAGACCGATCCGGTACAATATGGCAAACCATGGGACCATCCACTACTTAATTAGTGGATAGTCTTAGGACGTTACATGTTGGACATGAGCAGTGCTTCTCAAGGTCTTACATATGATTATCTTAGACTTTTTCTTATTTTCATTGAATTGCCATTTTCTTGATTTATATTGATTTATGAGAGAACACATCATCTCAAACCCCTAGCCAATCGCCTAGACATTTGAGGCTAAGGCGAACCTTTGATCACTTCAGTTCTCTCTTGCCTCTGACTACATAGGAGTGCAGTGGAATTTAGGGATACAAATGAGAGGCTAAGTAATGCAGGACTGTATTCCCACCTCAAAACCTAGGCTTTAAGGTGGATGGCCCAACCCTTTTTGGATCTCCTAACTCTCTTTTGATTTTCCAATGTGGGACTAAACCCATATTAGGAGGCTGACGTATCGGCACACCACTTTACACCCTTCATGGGCGGATGGCTTATTGTACACCACATCACACCCTAGCGCAGGCCCACATTGTACTCACCCACATGGAACCTGGCTTTGATACCAAAATTGATGCGGAATGAACGGGAAGATGGCGGTGCAATAGCGCAACAATACTCGAGCGTTACACCCAACCCCATCTTAGGGTTTTCAGATCTCCATCTCAGAGCAAGTATAAAATATCCCAAGTTTGTAATAAGAATTCACCATTAATGAAAATAGGGTTTACATCACTATTTATGGAGACTAACCCAACTAACCATCCTTAGATTAAAATACCCTTAGACCCCAAAATTGTGCAAAAATCGCCCAACATCAAAAATAGAAAAAGATGCTAAGAATCCCAAATGGGCTGAACAAGGACTCAATGGACTCGCCGTCCGATACCCTATGACTCAGACATCATGCAAACTATCTTCGAGCAAAATAGAACCTCATGTAGTCCTCCAATGGCGATAAACATGCTCCATCGTGTGTAACACGTTGTCGATTTTGGTGCGCCAGTCCTAGATCCCATCAATAAGCTTTTGCAAGTGCAAGCTTACCAGAAGCTCGAGCTCTTGTAAGCCCAAATTGTCCGATCAAACCCAGTAAAGTTTATGTAGTTTGGAATATTGCTATATAACATGTATATATAAACAAAAAGATAAAGATAAATTATATATGATTAATAAAGCCAACTCGCAAGCCAAATAAGCGAGGTCAGTTTAGCGTGAGCTTGGCTTGTCTTGGTGAAATACTTGACCAGAGCTTGAGTGGCTAACATGCTGCTCAGCTCATTACACCAACAATTGAATTGCTACCTTATGCACTTGAAGAGTTCCATGCACGGTCCTGTGCCTGGTATCTATGATGCAGGTGTAGTTACATTGCCTTTGGGTGATGGTGAGACAACTAAACTGTATCTTCCCTGTAAGGGGTTAAGATTTCTGAAAACTGCTGCTTGTGTCTAGCCAATAGACAGATGAAGAAAATTTTGGGCATTATCAGCATGCGACTTGGCAAGCATTAAAAATAGCTGGCAGCTTTCTTTAGACAATTGGATGCAAGTGCAGATGCTGAATTTTATTATAGGGGAAAGGCCAGAAACAGGGATAGAGCGTATGTTGCGTGGTACACTATTGAGATGGATTGCAGCGTAGAGGAAGGGGGATGTTAGGTAACAAGACATATTTTATTCAGCAGAAAGGGAGGTGGTAAGTGGCTTTATCATTGGGTGGCATTTCTTAATGAGGGTATATATGTCTGGCACTTTGCGGTCGGGATGCACTCTGATCTTTCTTTGTTTTCCTCTGCTTTAATGTTATGCACTGTACACTTTCAGTTTTATATGTTATTTCAAGACGTGGTCCCGTCCTCTTTCTAGAAAACATGTTGTCATCATATGCATTTGCAGATCTACCAATAATTTCATTGAAAATTTGGTGTACGTTCTCTTATAATTTTATCTACTTGAGCTGCCTTTGAGTTCCCTCAATTGTACTTTATGAATTCCATCGATTTTCCTGACAGGTTTCTTCACTTTCTTTATAAAATTTGAAATGTAAATTACTCTGAATTTCGAAGTGTTGTGTACCGTAAGGTGTGTGTTTATTGGTTGCTAACTTTTCATTTCTCAATTACAGGACGTTTTGCCAAAGGCAAAAAGACAAATACTATAGTGCTTGCTGGATTGAGTGGCAGTGGAAAATCTGTGCTTTTCTACCAGGTACTCCACTGATCAGTGGCAATTTCTGCAAGTGCAGAGAACCACATTTTGACTAAGGTGTGTTGAAGGTGACCAGATGGATTCATGTATAAAGTGCTTATTACCCCCTCAAAACCAAAGTATAAAATGAAACTGACAAGATGGGAAAGGGGGTGGAGCTATTGGAAGCAAATGGCAGATGCTTACGCCATCACTTTTGCTGGTTGCTGTTCCCAATATGAAAATTGGTATAACCAGATGAACACTGCCAATTCTGATCTGGTTTTATGGGTTCTGCTCCAGGCTGGGTTTTTTAAGGCCATGTTGCAGGCCAGTCATGCTGATCAATGCTTATAAGCCCAACCAAAGTATTATTAATATTGTTAAAAAAATTAATACGAACATGGGGATAATTTGAGCTGCAAATTCAGACTTGACAGAGATGAACCTTTGTGCGTTAAGCCTTCTACAAAATATCTGAGGTTTTACATGTGATTTTAAGAAAAGAATGGCTGATATAAGGGATGCTCTATTCAAAGTGCAAACTAGTGGCCAGTATAGGGATTGCCATCTTAGATCTCACCATCAACTTAGTAGTGGGTAGGAGAGATGTCAGAAGATCAAGTGATATTTCTAGTGTTCCTTCCCCTCCATCGTTATCCTCTTCTCATCTTCTCTATTCCCATCCTTACCCTCTTTGTTCTTCACATTCTCCTTTCCTCCACCTTTTTTCCCCTCTTCCCTCTTATGCTTGCTATTGGGTGTAGATTTCATCCTCAGAGCCTGGATGAAGTGATCTCAGTGAGAACTTAAGAGATGGTAAATCCTTGGGTTACTACTTAAATGGAAGAGTTGAAATCATTAGCTGATTGGGAAGAAAATAATGGGGCTTGAATGTACATCAAGCGTTAAAATTATAAGATTCATTTTTTCCTCGTATCTTCGCAGATACGAGTCAATGTCGAATGCGACTCGGTCCAACTCGCACGAGTCGCACAATTCAGGTCGACTTACGCCTTTTTTTTGTTTCAGATTCTTTACTTTTATGAATAATTATAACACAAACAACCTTTAACTCGTGTGTTTTGTTAGCAGCATTGAGTTTATGCCACATTTAAGAGAAATCCTATTAATTGATACAAAAGTCTAAATTTATTTGCCAAATAAGAAAAACTCAAACTAAGACAACTCATTATGCATGTAAATGAACCCATAAATAACTCACAATGGATTATACTCATAGACTTGTTATGCATGTAAATGAACTCATAAACAACTCATTATGCCGTATCGGGCCGGATTGCAAGGAATAACGCCGGATCACAGCGCCTCACGCCGGATTGAAGCTGATCAAGACCAACTCGTGTGATACGGTACAAGACGGTTTGAGTCGTGTCGAGTCAATTGCAACTCGACAAGTTGATGCATGCCAGTGGACCAAACTCGCCCAAATACGGCTCGACTCGTACGAGTTAGCAGAATCTAGTCCAATACGGTGAGCCATCCAGTTATCAATTATGTTCTCATGGGAGGGCATGACTGTCGTCTTTGGTGACTGGTTAATTTGAGAGTGGCTGCCTATAAGACGTATTGATTTTTTTATTTTCTCCTGGATTTTCCTTGTGATTCATTGATCTAATTATAATGTGATCAAACTATGAATACTAAAATAGAAAACTAATATGTAAAAAGAATTGAGACAATTGATCATCAATTTGCCAACATTCCATTGGTCACCATTGTGTTGGCATACTCCACTCTGTTGCACTTCAATCATCATCCTACAAGCCACCAAGCCTTGGACATCATCCCTAGTTTATTAATTATTCATCATTATCATATCAAAGCCTTATCCCATTCTTTATTGATTATTAATTGTTTACTAGAAGAAAGGGCTAGGTATTTTGTATATTTTACAAGTATTTGCTAAACTGCAGCCTGCACGGCACTCATCCACAGACATGTTCCTCGGAATTTTTTGTAGTGGTGGTTTTGAATTGCATTAAAATTGATTTCTTGTTTTTTTTGTGACCCTTTTAATAAATGTAATGATAAATATATCTTTATAACCAAGTGAAAATTTTTGGCCTCTGATAGTTATGTTATTTGTTCCAATCCATTTTCTAGCTTCGTGATGGTTCCTCACATCAAGGTACAGTCACATCAATGGAACCAAATGAAGACTGTTTTGTGCTGCATTCTGAATCTGAAAAGGTAAACCGTGAAGTGGTACTCTTTGTCTATCTATGCATACCAAGCTTTTGAAGCCCATGTACAACATCTTTTCATCCCTGGGACAATGTATATTCCTTGAGAGTTTGACAATGCTGGACTCATTCTTTATGCTCTTTATGCAGAAGAACAAGATAAAACCTGTTCGTGTTGTCGATGTTCCAGGTCATTCCCGGCTTAGAGCCAAGCTTGATGACTTCTTGCCTCAAGCTGCTGGCATTGTTTTTGTTGTGGATGCTTTGGATTTCTTGCCCAACTGCCGGGCAGTTGCAGAGTAATTCACTTACCAAAGATTCCCTTAAATTAGTTTGCAAGCTACTGGTACTTTGTTCCAAGACTATTGTACTGCTGTCTGGAATGGGTTAGTTTGTCCTTTGTTTCCAAAAATGATAATAAAGTCCTTCCAGCTTGTAATTTAGCAGTTAAGAGTCCATATTTCCTAATCCCCTTGCCATATGCTTGCCAAATGTTCATAAGAGCTGTAGGTCATTTGCCCCTGTTACAAATACTTGGCAGACTTTGTTTGATGTTGTTTCTTGTGGAAGGTACCTGTATGATATTTTGGCAAAGGCAAGTGTAGTGAAGAAGAAAACTCCGGTTCTGATTCTGTGTAACAAGACTGACAAAGTAACAGCACACTCAAAGGACTTCATCAGGAAGCAATTGGAGAAGGAAATGTAAGTTTTCTTCTTCTTTTTTTCCCCTTCTTTTTCTCAATCGAGAAAAAGAGCCTTGTTGTCTCAAGCAAGTTCTTTCTCCCTTCCGTTCAGCTAATGGTGCTCGTAAATTAAAACCTTATCATCCAGGTTCAACTACATTTTTTATCCAATAGACCTGATAAGAATAATATTCTCACCACCCCTTCCCCCCAATTTGATCTAAGGGATTTGGGAGCACCAAAATGCATTACCTTTTTTTTAAAAGCGGATAGTACCACAATTGTATTAAAACAAAGGATGATTACAAAAGGAGGGGGATGTATAGGTATAAGAATCTACCACCAAGCACCCATAGAACAAGATAAAACACCAAGATGGTGTACCCAACCCACCACCCTCAAAACAGAATACCAAAATGTCATCAAAACCTGACTACCCCAGACCCTACCAGAGGAGGTAGTTACCCTCCCCAAGAACAAAAAGGGAAGTGTTACATGAGTCCACTACACAGAAGTGATGCCCATTCCCTGACTTTCTCACAAACAAAAGAAAATATCCTCTCTGGAATAGCAGCCTCCCTTCTAAAGATCTTACTATTCCGTTCCATCCAGATGGCCCAAATAGTAGCATGGAGAATTAGCCACCAGACAATGTGATCCTTAGGTCGGGTCCAATCTCTTCCCCACCTCAGAAGTAACTGTTCCGTCGAGTCCCACGGGCTGAGTAACCATTAGACATGAACCTATCAGCTGCCACACCGCGAGGGAAAAGGAGCAGGATGTAAAAGATGGTCCACATTCTCCTCTTCCTCCCCACAAAGACAGCAAGAGGTATTCAGGCCATCGATGAAGTGAGACAACCTGTCACAGGTGGGGAGCCTATTCAAAGGCACCCTCCAAAGAAGAATCTGCACCTTGAGAGGACTATTAACTTGCCAAATACTGGGATGGAAACTGAAACTACCTCCCCCATCTGCTATAATAGAGTACTTTTAAACATACTGTCAAAGACCCTAGAGATTATGGGCTGCCTGTTTGAAACATAGGTGCAGTATGTATGCTGATTGCTGATTCACAATGCCAGCGAAGCAGATAAGATCACACAGTTTTGTTGTTTCCTTTGAGGGAATGGTGAAGCAGGATTAGATTAACCATAAAATAAATAGCATTCACAGCTATAAGACAATCCACTTATGGCTATTTTTACGGTTTTCAGTGTAATTCAGCAAGCCCTATGAGTTCCATCTGTTGAGCTTACTGCTTATGCCAAATTCATTATGTTTTTTATGATTTAAAAAATATTTTGTTCTTTGTATTTATTTTGCAGTGACAAGTTACGGACATCAAGGACTGCTATATCCACTGCCGACGTCACCAACGAATATACTCTTGGTGTACCTGGCGAGGTGTTCTCCTTCTCACAGTGCCATAACAAGGTGTCAGTAGCTGAAGCTTCTGGTCTAACAGGAGAGACTACTCAACTCGAGCAATTCATTAGAGAGCATGTAAAACCATAATGTAGACCCATTTTGGGTGTTAGGTTTTGTGAATTTATGTTCCCATTGTGTTTCGAAGGAGTTTTCAGAAAATTATGCATTTTTTTCTTTAGCAAGATTGTTATCATTGATTTTGATTAGCTGGAAGCACTAATTTATTTCACATGCATGAGTGCATCTAACCACAAAGCTTCGCGGTAGTTGTGCAAATGAATCTTATTTTACACACGCATGAGCGTGTCTAATGGCAGAGCTGTGCAACCTTTCCTGGAGAATCTTATAGGATGTCTTTTCAACCTCTTAAGAATAGCTGAGCAATGTTGGCTGCGCTCAGCGGAGTGGCAGGTGTGCGCAACGCTCGGGTTTTTTTTTTTGCCTGGGACAGCTGGTTTTCTCATTTTCGGGCTTGTGTTGGCAGGATTCGAACTGTGCTTGTTCTGTACATACAGTGTACATAGCTCCTCTTGTAGCCGTTTGGTCTAGGCAACCGAAGAAAAAAAAGGAGGAATAGCTGAGTAATGATGTAATCACAGCTAGTTGTTCCACAGTTCTCTGGACGATGAAATGCTAGAGGCCTATTTGTGGCATGAGAACTAATTCCTAGATTTCTTCCAAATTCTACGTGAAGACGTCTGGAAACTTTTGGCAGCTCCCTTGTTTCGTATTGCAGGAGAAACCCTTGGGAGGATTAAATCTCTGATGTTCTAATAGAGGCAGGTACCAGTTTTGATGCGTACCTTTTGAAATCATACCATACTCCGGGTATTGCTTCAGAGCAATCAAATGAATTCTTTGGTGTACTGGTAGGATTTAGTGCTATTTGGAGTAAATCACCGGAGGACGTCATATCAGGGATTTATGAACTATCTTGCAAGAGGTTTTGTTTCGACCTTCGCTTAAAGCCCAACCTAGGGACTGGATTGTGATGTAGAGCACTGCTTTTTTTCCCCTTTGTCCACAGCATCTCATGCAACTAACCAAATTGCTTGCGCCAATGGGTAATTATACTATGATGAACGATGATGATGATGGTTATTTTCTATCGTGCACTTCTATCCAATGGAAATTGATATGTTGTCATACTCCATACAAGGCCAGAAAAAGTAATAAATATTAGGAGGAGGTGGTGGTTTGCCAATCTATTTTATGATATGCCCTATTCAGGTGCCAAAAGCATTAGACTTTTGTCACCGGAGACTCTCAAGGACGTTAATATGTAATGTTTGTGGCTATATCAATGGAGCTTATTAGCTCCAGCTCAATAGAGTTTTTTTTTGGGGGGGTCATCTAAAAGAGGATTACTTCATTTAGATATTGTCAGAGGGTACAAAGGGGATAAGGCATTTGGGGATATTGGGAAATTCCATGTGCCTTCTAACGTGACAGATACAGCAGTCCTAGCTAGAACATGAGCAGCGAAGTTACATTTTCTTGGAATAACATTACAGACAGGATGGAGAATGAAGGAACTGTCTGCAGTCATCTATTAGTGTGCGGATCCTCCATGAAGATGGACATTCTGCCTGGATCATCCTAACAATTCGCTGAGCATCACCTTGAATTGTAACCTTCATCTGAAATTGCTTAGCCATAATCAAACCTTCCTTGAAAGCCGAAGCTTCAGCTATTTCAGGAGAGGAAGGGAGGAGGATGGTTTTGCATGACAAGATTTTGTCAGACCAGTCTCTAGGTATAATCTCTGCAGCTCTTCTTGAGGGAGAAGTGGCCCCGTCGACATTAAGGTCGTGTTCGGCGCAGTTTCCATTTGGAAGTACTTTTGCATTTTCATTTAGTTATTTTTTATAGAAGCCATTATATCTTGGAAGCCGTTTATGTAGTATTTTTCTTGTGTTTTAGCTTCCAACCAAAAACTATAAGGGGGGAGCTTCTAAGATTAGAGAAAATGTGAGATGGTTATGAAAGAGTTGACTTTCATAACAAACTAAAATTAACTATAATCTCTCTCCCTCAACTCATTCTGTGTAAGAAGTAGAAGCCAGAAGTAACTTTCAAGTAGAAGTTTTATCAAACACGCCCTAATAAAGACTTCCCCAAACTTTGGTGGAGACTAGTGGGGAGGATAGATTATAGCTTCAGGCTCGATAGGCTCCTTTGCAAGCTTCCAAGAGGACCAATCCATGTATGCTTTGCGAACAATTGCTGGTGGGGAAGGACTAATTCCTTCAAAAATTAGAGCAAACCTTGCTTTCCAGATTTGCCACATCATGGAGAAGCATTGAGTTAAGAATGTGACATCTAGATCACTCTATGATCTTATCAGCTAGAGTTTTGGAATCTCTGCTAGCATGATAATTCGGAGGGGAAATAATCCACCTAGATCTGGCAAAGTCACATGTAAAGAGACCGTGTTGGATGTCATCCGACTCCTTTGAACAAATGGGGCACATAGGATCAATGGAAGCAATTCTGCTAGCAACAAACCTATTGAGAGAGATTACTTCCTTTAGGCATTTCCATATGAAGTTTGTGATCCTTATAGGGACAATACGAGATATTTCATCTCTCCACAACTTCTTCCATACAGGATCCAAGGTAGAGGAGGAAGCAGATGATGCGTTTTCACTTGGTCATCTGTGTGCTAATTTGGTGGTAAGGATACCATCATCCGAATTTCTCAACCCAATTCTGCCCAGAGGGCTACTTGGCTGTACTGGAGTGGAATTGCACTAATTGTTTTCACCATGTACGGATCAAAAACAGTGAGATTTTCCATTTTTGTACTGAAATGAGTTGCTGGACTTTAGAGGGAAGACCAACTTGTCCTGGAGGGCGAATAAGGGGGGCAAAGCGATCAGGGATCCACGGATCCTTCCAAATATCAACACAGCAACCAGTTTGAAGTGACCAGATAGAACCTCTACGGAGGTAAGATGTAATTCTAACATGGGTCATGGCAGACCAGATGAAAGAACAACTTCTGGGTCTAGGGGCATCCTAGAAGGACCCCCCCTTTAAAATACTTCGCCCTAATGACATTTGTCCATGGAGCAACGTCATCAGTCCGCCTCCAAGTAAGGCGCATGACGGCAGCTAGGTTGCACAATTCAAGATCCTTGAAGCCCAGGCCGCCAGCCAACTTATGCTTATTCATGGACTTCCAACTGCAGAAGTGTATTTTTCTCTGGTTCTCTTTTTTCTCCCCACCAAAAGGCACTTAGAGCTTGGGTGATCTTGGCAATTAGAGTCTTAGGAAGAATTCTAATAGCCACAATATGGTTGCGGATGGAGGTGAGTGTGGACTTAATGAGAACAGCCCTTCCTGCTTGAGAGAGAGTATTGGTCTTCCAATTGCCCACTTTGGATTTCAACCAGGTTATGATATACTGGAGCTGAGCCGTAATGCTTTTATCAGGTACAAGAGGAACTCCCAAATAAAGCTCATGCTTATTAGCCATAGAGATCTCACCCAACTGACATATAGCTTCTTGCCTGGACTTGGGGATAATTTTACTGAAAACTGTTCAAGTTTAGTCCTATATAGGATTCTTTGTGGGCGCCTTCCCTCTATATATGTTGAGGATTCCTTCAACTCAATGCCTAGGTTTTGAGTTTGAGTTCGGGCCTCGTTAATATGGTATCAGAGCTGGGCCTTTCCTGCGTCAATTATGCCATAACCATTCGGATTCGGCGTTAGGAGGGGTGTTCAAGTTTAGTCCTATATCAGATTCTTTGTGGGTGCCTTCTCTCTATATATGTTGAGGATTCCCTCCACTCAATGCCTAGATTTTGAGTTCGAGTTCGGGCCTCGTTAACAAAAACAAAGCCTGATTTACTCTTGTTGATGGCCTGACTAGACCAATTCCTATAGAGATTGAGACCACTGAGGAACTCTTTCACCTCCTGATCGTCTGCCCTGCCAAACAAGATTACATCATCCGCGTACATGATATGCGTGATTGCATTAATCTGGTTGTTAATTGTCAGCCCTCTAAGATCCCCCTGCTGATGCTTTTGCCTGAATAAGACTGAAATCATTTCGGCACATAATATGAACAAGGTGAGAATGGGCACCGCTGGCAGATGCCCCTGGATGAGGCGAACGAGTCAGTGACTTTAAACTCCATTGATAATGATAGCATAAGTGGTGCTCCTCACACACTGCATGATGAGATGTGAAGCCTATGCAGAAAACCCAAATGCAATAAGAACAAACTCAATGAAGCTCCACTCAAGGGTGTCATAGGCCTTAGTAATATCTAGCTTGAGGTTAAAGAAACTGTTGACCTTTTTTATGATTCATGGAATGTAGTAGTTCTTGCACAACAACTATGCAGTCTGTAATATTTCTAGTGGGAATGAAAGCCCCTTGCTTAGGAGAAATGATATCATTGAGGAGGGGTTTAAGCCTATTCACAATGATCTTTGCAATGACCTTGTAAACAACATTGATGAGACTGATGGGGCGACAATCAAGGGGAGAATGAATGGTTTCTTTCTTGGGAATCAAAGCAAGTAAAGTATGATTGAGACCATCAAGCATGTAGGATGTATTGAACAAGAAGGAGACAAGATCATGTACCTGTTTCTTGATGATGTCCCAGTTTTTTTTTATAGAAGATGGGCGGTAGTCTGTCCGGGCCTGGGGTCTTCATGGGCTTCATCATACGAATGACTTTTTCAACTTCCTCCATGGATGGACATGCAACAATATTGAAGTTTTCCTGTTGGGGTATTTTTGGGAAGCTGGCTTTCAGGTGGTTTTTTGGGGTGGGGGGGGGGGGGGAAGGTAAGGGGATTGGAGGTGAGGTTGAGGTTTTGGAAGTCGTTGGAAAAGCAGCATTTGATGTTATCTGGATGGATAGTCCAGGTCCCATCATCCATTTTAATAGAGGAGATCCTGTTAACAGTCCTTCTGTTCATTACCTTAACATAAAAATAGTTGGTATTTCGATCCCCATCTAGTCATCTACATACCAATGAGATTTTGCTGTTTCCAATAATGATCCTCCTGCCACCTTAATTTGTCGAGTTCCTTCTCAAGTTGCATCTCCATATTAATGGTGTGGTAAGAAATGGGAAGGTGGCTAATATCAAGTAGTAGTTTTTTAGTACACCATCTCCTTCACAGGGTGCCTGACGTTCTTCTTTTTCCATTGTACAAGTTCCTTTTGCCAATGTTTTGCTTGCTGTTCATAGTTCCCAACCTGCCTATAAGCTTTGGACCAACTATGCTTTGGAAAGGATTGGAAATTTGGATTAAGCATCCATCCTAATTCCAATCTGAAGGGGGGTGATCTCCTTCTAGACGAGCCATCTGTGTTGACATAAACGGGGGTACGATCACTACTCCATCTGGGAAGGTGGAAGACAACAGCTTTTGGGAACATTAATCTCCAACTGGCAGTAGCCAACATTCTATCCAATCTTTCTTTAATGTGATATGGTGGAGCACTCCTGTTAGACCAAGTGAAAGCTGGCCCATAATAGCCTAGGTCAAGCAAACCAGAGTTGGTAGTAAAGTGGTAGAAGTGAGAGGTTTGATAGTTTCCAACTGGAGCACCTCCTCTCGTCTTCTTGACTAAGCACAGTGTTCATGTCTCCCATGAGCAAGACTGGAGACCAACTGTTGCTGAGGAACTGGGAGATATCCTGCCACGTAAGGTTCCTTAATTTGATAGGGTTAATTTGGACCATACACACACAGCAAAATCCAATCCTGCTTAGGGGGAAGTTCAGTAATGAGAACTGCGATCCAATTAGGAACAGAGTGCATGATGTGGAGATTACAATGATCAGTCCACCAAACCCATAAACCCCCAGAGATCCCATTTGCCTCAACTACATGATAGTGCACAATATTCCTGATATGAAAGTACTAAGTTGATTTTTGGATGGATGATTTAGTTTCAACCAGCAAAGTAATGTCTGGATTTAAGGAGTGGATAATTTTGTTGCTATAGGAACTTGTCTTGGGCCTGCTCACCCCTAGACAGTTCCTTGACATAAGTCTCATTGGTGGGGTTGGCGGCCCTTGAACGTCGGCCGCATTGACCTGCTCAGAGTGACGTTGGTTTTGGGCAGATGAGGCTGAAGGGTATCAAGAGAAAATTGGACAGGAATATTCATCAGGTTAACATCTCTAACTAGGTGGAGTAATATTTATTGCACTGACTCTTAGTAAGATATCATTGGTCTAATTGGACATGGAGTTGGATAACTTTTTCAACCGGTAGATCACACAAGTATTAAATACGAGTGCAGAATCTTAGGTGCGACAAATGTGTGTACACATGACAAGTACTCCATAGGTACGATAAATAGTATTTGTTAAGTCTACGGAATATTTGTTACGCGTGAAAAATATTTATCATGCCTATTAATCTATAAACTTATGTATAAATATAATAAATATTTTTTTAGGCATAATAAATATTATTTGTCATGCCTATGAACTGTTTGTCATGTCCGTAAAATATTTGTCATGGCAAAAAAAAAATACACAGATACGTAGAGATGATAGATATTTTTTAGACACGACAAATACTTCGTGGGCATGACAAATAGTATTTATCATATTCACGGAATATTTGTCATGTTTATGTATATTTGTCACATTCAAAATTCTATACTTGTATTTAATATTTGTGTGGCACACCCGTTGAAAAAGTTATTCAGCTCATATACCTCTTATTCAGTTGGACCAATAGTATCTTACATTGCAAGATGACTCAACTTGCTGCACTAACTATCGGTACAACAAGTATAACTCGATCGGGCGATACAAAGAGATTCTAGTTGGGCTGTGCTTTCGAGCTTACCGGTGGAAGTGGGGCTTTTCTTGAGTAGGCAGTCCAGCTCAATAGAGTACACCCCTCTTTGAGGGCACCGATCTCAGTAGAAACATCCTTTTTTTCATTTGAATCTAATAAAATCTCTTAGAATATAAGATAGTAATATATTCATATCAATCACCTATATATCTATAATTATATTAAGGAATATTACATTAATACCTAAAAATAGAAATCTTACGCAAAAACAGTCATGAAATTCAAGTATTCGTGGTAATATTAACTTGGTGGGAAGGTAGTGCGCATGCAAGTAGATTACCTGAGATGATGATTAGAAAATTTCTCAAAATAGAGGTGAGGCAATATTCTCTCCTTCAATTTCCATGTACCTTTCTACTCCAAAATATCTGGTCCTCAAAGAAAAGTCAACATAAAGCTAATAGAGGTTATACTTGCTTTGCAAGTGCCTAAGAGGAAAAGGACACCATTAATCTATCAGAAAATTGTTTTGGCCTTTGTTGTTTCTGTCGTCTTTGCAAATTATACACAACCTCGACATGCATTATTGAAAAACGTATTTAACTTGGAACTTAAGAATGATACAAGGTTCATCACTAAACACGTCTAACATACATGGAGAAAAATAAAAAAATATGAAGAAAAATATGCAGTAATAAAAAGATAGAGAACGTAAGGACAATAGGAATATACGAGGGCTTTTTGGTTTCTAATCCCTCTAAACTATCAAGACTGAAAAAAAAACTCTTCGTATTTTGCATATTTCACTGCGGTTCTATTAATTTAGGTTTAATATTTTTTTCTCTCTTTACCATCTTTTTTACCTGTTTTAATAATTGTTAATGAGAAGAAGCTATTTCTAAAGATGGTCAGCGGGGGAATGTAATTTCTTTAATATTCATATCATCATTGCATAGAAAATTATTTCTTTAGCTAATGTTTTGTGCATAATCAGTAAAACATATAATATGGCAAAAATGTGTTCCGATATAATTTAATAAACTTCAAGACTGTCAAAAATTTGGTGAGGCAGTCAAAAGATGGTAAAAGAATATGGGAATATATGTATATGTATATATTCCCTAATAAGATCTAAAAAAAATAAAATAAAAAGTATAGCTATATTATAGATAGATATTCATCAAATTATAAGTTTCTGATCATATATATCATAGTTTATGAGTTTTAAAGAATGATAATTTTAAATTTATCCGCTAATATGGAGTATTAAATGGAAAGTATTAAGTACATGTTATATTCCATGTGAATAAAAAGTGCCTAGGTTCTTAACATCTTTGTTTCTCTCCTGTTGTTACAAACATACTAACTGATTTTCAATTTACTCGAGTAAAATCAAACAATAAATATGGCATGTGTCCGTTTAGACAAAATCTAAAAACTTTAATAACATAAAAAGAACGCCAACTCTAAAAACTTTAATAACCATACAATAATCCCACTGCAGAAAATAGTCCACAAAATCGGCTATTTTCTCAGTCCACAAATAAAAGGAATAAAAGTACAAATCTTGAAACTAAATAATTCAAATAAAACATTCCAAACTAGTAGTATATAACCAGAATTAAGCATATCCCTAAAAAAGGCTTTAACGGGCATGTTCATCCAAAGTGTCATGTGACAACATATTACATATCCCCAAAATCCGGAGTTTAACTGCGTGCCCCAAAAAACCTACAATGGGAAAAAGTTAAACATGATCAGGAACAATGAAAATGATTAAAAAGTTCCAACAACTTCATAGCAGTCAATACACAAGAAAAAGGGAAAGAAAGCATAGCCACTGACCTGTAACAGAACGAGTATTACAAGTACGATGTAACCTATGCATAAAAATACAGAATACATTATAGAATACCAAGACAAATGCATCATGATACATTCTTGATAAATGCATCATGAAAGCAGCAGCGACTGTTAGATGGAACATCACAGAAAATTAAAGATAGCCATGAAATCCAAATTGAAGAGCGTATGACCTTTCAAACTTGAATCAGTGGAAAAGAAAACAAGTGCACATTATTTCTCATCACACCATATGCTTAACCATATATTGCATTCAATAAAAAACAATGTACAGAAGAGACAGGCACAGCAAGGAGACGTGTTTTGCAGCAAACTAGTTTGATAACACATTTATCTGCAATAAAGTAGTTTTTGCCCATGTCCGTTACCCCATACCGGGGTTCACCTCCAAAGTTAAACACATTTTCAAGTTTTGAGGTGCTCTTCCAGTTTTAACCAAGAGAGAACTACTTCAATAGTAAGCTAAATTATCAATGTGGAAAGCTCGGACCCTTTCTATGGCTTGTAAAGTAACTCTGATAAACACAGTTCTTGCCTCCATTCCAATACATGTGATGGGAATTGGGTTGCTGCCTAAGAAAACCATTGCCAAGTTGAATTCAATTCAATGTTCCTTTTCATGGGGGAACTCAACAGAACACAAAAAAATCCATCTGTGTAGATGGTCTTCCATCAAGAAACACCTCCCTGGGTGGTCTTGGCATCCGTGATTTGGAAAATTTGAACAAAGCTTGTATACTCAAGCTGGTTTGGAAATTCATTCATGAACAGAACTCAGTCTGGGCCAATATCGTAATAGTCTAAGTACCTCAGTGCTCATTCTCTGTGGGAAGTTCCCATACCTAACAGGTGTTCTATCACTTGGAAAGCTATATTACAGTTCCGATCTCTGTTTGGAAATGTGAGTGTCAAAGGCATAAAACACCAACAAGTATACATATACAATGTATTTAAACATGTATACCTCGTAATCTGCACCAAGGCCATTCTGGGAAGCTCCAGACTATGTCAGACGCTCAGATCACAGTTGTCAATCCCGTCCCGTCCCGGCCTGTCCCGGCCGGGACGTCACGTCCCAGTGAGAAAACAGGACGGGACAATTTCTGGTCTGTCCCAGTATCTGTCCCAGTCTGTCTCAGCCCGTCCCGGCCAGTCCCAATCTGTCTTGGCCCGTCCCGGCCTGTCCCAAACAGAATTTGTATTTTTACACAAGATTTTCCCAAGTACTTAAGCTCCTTGTAAACTTATTTTGAGGGGTTCATTTGATGAATATACTCATCTATAAACCCATAAATCTGTCATCAATGTTTCTATTGCCTTAATTTTGTGTTATTTATATATTTATATGTTTATTTTCATATTATTTATTGTATACGAATGTCTTATATTTGTTGACATATACATGGAAAAAATTCTGGGACGGGACACCGGAATTGTCCGGGACACCGGAACATCCCATTCCAATAGAAAAACAGGACTGGGACAGGGACCAAGACGGGATTGATAACTATGGCTCAGACACCTAGCTTGCCTTGCAGAAGCTGAAGGAAAATATGTCTAACATTTATATCAAGTCTATGCAGAATGGTTTCTCCACCAGCATTTGGGGGGAGAGGTGGATTCCCAAACTCATTGGTTTCTCGAAACAGAGCAAGCAATATATGGGACCCTCACTATATGGGTTGATCAACTAATGATGAACCAATGGTGGAACAAGCATCTGATCTGCAATATCTTTTATAATGTCCGAAAAGTGATCAATATCCAAAAGATGGAAATAATTTGCAGTGTATCAAAGACTCGATGAGCAATCTCAACAGGAGCTACAAACTTTGGCAACTACCTTAACCAGAACTTAATTAGCATAGGTGAGAACTGTGGTCTCCGCAGAAATTTGTGTGCTACCCAGTAAATTCACCAAATCATAGTACATCCAACTTCATCTTCTTCATCATTAGTACTCTTCAGTAAAAAGTAAAGTGATGGTGATATGCCAAGGCTAATGGGGATGGTGCCTGGACAGTGTTATATAGTAGTAATAAGTGTCAGGATGGCAGCTGCTACAAGTGATGCTGCCACCTGAGCACGTCTGCTCTTATTATTATGACTCAGTGCACCGAATGAGCCTTAGATTGCAATAAACCCTGTCCAAAGTTCCAAACCATAGCCTCGAGCATCACTTATGTTAAGCTTTAAAATCCAACCTCTTATCCCCTGCACTATTGCATAGTGGAGATCCTTAGGTTCTAACATGTGCGGGGTTTGTGCCATGCATTGTTTGTTTGCCTTTGGTTAGTGCGATCTTCACCCATTACGGGTGTGGTCATGGCAGGGCTTGATCCATATTTGTTTGTTCTTGTACACAAGACAAACAGGAAAAAAAAAAAGGGTCCAACCTCTCAACCTATGCTAAATCTTCCATGCATTTTTCTAAGCCAACTTGAGTCTAAATTGAGCTAATGCATGTTAATTAGTTGACAGAATTCCAACCCAATTATATTCATCAGAAAGTTTGTCTAAAAAAACTATTTTGTCATCGAAGAAGATTGATAATTTGCATTTTAAGCTCGTTAATAAATGTGCCAGATCAATTACATTGTAAGCACCCACTCAAACCCAAAGATAAAACAACTCACTGGGGAGAAAGGGCCTTCTACAAGTCCTTTAAAAATGACAGCTCATGGCACAGGAGGCCTACCTAAGAGGAACCTTCAAAAGTTTCGCTATGATGGTCTACAAGAGAAAAGAATCATTATCACTAATGAGATATTAAGTTATCTATAAGGAGGTTTTTTTCCTTTCAAAAATGTTTCAACGTCACTTGGCCATTTGATGGTGTTTTGCTATTTTCTGATCAAAACGTTTAGTGCCAAACGAGTGTAGTCCACAAATATGCCATGGAAAGGCACAAACAAGTGTTCCTCATGAAAACTGGTACAATTTCAAATTTTTATTTTGCTCTTTGAAGAATATGAACCCACATCTCAAAACGATCATTAAAATGTTAGTATATCTTATCATGAAAATGCGATGAAAGTTCCTTCCGATATTATAGGTTTAATATGTTAATATACTCATCTACGTAATACACATAAACTATATCATTTTAAAACTTTAATCAGTGGCTTATGATCAAGAAATAAGTTTACTAATATCGATGACTCAATTATGTGTTTGAGATTACTGGATCAAAAAACTATGAAAATCATTAATATCTAAAATAATCACCCACCCATCTCATTTACCTCTCAATTCTTGTGCAGGTGTTGTGTCTTGTCATTAACAACTGCAGTTGGAGACAAGGTCCAAAACTTCTTCTGTGGCACGGCAAGCGGGATCACATGCGCCTTCGTCCTCTTGCGAAGCCCAGGTAAGAGTACAACCGAAACTTCCTTTTTCGTATCAGACGCGCTTGTTGAACAAGAACGGAGGCAGGGTCCCTACAATCGGCCCGGCGCGGTGGAGGACGCGATGGCTGGGAACCTGGGAGCGGAGGAAGATGGTGTTTCCTCGGGTACCAAATGCGGATAGCCGACGGACGTCTACTTTGCCAAATGTGGACGTACCTCTGGATCCGTTTCATTCTATCCGGGCATATGAGAGGATCCGCGTCCGCAGAATCATCATCTGATCGGGCCGAATTCGGTTAGATCCGGCCCAGTTTGCACCCTTACTCCGCACACGCAACGCTCCTCTCGTCTGCTCGGCACGCACTGCTCCTCTCCTTCCGATATCTCTCGATCTCGTTCTTGATTTGGGTCTCATAGATCTCCAAGCTTGCAGTCAAGGCCATATGCTCCTCTCCTTGCTGCTCTCTGCTCGGCATGCTCCAGGCTGGTGTGCTCCACTTCTCATCAGGTAAGATCTCTCTCTCTCTCTCTCTCTGTCGATATAGATCTAGATCTCGATCTACATATCGATCTAGGTCTAGATCAACCTAAGATCCAGATATCTCTATCTCTGCTCCTCATCTGACCTCTGCAGAGGCAGATTAGGGGTAATGGCAGTGCAAGGCAGCATCTTTCTGGATCCTGGAATCCACACCCCTTTGGGTTTGTTCTTGCTCGAGGTTTTGTGATCTGGGTTGTCCTTCAAAAGCTTACCTAGGTTTCCACTGGGAAGTGAGATGGGGAAAGATTATTCCTTTTTTGTTTCTATGTAGTGATTGCTAACTGCAGTAATTTTTGGGGTGTGTTTTTGACCATTTTGATTCCTGCTGCAATCAAAGCCAGTCCTCTCTCTTTTTAGGCTGTCTACATTGGGAGTGTGGCTTGGATTCGCATAAACACTGAAACTTTTGGATTTTGAAATAGCTAATCTTAAAAGTATATATGCGGAGATGTAATCCCTGCTCTTGGTTCAAGTTCAACTACCTTCTTTTTTATGGAAGACAGAACAAGGGGAGGTTCCATTCACGTGATATACATAATGATGCAGCATCTCTATTTTTCATTTCTTAAAAACGCTTTAGTTCTTGTAGTGTGACTTATTATTTCCCCAATCATATTTGAGATAGCAACTTAAATAGATCATTTGAAGTATAACACTAAAATTTACTATCCATAAGTATTTATATGTTGAAACTTGTTCATTGATTTTGATCAGATTACTGCATTTAATGACCAAGTATGTAGATCTATGACCTGAAGTCTTGCCTTTAATGTCTGAAATTAAATCATGTTGCCACCACTATGTCAGACGTAAGCATTTTGGCAAAGCATTGGCACAGGCCTTTTCCTCTTTTTTTATTTTGTTTCTCTACAGAAATCATTAGGAAATGTAGTTCATTCACTGATGAAGCTTTGATTTTTACAAGCATTGATTTTTTTGATCTTATAAAGAGGACTTAGGATTTTTTTGATTTTTGATTCTCATCTTTAATATGCTTTTCCTAAACATATTTTTCCGAGCATAAAAATGTTTAGGAAAAGCATATTATCTTTATAGCTTTTCTAGTTTGTTTTAAGTAAGGTTTATAGGTTCATGGTTCCAAATTGCAAAAGTTGAGGAAGATGGTTATAGATGAGGCTGACATATTGTCTTTCTGACCAATGCATTCTCATGATTGTGCATATGTTAGCTTCCCTTACTCGCTTAAACATTGAGCATTGATTGCAGATTTTGTTGGGTTCTGCACTTTTAGGGGGAAAAAAAAAAGATTTTGTTGGTGATGTGTGTATATTCCATTGTAGATAGGTAGTCTCATTATTTTATATGCACATGCTTTTCATATATGTTCCAGATGAACTACCACAAGTCTTACATTTACAACATGACAACATTGTCATGTACAAGGTTTGACAAGAAGATGGCTTTGCCTTTTTGGAAGTCTATACTCTAAAGGGAGTGGATGGATGCAAACACAAAGTGCACAGATAGTTTGAACCACTCTAGAAGCTAATAATCCCATAACACTATCTAGGGAAAATAAGAAGAATGTAAGAACTATGGAGTTTCAAATATTAAGTTTGTAATTAATAGCCCGTCCCCAACCACAAGCTCAACAGATGAAATGGTATTCTGCATAGTTGTCAAGGCTCACACCTAGGCGACGCCTAGGCACTACTTAGGCAATAAGGCTTATTTTTAAGGCCTAGGTAGTTAAACGCCTTATTGGGCCTTGAAAAAAGCACGCCTAGGCACTGCTTACGCATGCTTAGGAGCGACTAGCACGCCTAGGCAATGCCTAGGCTATTTCATGGGCCAATCAAGTCGAATCCATTAGGACGCAATCCTAATATAAATAGGGTTATGTAGATGATTGGCCCTAGGTTTTTTATACCCCTTCATCTCGTTGTCTTCATTATTTCATCTTCCTTGTCGTCTTTGGCATTCTTCCTCCTTGGCGAACAAATATTGATGTTAACGATGCGGCACTCCTATACATTCTCCTCTTACTATGATGGCCACAATGAGGCAACAAGCCCCACTTACCCACGTCCACAAACTTGGAACCCCTCATGAGCTTTAGCATCTTCTCACCTTCCTAAGTTTTCTAATGCTCGCCCTTTCTTCTCCCTTCTCTTTAAGTGTTGTCTCCATGTCCGTGAGTACCTCTCCCTCTCCCTCTTCCCCACTTAGGTAGGCACCTAAGCGCTTAGGCGCTCAGGGACCTCAACTATGCCTTGGGTCACCTTACCACCTTGACAACTATGGTATTTTATCCGGGAAAGCTGTAGAGAATCTCACATCTACTTGCTCCATTTTCTCCATGACCCTAGCATTTGCACCATACCCTCCTTCACAACATTATATACAGAGCTAGTGCCATGTCACGTTCACTCCAACTCTCAAGAGTCGCCTTTTACTGTTTTCTTTTGGTGGAAAAAGCTTATTGAGAGGTAATGTTCACCTTTCAACACATATTGTGGCGGAAACAAATAGGCCCAATTTTCTCATGCAAATTACCATGATAGAGTATAATGGAGTATATGACAATAGGTTATTGGAGGTTTCTAGACTAAGTTGGATGGCAATTATGCATATAGAAGGTAATCGTGAATGCCTATTAATGTGCTGTGCAGCTCATCAGGATTCTCTAAGCATGCATTATACCAGAATGCCAAACAAAGGATCTGTCTACACTAATAAGTCAAGACATGTTTTCCTTATAGCATGACATGCCCTGATCCTCTCTCTATCTGCAGATGTTTGAAAGAATGAGGAAAAAAAAATAAACGTAGTTAAGAAATAGTTACTGTAAAAGGAAGTGGAGGATGAACAGTTTGAAGAGAAGAAGGTCAGACATGAGAGTAGAGTTGTGATAGGTGAAATGGTCAACAATTTCACAGGAAGTGGTGCCCTAACCTATATGTTATTGCTGTATATCAGTGGTCTTTGGTGAAAGATTGTTATGAAAATGTAGGGAATCAGGTTCAATGGAATGTTCGGATGCGCAGAAATTTGAAGGATGAGAAAATAAATGAGTTTTCATCTTTGTTAAATGCTTTGTATGCTACTTCTATACATACAAATGTGGATGATAAATTGATTTGGGAACCTACCAAAGGGATCTTCACTGTGAAGTCTTACTATGCTAAGCTGGAGGAAGAGATGCCTGAATACTTGAAGAATGATGAAGTGTGGAAAATCAAATCACCTCTCAAAGTTAGAGCATTTATGTGGCTGATGTATGAAAAGAGGATAGATACTAAAGTTTATAGGAGGAAGTGGTGCCAGGAAGATGATAGTTTGTGTGTTCTATGTGGTAGCATTCTAGAAGATGTTGATCACCTGATAGTCACTTGCAAGGTTAGCCAAACAGTTTGGATTACCATCGGGGAGCTGTTGCAGTTTAAACCAAAGTTCCAAACAGCAGTGGAGAAGTGGTATTTCTTCAAACACCTGAGTTCTAAGCATAAACAGAGGATGCATAGAAGATTTTTTGGGATGATTTCTCATGCAATTTGCTGGAGTATTTGGAAAGAGAGAAATGATGCAATATCCAGAGGAAGTAAAGTCTATGTGGACAATATTGCTATTAGGAGTTTGCCTTTTTTATATACTTGGTCTAGATATATTCTAGGGTTTTCTGTTGACAATTGGAAAAAGGAATTTAAATAGATAATGCCTTTGTAATTGTGTTTTTGGTTTTTTGGTTTTGATGGGATAGGAATCTCTCCTGTCCGGTTGTGCATTGTACTTCCTCTCTTTATGAATAAAATTGGTGGTACAATCCATGTTTTTCTCAAAAAAAAAAAATCACAAGAAAAACCATCCGAGATGGGACATGAAATGATATGGGAATCACATACTTGCAATGGAGGAAACGTGAATGAACACATTGATGAAAAATATCATTCACAATTTCCAAACAGCTGCAGCTGTGTCGTGCATTAGAGTCATACTGAAACTGATTTTCCCCCAAGAAAACAGGGAATGCCGGATTGCCATTGTCGCCACCGAACATCATCCTGAAAATCCCCAAAACTTACAGTAGTCATCATAAATGATGGATGCCAAACACGGGCAGGAATATAATACATAAACTCTCAGGACCACAACTTTCAGAAAAGAAGAAAACCAACTCTCGAGAACATCAGCCATCCTGGGATATATTGCATTTGCTACAGTTAATCAAGCAATGATCAGAAACAGTATTACAGAAAGTATAGGAATCTGCGGTACAGTCCGAGTCATCAAAACTTAATTAACTAAAGCTTACTATCTTGGCTAAAAGAAGGCCCCAACCTATATGTACATGCGAATTCAAGTTCAATAACTCTGCCACAAAGGAAAGTTCTGGAAGTCAGTTCTTTCAATCTCGACATTTCACAAACATTAGCATAAGACACCCTCAAAATCCATGGCCCTATCCATCAAAAGATGCAACATCAACACAGGGGGAACCATGGTTTGCCGTATCGTACCGGATCGGGCCGACTCGTACGAGTTGACTTGTATCTGGGCCAATCCGATCCTCTGATATGCACCAAGTCGGACCGGATCATGCCAACTCATGCATGCTTAATGGAATGCTTTAAGTTGAGTTTTTCCTATTTGATAAGTAAGATTATGTTTTTATATCAATTAGTAGGATACATTTCTCTAAAGTGGGACTTAAACTCATTAATTTAACAAATAACTCCTTGATTTAACAAATTCATTGGCTGGACTCGTGCGACTTGTGTGAGTCGGATCGAGTTGGCCCGAGTCAGATCGATATCGCACCGTATCTGGGAAGATACGATTCGATACGGATCAGCGATACAGCGAACCTTGGGGGGAACACAAGAGAAACACAAGATACCCATGAAACAACCGACAGTGCAATATTGCAACATCAGCCCCGACCAAAAACACAGCTTTAATTCGCTCATCCAACGTTTCCACCGATGAAACCAAAAGAACAATCTGTCACCACAATCCACACACCATTTACAAACAATCACCAATGTTCCTGCAAAATGCACATTCCGGCACCCCAAACGCCTCACAAATTGGTGAACAGCAAAAAACCCATCACCATAGATGCACCACAGATGGGACAAAACAAACATGAATTGACAAAAATCACAAAAAGCTGCTGTCTTGAAACGTCAATACCCCCATATAAAAGGGAAACTAGGCCTCCTCATCCCCCAACCACCTACCAAGCGTCTCGAATCGCAATATTGCAAAGGGGGCTTGAAAATAAAATTTAAAAAGATGAGGAGAATGAAGAAGGAACAGAGGAATCGATTCTGGAGCATACATGAACGCAGGAACAGAACCAAAAAGATCCAGATAAGGGCACATACCTACCTCAGGTCTTCCCCGATAAGCCGATCTGGTCGAGCCTTCCCGCACCCAATCCAAGATCAAAATCTGCCAGCAAAAAAGAAAAAAAAAACATTCGTGAGATCGCGCAGGGAAATCCACGGCCAAAGGTCAGGTTTTTAATGTTCTTCGCACACTTCGGTTTCCCACCGCTTAGTCTGGTGTCATTTTTTTTTCTAATTTGGAATAACTTAATTAACAAAATTGAGAATTTTAAATATTCCTCCTGTAGTCTGAAGAATTTAGAGATTGGCTCTCTTAATTCTGATATTTACTTCTGTTGTTTTACAATCTCAAATTATCGAAAAATTTATTATAGAAGACTGATTTAGGGCCTCCAGCCACTACTCTAGCAACCAAAAAAAAAAAAGACGTATTACCAACTTATTTGTCACATCCACTGAGAGCCTTTTGATTATTTAATCAGAGAATGCTCTTTATTACACTACTTGCAAAGGAAATCGTGACAAAAATAATTTTAATAGGAATGATCTAATCAAATGATTAAACAGTGTGAGAAATAAAACAGTAGGAATATGATATAATAGTATTCCTTTGAATTATTTGATGCATCTTCTAAAAAGCTAGAAATTACTCTTTCAAAGTTTTTGGAGAAAACTCTCAAGGAAGAACTTTATCAAATAAACATAAAGAGTTAAAAATAAACACTAATGATAGGGGGCTTTATACTTGGTATAACAGGTTAGAAGGATTCTCATGTAAAAATCCCCAATTCCCCCTCTTGGGAGATCAAAGTCGGATCTACCCCTAATGCCCACGTCCGATTTGAGCGTTGCCCTGACTTTTTCTGAAAGGCGCGTAGGGGTATTTTTGGACGCTCGTAGTTTGTCGCCGTTCGTCTTTATCGGCAACGGCGATGTGGGAGCGTGGAGAGCATTTAGATGTGGGGCCGGGTGGGTGGTGTGATTCGTATGAACTGACTGTTCTACCCCTGCGATCTTTTTCTATCTTTTTTTTCCTTTTATTGTTGGTCTTTATTATTTTTAATTTTTCATGATTAATGTGCTCACACGGAGTTGGTGGACAACATGGACGATAAATGGGGTTCACGTACGGGCTATAACTTCCAAATTTCTAATTCCTGTTTTCTTGAAGAAAAATGATTTGATGTTAGGTAACTATACGGGTTATACATAACTACATATATTTTGCATGTGGATATAGATTTTGAAGGATTCTTTTTATATATTTCTATAAACTATCATATTTATATGCCCATCCTTAAACTTCATATATTGTTATAAATATTTCTGACATCATTGGAAAAGTTGCAATTATATATATTATGAACTTCAACCGAATATACTAGAAAGATTTTGCAAAATCTAGTGAATGGAGTATATATGCAAAATTCTGATGAGTTTAGATGTATATATGGAAAAATATCTGAATCTTTTGACATAGACAATAGATGAGAAATTAGACAATAGATGACATAGACATGGACAATAGCAGAGCAATATCTCGACTTGGCTTGTCTACACCCCTAAAGAAAGCCCCATTCCATAACAACCCCCCCCCCTCCCCGCGTTATTTCCTTTTTCCTTTATTTCTTGCAGAGCAGCCTTAATCACATGACATTAAAAGACGGGATCCAGATTTCCTCTCATATGTTGAGAATGGGATTACGTTACCATCCAATTTTTAAGTAAAAAAAAAAGACAGCAGTGCACTGTACCAAGTTCCTGAACCTTTCGATCTTTTCCTGCCAGTTGGTGGAGATCATTATTCCCCGGCTAGGATTTGAAGGCTGAGCCATGCATAGGTCTTCTTCATGGTTGGAATGTCCATAATGGAATTTACTCAGAGACAGAAGCCTTTGAGATGTGATTTCCATGGAAGATCATACAGGAACTATTCTAACACATCCCCATAAGAAACCCCACATAAAGGCTTGTATGATAAGAGGTGATGGTAGAAAAGCTTATAGTACTTCTCTGCTTCAGGCAGCAATAGATGTGGATCAATGTTGTCAAGGCGGCCGAGCAGTGGCCTACCACCTTACTGCTTAGACGACAAGGCGAGGCACCTAGGCAAAGCCTAGTTTATATAACCTAGTACATTTCAAGAGGACTACTATCTACATTTTTCATCATATTAAATTATATTTTTATCCATGTATAAGGGTAGCAAACCACCAATGGCATTCACGACATTCAGCATATACCTATAATGTAGAAGGAAAAATATAATAAACGGCAAATATTAGCAAGCGTTAGCAAATGAATAAGGAAAAAAAAACAATGAGAATTCAAGAGTACCTATCAATTAAGATGAAAGATATCAATCTAAGCTGAAATTTACTAGTTAAATGACATGACAGGTAAAGAAAGTATTAGACGTATCCAAGATTCTATTCTTTCTAATGACCGTGAGAGAGAGAAAACCTGTTATGTGCTAGCAGAAGAATCCCACCGAAAGTGGAAACCGAGTGGGAAGTTTGATTGCCATTTCCTAATTTTGACATAAAGAATAGGAAGTTTTACAGAAATAGCCATCAACCTTTCTATAATAAATAAAGTGAACCTAAAGGAAGGCGGGTTGTTTCCAAAACAAAGCGGGCTGGGTGTCGTTAGGCAGCCCAAGCGAGCGCCTTAATGGGCTGCTCACCTAGGCGCCAGGTTGCCTTAGGCGACATGGAACGCCTTACTGCCTAGGCATCGCCTAGGTGACACCTTGAAAACAATGATGTGCATGCATTTACCTCGAGCATTTCCTTCCCAGCATGAGCATCCAACACCCCATTTGGGAGTTAGGATTCTGTGGTAACTGAAACTTATTGAAGAAAAATGCTGCAGTCGTTCAGTTGTAAAATACAGTGAATTATGTTTTGTATAGATAAATTATATCACATCAAAGATAACATCCAACATTTGGTGCAATATATTATGATAGATCTGGATAGATGAATATCAGAACATAATAAATGTAGTTCTTACTGATAGCAGCCAGAGAATGAAGCTGAACAATAACAGAAAGCTCAGACCTATTTCTTACAATGATAGGAGGGAACAGGCTTGAATTCCTGTTTAATTTGAATTTCATAGTACCTTGCGTTTCATGTCATGGCTACCAATCATCTGTGCATGAATTGCTGTAACATGGCAATCACTGGTCATACACATTAATTTTCTCTGTGGCGTGGGCATCGTCCCATGAATCCCAAACATCGGACGAAATTCTCTGGAGGCATAGCATGTCCATGATGGTTGAATTCCTCCCAGAGGTTTTTTGAGTCAAAGAAGATCTTATAACTGAAAATTATGAACGATGTTGATGAGTAATAAGGATATGCAGTACATACATAATGCATGTTGCATATTTGGGTACTTCAGTTCTTACATTCCACACTTAATCAAGGTTTTTTGTTCCTTAGAAAGATGTAAAGTTTCCAGACATTCTCCCCATGTCAAGACATTTATTTCTCCTCAGGTGGGCTCATGTGAAAGTGGAATCTCATTCCATTGGTGCACATGTTTCAATGTATGATTTCATCAAATTGAATCAGTGTATTATGCCATGTTTTCTGGACTTGGAAGGGAAGTTACATTCACATGGTTGTCATACTAAGAAACGTAAATTTAGAATAAATGATCTCCACATATTGACTTAATTGTTAATCTAACAATCAATTGGCTCATGGCCCTTTTTTGGAACAGAGAGATGATTGGTCACCCTGGATGTAATCATCTGCACTGGATATGGTATCCATAGATTTGTGATTTAAAGGTGCCTACCAAGAAACCATTAGTATAGCTGATCTCGGACAACAGTTGATGTTTGCTTTGAGGATATCTCTTTAATCTCGTCTTTGGCTGTTACCGTTTTATCCACGATTATAAGAATGTAACTTTTGCATATGATTTTATTAATGCATAAGCCAACTTGTGTAAATGGCTCATGGCTGGAGAATATGGGTACATGGGTATCCTAGCGTAAAAAAATGCCAACGGGTTATTTACTGTGGCAATAAAAGTTCAGCAAATATTGCACCCCAACAACAAATGCATGGGAATAGGACTAAATACCCGCCTAAACTGATGGCCCCTGATTCTGTTTCACTTGTATCTGGATTTGCCATTTGTTTGATAATTGGACCCAATATGATCACATCGTTTCTTATCAAGTTTTGCTGTCTTCAGTATCTTCTCCTTGCTTGGATTATTTTGCATTTCTGCTTCCTCTGCGACGTCTGCTTCACTGAGGACTACTGCTTAGATTTTAGACTATGGGGTTCCCCATCACATGACATTCGATGCCTTTCCATTGATTGGTTATGCGCTAGTTCCACCTTGTTTCCAGATCCACACTACTGATGGAGCTCCTGTTCAACATCTCATAGTGTGGCACTACCATTCCACAGTCTAATTGTCTGGGTACTTCGATGTACATATACATATACATACATGTGCTTAAAGAGTGAAAATGGACACATTTAAGATAAAATCTATTAGGCATGATGTGCTTTCCTAACCCTTAATGTTTTTCTTTTCCTGGTCATGCTTCGAGAATTGTGCTTATTTAGACCTAGCTGTCATTCCATCTGAGATTTCTTTTGTGTTATGCTTTTGGCTTCATTAACCCTTGTTATAAGATAACATAGCGCTTATGTCTGTTACCATTGGCTAATGTGCTTCTTACATGCTCCTTGTTACAGATGAGTGGTCATTTTTTGTTACTGTTATTTCTGTGGCTTGATACATACAACATGCGTTTCATCTGTGGCATCGTGACTAATGCAACTTTGTGATCCGTTATGCAGTTCCTGCAGGAATGAATGTCAGCCCAGTAAAATATGGGAATGAAGACATTCCTGCTCTAAGTCTGCCAAGCAAAGGAAGCAGAGAGGCAGAAGATATTCTAGGCCAGCAAAAGCTTCAGATTTCCTTGAATAATATCTGTCAAGAAGAGGCTGAAAGATCTGCAAGCATCCTAAATCCAAATGCTGTTTCTACGGGGCTTAGACTATCCTACGATGATGATGAACGCAACTCTTCTGTTACCTCTGCAAGTGGTAGTATGCCTCCACTACCAATAATCATGTCTCTTGGTGACAATTTGAAGAGTGAAATTGATCGTCAGAAGGAAGAGTTTGACCACTACATCAGAGTGCAGGTGCTGATTAGTGATTGCTTTATAAGAAATTCATGTCTCATGTTTTTTGCATACATTCTGCTGCATATGCCTGCCTGCCCATGATCTTAGTCCAGCTTATAAGTTATAACTATTTAAATTCACTACATCAGAGTGCAGGTGCTGATTAGTTATAACTATTTCAATGAGAATTTCTGTAGGTTACATATTCAGGCATACATAAATTTTTTAAATTCATACATGTATCTGCATTTATGTTTTAGTTTCTGTCCAACTTTAAAAGGTCGAATTGGGCACAATATTAGTCACTCCAACTAGACCATTGTTTAAAAAGGCAGCACCTCAAGGCACTGAGGCATACGCCTCAAGGCAAGGCGCCAGAAAAGCATCTTGAGGCATGCGCCTTAGGCCATTTACTTGAGGCTTATGCATTCAGGCAGCGAGAAAGTGACATGTTTTAAGGTGGATTTAAGGCTTATGCCCATTTTAAATGAATCAATGATGACACTTTCATTAGATAAGAAAAGATATAATTAAAGTTTAGCCCCTGAAAATCTAGCATGTTTACAAAATAGCCCATGTAATACAACTATTTACAAATAAACCCCCGTGAACTCCTGTGAATTGGTATAAGGCTCCTAAGTGTCAAAAAAACGTTGCTAAAGGGGGTGGGAATTTGTCACAAAAGGTGGTTAGAGGGGCTTTTTTGTAAGAAAGTTGAGATTGCGGGACTTTTTTGTAAAAAGTCAGGTTAAGGGGAGGTATGTGTAATATCAAAAGTTTTGGGGGGCTGATAATTGAAAAGCCCTACACACATTGCTTCAATGCCAGCTACTACATGGCTTCCACCCCATAGTTAACTTCCTTGTCTCCATCATTGAGCTGAGATAGCATTACCACATGATAAATCAATATTAGTTTTCTTTATATGTTTAAGATTCTTTCAGGAAATTAGTGAGGCTTACATTTCATTATGCCTCAAGCTTATGCCTTTTAATATTATATAAAGTGCCTCACAACCGCCTGAAGAATTGTTATTATGCTATGGCTGTAACTTTCATGTAGTCAAATACTTGTTTCTTTTCCATGTCTGGTTTAGTCCGTCACTTTCAGTTTGACCCTGAGTTATCTCATTTTGCATAAATTCCAGGCATATTGGACAATATATCTTGTACCTGGGGTAGCTTACCTTGAAGTCATATTGTGTATCGTGAGACTTCCTTTTTGGAAGATCATCTTTTTTCTTGAAAATAGATTTTTTTTTTTTTAAGTTTGAAAATATGTTCTCTTCTCTTTTAGGTAGACTTTGAGAATTTAGGATTAATCATCAAAGTCAAAGTTATCTTTTAGATCGATCATGGATCCGTGTTCTTGACCTCTCTTCACTGATCTTGGTCAGTGTTAATTACATCAATCATCGATTGGTAACCTTTGATTAACCATCCAATGAGGCTTATAAAGAAAGCATGAAACAAGCGGAGTTTGGTGCAAACATGCAAATCATTTTTTGTTCTTTTATCAGAAAGGTTTATGAAATATCCTTTAAAAGATACTTAAAGGATTTTTAAATTCTCACGAGGACATGAATATTTCAGGCATCTTAGAGTGCTAAGTAGATAGGTTTTGAGACCTAAACTTCATTAGGACCCTTTAAAGAAGATTGATTTCTTAAAATTATTCTTTAAGTATCATTTAAAATGATAAAGGATTATTTGGGTAGCATATCCTCTCATTTGAGTTCTTTTGAGAAGATAAAGACTACTAAAGGATATCCTTAAATAATGGAGCATAAGGACCACCACATACTTAAGAATATTTTTTAATGGTCTTTCAATCAATATGAAGGAACCACAATTTTTTTAGGCCATTCAACCAATATGAATGAGCCATAGTTTAACGGTCAATCCATTAGTAAGAAAGAACCACATAAGTTGATGGTTATCCTATCGATAAAAATGAACAAAGAACTATAATTATTAGTCTTGAATGATAGTGAACTATGACTTCGTAGCCAGTCCACCAATAGGACAGAACCATAAAAGTCAATAGTCACTCCATCAATAGGAATGAACTAATAACCATAATCTTTGGTCACTCTACCGATAAGAGTGAACCATAAGCATAGTGGCCAATCCACCAATAGGATATAATTACGAAACTTTGGCCATTCAACCGATATGAATGAACCACTTAGTTAATATGAAACAGTTAATGAAATATTAAACTACAAAACATCATGCAATTTAGTTTATTTTTAATAGAATGATCTATAGATTATATGGCCGCTCTACCAATAAGAGAGAACCATATGATCATCTGGTCATTTTATTGAAAATGAATCATCAAATTTAAGGTTCCTCTACCAATAAGAATAAACCAACATATGAAAAAGGGTTATTTCACCAATAGAAATAAACTCGATTGGATTTTATTAATATTACACATGTTACAAGAATAAATAAAATTAAAACATCCTTGTCTTTCTCTGTTTCCACGCATGATTTCCCTTTTTGAGAGCTTTTTCCTCTTCTATTTTTGCAAAAAAAGAGAAACCCTAGCAGAGCCTTTCCTTCTTTGGCCTTTTTTTTTTGCTCTGCCTCTTTTTTTGAGGGGCGACTGGTGTCCCTTTTATAGACCACCAGGGGGGCAGCTAGGGTCGGCCGATGGGCCCATCGGTGCCACATAGGCGGTGGGGGGCAGGATAGGGACGGATGGAGAGGGATAGAGATGAGAGAGTGGGGGCCGGCCAGGGATAAAGATGAGGATGGAAGAGAGAGATAGAGATGGAATTGGGTAGGAGAGTGGATAGAGATGGAGGGAGAGAGGAGATCGGCGGGCCCTACTGGCTGGCTGGTTCTCCAAGCTCTCTCTCTCGCTTTTTTTTTGTATTTATCTCTAATCCTCTCTCTCCCCTTTTTTTGTATTTATCTCTTTTACTCTCTCGGTCAAGATCTCAAAGAGAGAGAGAGAGAGAGAGAGAGAGAGAGAGAGAGAAGAGGATGGCAGCGGCGGATCGTCGACGGCGGTGGCAGGGGGCACCGGCTGGGGGAGGGGAGAGCTACAGCAGCAGAATGCTATCTCCTGATCCCCCTTTAAGGGGGGGATTCGGGATTTTGGCCCGTATCGGACCGGATTGGCCGATCCTAGCATTTTTTTCTATTTTTTTTTTAAAAAAAAAATCGGTTCCCCCCCCCCCCCCCAAAAAAAAAAATATAAAAATAAAAATAAAAAATCAGATCGAGACCTGCCGATGCCGATCCGGATCGGAATTGGCCGATCCTGCAATCCTTGAGATAAACTGCATTTAACAATGTGATACAACCACCCAAAGATAAATATTTAGCCTTCGAACCAGCCAATCTTTTCTGCATTTTCTGAATCAACATATCCCAATCGGATATTCTCAAACTCCTATAATGTAAAGGCAGTCCCAAATACATAATAGGAAGGTGGTCAACTTTACAACCCAAGAAAGTAGCACAATCCTCTATCATTTTGTCATCCATATGCAGATCCACCAATGAGCTCTTGTCAAAGTTGATTTTTAATCCTGAAGAAGCTTCAAAACTCCGAAGGATAAAAACCAAAATTCTCAATTGTTCAATGCCTTCTCTTATGAATAACAGTGTGTCATCTGCATATTGCAGATGTGAGATTGCAATTGGCACATTACACACCTCAATATCTTGAATCCATCAAGTATTCTCTGCTTTTAGAATCACTTTGCTTAGCATATTGGCTACCAAAACGTATAATAAAGGTGATAAAGGATCACCTTGCCTCCGTCCTTGAGAAGAAGGAAAATAACCAAAGTTATTTCCATGAATGACTATTGAAAATTTGGCAGAATTGATACAAGACTTCACCCTGTTGATGAAAATTTCTGGAAAATGATTTATCTCCATAATCTTCCGCAGACATCTCGATGACACTCTGTCATAAGCCTTGTTGAAGTCAAGTTTGCACATAAGTCCCATCATTTTTTTCTTTGCCATCATATACAAAACCTCGTGCCAGAAGGAAATTATCTAAACCCATTTTATATTTTTTCTTGTTACAATATTACAATGATAACAAAAAATATTCCTTGTAAATGAGGATTTGATTTGAATCTGGTTTTGTCCCACCATGAGGAGGAGTGGAGAGAGGAGTGGAGAGAGTGGGGGAGGGTTTTCCGGCAAACACTCTTCTGGTAAGGGGGAAGGTTGGGTTACTGTGCAGGGGAAGGGGCCTCGCAGCTTTGGTCAATGGAGGAACCTGGCTTCGGTTGCTCTTCCTGTGGGAAGAGATGTCTGTATTCGTTGTCTGGGTAAGGGTCATCATGCAGCTGGGTGTAGAGAAGCGGTCTGGTGCCTCCATTGCAAAGGAGCTGGACATAGAAGAAGGTTTTGTCCTTCTCTTCGACACTCTAATAGGAAGTCAGATGTGGGCAACATGATGTTGAATTCTGGCGAGGATCCTAATTCGGGTAGCAAGTCTCCTCCGAAGGTCTTCCAAGGTGTTGTGAAAATCGCATGGTCACCAAGGGTTGTATCAGCAAAGCGAGCTCTGGAGAATTGTGTTATGGCTTCCTTTCGGAAGAACTTCACTGGATTTGCAATGGGCTGTGGGGAGGCAAGAGCCAGTCTGTTGAAGCTCTGGCCGGAGGTGAGGGTCTGGTGCATTCGTAGACTGGATTCTCATTCCTTTTTAGTTAGCACATACTCACAATCGTGGAAGGGTCTTGCATGCTCCATTGGAAGGCTAGAGGTGAAGAAGGATATTTTTGTGGTTTTTTCACCTTGGAGGATAGATGTTGGAACTTTCCCAACAAAGGAGGGAATTGATTTGTGGTGTAGGCTTCAGGAGGTGCCTCTTCATTTATGGAACATCAACACGTTTCAGACAATCTGTTCCAGGTTTGGGAGGCTTAGAGAAGTGGATGGTAAGGGACTCAAGGGGGATAATATATCCTTTGTGCGGGTGAAAATCTCAGTTGAGCGGATGGCAGATATTCCTGATAAGATCAAAATTTTGGTAGGGGGTGGGATCTTTTGGGTCCGTATCACAGTGGAAGAAGATGGTAAGGATAATTCTGCTGAGCAAGAATGGTCTTGGGCTGATGTGGTGGTGGAATATAGAAGGTATAGGCTAAACAGAGACGGCGGAGCTGTAACAAGGGAGCCAGAATTAGGTGTTCCTTCAGTTCTAGGTGTTTCCGGTTCCGAGTCTGAGAAGACTCCTAACCAGACGAACTTAGTTGAGACGAGTCAGAAGGAGGTGAAGAGGCAGGTAGGTTCAGGAAGAGGCCTTCAAGTTTGCGGGGTTCCCAAGCTCCACGGTAGTAAAGGGATACTGGGGGTTCTCCCAGACTCCTTGAGATGCCCGATTGTGCTGCATTCTGCTGAGGGGAAGGGTGCTAGATACTTTAATGGGTTGGGTTGTGGTTCTGAGGCGGCGTTTTGTACAGGCCATCCAGGGGAGTGCTGGTGATGGGTTATCGGGCGAGGAAGATGAACATGTGCAGGTTCGGGCTTCCGTCGAACCGATTTTGTTAGGCGATCCAATTCTTAAGGATCCTAACATATTAGATCCTGACTTACTATCGAACCGGGGCCTGACTGGTCCGGTTCAATCGCTCGTACCTGAACCGCAATCGAACCGTTGTCGTCTTCCCCGAGTGCCTGTTACCAACGCTCTTCATGGAGAACAGAGTATCAGAAGAGAGTTTACTCCGATCAGCGGAGAGAAGATTTCTCCCTTATGTGCTCAAAATGGTGATGTACCTTACTCGAGGAGTGGTCGGGATGATCAAGTGCTGCTTTGGACTGATGGAGGGAGGACGGGGATTAGCGATGGTCTTCCGGAGGTTCAATTCTTTCAGGATGCAGGGAAGGGTTGGATCTGTGATAGGGTGGATGGGGTTTTGCAGGAAGAGAAAGGAGCAATTGTTTCTTCTAGTATTCAAGATGTGCTGGAAGCAGAGGGCTCAAATAAGGTTTTATGCGACAGGAATTTGCAGGAAGAGGTACAGTCTGCCCAGATAGTGCCGTATGAAGCAAGTGATTTGCCGTTGGCAGTGAAACTGTGTGATTATGAAGAAGTCTGGAAGAATGAAATTGTTCAGTTTGGACAGCGTATAGGTGTATCCTTTGAAGGAAGGGAGGTTATGGTTCTGAGCTTTCTTAAGAAGCTGAAAAGGAATGATATTCTACAACATTCAGTTAAGAGGAAGGGTACGGGTGGAGGAATCAAGATCGGGAAGAGAGAAGCAAGTTTTGTGAGAAATAATGAAGTTCTGGACAGTTTGAGAGGAAAGAAGATCAAGGAGAAAGGAAAACAGATTGTTACATTATGAATTTGATCTCATGGAATATTAGGGGTCTCAATGGGGACATTAAGATGAGAGTTGTAAAAGATTTGGTGCATTCGCATCATTTGGACTGCATCTGCTTGCAGGAAACCAAGATGGCCAGTTTAGACAAATCTTCTTTAACTAGATTAAGTGGGTACGTTTTAAATGAAGTTGCAGTTTTTCCTGCAGATGGAGTTAAAGGAGGGCAGTTGGTGTTATGTAATGGGAATAAGTTTGAGGGTAATGTCTGTGATGTAGGCAGCTTCAGCATTTCGGTTGCTTTCAAATACAAGAATAGAAGCTCTATCAATGATTGTTGGGTCATTACATCTGTGTATGGACCCCATACTGATCAGCAGAGGAACAGTTTTTTCCAAGAACTGTATAGGTTGCATAATCTTTTCCCGAAAGTCTGGTGTATCTTGGGAGACTTTAATTGTGTAAGGTTTCCATGGGAGAGGACTGGTAGACAGATATGGAGCAAAAGTATGGAAATCTTTAATCAGTGGATCAGAGATGTTCAGCTTATAGAGTTGGAAGTTCCAAACAGAAAATATACCTGGTCTAATCTACAGCAGGTCAGTATTCAGTCAAAGATTGACAGAGTTTTGATTTCATCTGATTGGTTCAGGAGGTTTCCTTTGTCACATGTGAAAGGGTTGTGTAGGGCTGTTTCTGATCATATTCCTTTGCAAGTTATGATGGATGATAAGAGGAAGAGTTTCAAAATTTTCAGATATGAACTGAAATGGCAGAGGGAAGTTGGATTCAAGGAAATGGTTAGCAATTGGTGGCATCAAGCACCGGTGGCAGTTTCTACAGTGTATAATTTTATGGGCAAACTAAAATGGATCAGGAAATGCTTGAGACAATGGGCTAAACAGAAATTTAGAAGGGAAAAGGAAGAAAGGCAGAAAATGAAGAGCAACATTGAAGAACTGGAATGAAAAGTGAGTTTTCTTATCTATCTAATCAAGAATTGCATTCTTTGAAGGAGTTCAGGAAAATTTATAATGAAGAACTTTTGAAGGAGAAAATTGGTTGGAAACAAAGAGTTAAGGAGCATTGGTTAAAGGAAGGTGATAAAAACAGTTATTTTTTCCATGCGATAGCTAGTGCTAAGAAAAGATACTTATCTATTGACCATATCAGAGAAGATGAGAGTGTCATTGAAGAACCTGAGGAGATCAAGAGTAGATTTGTGGCTTTTTTCAAAAATCTTTTCTCAGAAGATTTTCAGTTGAGACCTCACATACAAGATGGCTTACTCCCTAAGATAGAGGATTCAGATGGTGAAGAATTGAGTGAACCCTTTGTGGAAGAGGAAGTAAAATTGGTTGTCTTTAGTATGGATCCTAATAAAGCACCGGGACTCGATGGTTTTTCTCTTGGGTTCTATCAATTTTTTTGGGATGTTATTAAAGAAGATTTGGTCAACTTTGTGCAAAAGTTTTATGATAGGTTGGAAAGGATTCAATCTGTCAATTCTACATATATTGTTCTTATTCCGAAGTCAGAGGGAGTGGAAAGAATGACTGATTTTCGTCCCATCAGTTTACTCAACGGATGTTATAAAATTATTTCCAAGATCTTAGCATCTCGGTTCAAGAAGGTGATTCATAAGCTTGTGGGTATTAATCAATCAGCGTTTCTGCAAGGCGGATTCATCTTGGATAACTTTATAGCAGCTTATGAGGTTATTCACCATTATAAGAATAGAAATAAGCAAGGTGTGCTGATAAAGCTCGATTTTGAGAAGGCTTATGATAGAATCAATTGGAATTGCCTCAAAAAAACTATGAAGCTTATGGGATTTAATGAAAGATGGATAAGATGGATCATGAGTTGTATTTCATCATCTACATTCTCTGTGTTGATTAATAGAGAATCGTGTGGCTACTTCAGCAGTTCTAGAGGACTTAGGCAGGGAGATCCGATGTCCGTTTCTTTTTTTGCTTATTGGTCAGATTTTTAGTTCCCTTTGGGATAGTGCAGTTCAACATGGCCTGATTGAGGGGTTCAGAATTAGCAGGAGCAATATACACTTATCTCACCTTTAGTTTGCAGATGATACGTTGTTGTTTTCTTCGGGAAGTAAAGAGGATATTCAAAATACCAAAAGATTGCTTATTTTGGTATAACTTATCACGGGGCTGAGGATCAACTATGAGAAATCAAAAATTGTTGGTTTGAATGTGCCACAGCCTAGTCTTCAAGAGACTGTGAGATCCTTAAAATGCAGAGTGAATAATTTTCCTATTAAATACTTGGGCTTGCCCTTATCGGATGGGGCCTTAAGGGTGAGAGATTGGGATGGATTAATTAAGAAATTTGAGAATAGATTGGAAGGGTGGAAATGTAACTTTCTTTCAGGAGGAGGGAGAATGATATTGTCAAAATCGGTTCTTTCGTCTTTGGCAATCTATTATGCTTCTATCTTTAAGATTCCTCGGTCTGTGGAAAAAATTATTGGATCAGTTAGAAGCTCCTTTTTTTGGTCAGGAGGGAGAAGGGAGAAGAGAGGTATTCATTTGATTAATTGGAGTAATATTTGTAAAAGTAAGGAGTAAGGTGGAATTGGTCTCTGTGGAGTGGCTACTTTCAATAAAGCTATGCTAGCTTAATGGTTGTGGAGAAGGGGAGAGTGTCCGGATGCTCCTTAGGCTATGATTGTGAAGGATCTGTACTTTCATTCTGAGAATAAATGGAATTATTATCCTTCGACCAATTACAACATGTCTTCAATCTGGAAGAATATTGTTAGATGTGTTGACTTTATGGATATCTCGAGTACTATCTAGGTGGGAAATGGTTGTGATACATAGTTTTGGAAAGACAAATGGTGCTCCAGTTTGGTCTTTTCCGAGCATTTTAGCAATTTATTCAACATTACTCTTAACCAAGAAGCTACAGTTGAGGATGTGCTATGTCATATTGATGCAAGTCAGATTAATTTACTTTTGAGAAGGGATCCTACATATGTGGAAGCAGAAGAACTATTAATGCTGCTTAATATCACTAGTGAATTCAGATTTTCTAGTGAGGTGCAGAATAAAAGAATTTGGAGATGGACTAACAATTGGCAGTTTTCGGTTAAGTCCATGGTCCAAATGTTGAGTGATGGTGGTACTAAGGTGTGGTGGAAGGAGCTAGTATGGTCTAACCAACTTCCAAATAAGATCAAGGTGTTCCTATGGAAGCTTGCTTAGTATAGAATTCTTACAGGAAGGAGGGCTAAGAAGCTTCATCTCTCCGGGAGCTTCTTTTGTGTTTTTTGTGCACTCTTTGAGGAGGATCAAAAACATTTATTTTGCGGTTGTGGCATTATTATCATTTAGTAGAAGACTATCTGTAGATTATTTGGACTCAATTAGGTGGAGCAATCTTCTGTGTTGGATCTCTTAAACTGGTGGAGCACTGTTTGTCCCTATAAAGATCTTAAACAATTGTGGTTCTTGATCTACCCGGCTCTTTTGTGGGCTATCTGGTGTGAGAGAAATAGAAGGAAATTCAGTAACCAATTCAGCAGTGCTAATGAACTGCTGAGAAGTACATTTAGATGGGTGGAAGAGTGGGGAAGGGTTGCTGGTCTCTTCAAGAAGGGGAGTTCTGTAATTTTTTACAAGGCCAGAAAGTGAAGTGAATTGATTTCTTGATGGGTTGTTCTTATTGTATTTCTATTTTATTTGCTTGATAAAAGAGTTTATGTAATTTTTTCATCTCTACAGCATTAGATGGGGAGCAGGACGGGGCTTGTCTAATCCTGGCTGTGATGTCTTATGGGCCACTCTTTTTCTGTATAACCTTCTCTTTTATTCAATGAAATTGTGACTTAATGTCACTTTCAAAAAAAAAAAAAAAATCCTTGTCCTTTTATGTCCACGCACAAATATCCTCCACAAGAAGTCCTCTTTTCTTCTTTTCTGCAGAAATCTTTTGACAGAGCCTTCCCTTTTTCTTTCTTTCTTGCTCTGGGCATGTGCTTGCTTTGTGTGGGCTTGAGGGCCTGTTTTGATTCGGGGGTTTTTGGGACCTAATCTAGACGTCTCTCTTATTGGATTATTCGAAAATCCATATCATTTTGTTTTTGTTTATCTAGAGAAATATAGGTCGGTTTTATATTTTTTATTGGACTATGAGAGTTTGGGATTAGCCCTCAGGGAATCCGGGACTTTGGATCAAACGAAGATCCGAGTATATGACCTCTCTCCACTGACCTCGGTCAGTGTTAATTACGTCGAGCAACTGTTCGACAACCCTTGATTAACCGTCCATATGATGCCCTTATAACATGCAACACTACTACTACAGACAGCACATGCATATGAAGATATATTTTAGGTTAAGTCCTTGGCCTCATCCAAGTTTGAGATAAGTTTATATGGTTTTGGATTGATTCCAAGGTATTTGGATTGATTCCAAGTTATCTAGATTAATTCCAAGTGTTTTAGACCCACGAGGGTGTTTTATACTCATGAGGGTATTTTTGTAATTATACAATTTGGAAGTTATAGGGGTATTATGGTTATTTTAATGTATGGAATGGGTTTAAATAGTTTTAAGAAAGTTTCAAAACCTTATGAGATTTATAAAGTTATTTTAAGTGTGTGTAGGGATATTTTGGTAATTTTATCTTAAGTCAGGTTTATTAGACTTAGAGTCTATTTATTTATTTTTTTTGAGATTTTTATTGAGTTTTATCATATTGAGGGTATTTTAGTAATTTTACTCATCTTATTGAGGTTTGGAGGGTATTTTGGGCATGAAAGAGATTTTGGTATTTTTTAAGGATTTTCTGTGATTTTTACAGATTTTTATTATGGGTGAAGGTATTTTTGTAATTTTATTAAATTCTATGGGCATTTTATATGTTTTCAGATTTGGTTCTCTATTTTCTACTGATTTTTATGATTTTTATTGATTTCTTTATTAATTTTACTGATTTATATTAAATATGTGAAGGGTATTTAAGTTATATTTGGTTCCATATGATTTTTAGGTTATATTTCTGATTTTTACTGATTTTTGCAGGTATTTCTTGATATTTTATATTTATTTTATCAATTTTATAAGTTTTATTAATTAATTAATTATGAGGGATATATAGGTCATTTTTAAGTATGTTGTTTTGATTATTATTTATCTCTGAACCCATGTTTATTTATATGTGGGGTGAGGTCAAGGTTAGGTTAAGGGTGTACACAGATTTTTAAGTTATAAAATTAGGTATATGTATATTAATGTATTAAAATATGGTGTTAATCATTTAATTGGATGACACAAACACACAATTTGACATAAAGAAAGGTCAATTTTATTTCGGCAGAATTTCGCCTTATGAAGAAGGCATCTACAAAATTATTCGGCAGCGCTTCCCCTTAGGAATGAACTTTAGGAAGAAAACTCTCCGGAATGAAAACACCCTCCTGAAATGCAGCAAACTCGGATGAAAAAATACCGAGTTTGGTCTTGAATGCAGCAGAACCTTCCCCTTGAAATTTCCACACTCTTTGAGCCCTTGTATGTGGGTTCTTGTGTGTGTTGTTGTGTATATGGGTGTGTGTTGCCAATTGGGGACCATGGGATCCTATTTATAGGCCCCAAATTGGACCCGGTGGGAGGTGCCACCATTTTCACTCTCTCTCCTTCTCTTTCTTTTTTTTTTTATTCACATATGGGTGAGAGAAAGGAGTGGGAGAGAGGCTTGAGAGGAGGGGGGAGTGCTCCCCTCCCCCTCTTCTTTTGCCTTTTTCACTTTTTGGCTCTTAATGAGCCTTTGCCTATTGATTTTCAGATTTAATCAAGTATGAAAGGGATTTAAGATGGGGAGCTTTAAATGAGGGTCTTGCATGGAGTTCTTAACCAAGTATGAATAGGGTTAAGAACTCCATTAACTCCCCCTCTCTTTAATTAATTCACCCCCCCCATTTGAATTTCAAAAGAGAAAGAGAAAGGAGGGAGGGAGATCCTCCTCCCCCCCTCCCCCCCCCCCCCCACACCGGTTTCTCTCTTGGAACCGGTGGGGGGTTCCCAACTGGTGGGGGGTCCCCCCACCGGTTTCTCCTATCTCTCCTCCCTCCTCCTTGCCTATTTAAAAAAAAGGGGGAATAGGAGATGGGGTCCACTTTCTACTTTGGGTAATTTTTCCTCTTTGGAAGTTTTCAGATTTTCCCCCTTCCTGGGCTGCAGGTTTTGGTGTCCCTGGGGATTGATTTTTTGGCCCATTTGGTCTCCCTATTGGGTCCCTTTATTGGGCCACCTATTGGGCCTATCTTCCTTGCTATTGGGCCTTCATTTGGGGTCATTTTGGGTAAGTTTGGAGACTATTTTGGGCCTATTCCGGGACTGATTTGGGCCTATTTCGGGACTGATTTAGGCCCTTATTTCGCAGCGTTTGGATTGTCTTTATTGCTGCATTTTAGGATCCCACTTTGGGCCTCACCTTCAAGGGCCATCAAGGAGGTTTAGGAGCTGATCTCGGAAGCATACAAGGGCGATTCGGGGCTGTTTTAAATCTTCGTAAAAACCTCGATCAAGGCTTCTTAGCCTAGGTATGCTTCTTGTTCCATTACCCTTCTAATATGTGCATATAGTTTTATGTTTTCCCATGTACATGAGAGGGTCTCCATTTGATATTAACCCTCATATCATAGGCATATGTTTATTATTTTTGTTTTGCATAACATAGACTCACATGAACATGTGTTATGCATATTTTCCTATATTATGAGCTCACATTAATGTGAACATATGCCATGTAGTATTTTCTACATAATCATGTGCATATGCATGTTCAAATGGCATTATTTCACATGAAAATTTTCGGGTCAACAGGGCCTTTTATAGGTCAAGAAGATGGCCACCGATAGGGACTTGTAGTGACCGGTGCCCCCCCCCCATCAGCAACCAGTGGGGGTGTGTGGTTAGAATAGGGATAGAGAGAGAGAGAGAGAGACCGGGTAGAGAGGAGGAGAGAGAGAGAGAGAGAGAGTCAAGATAGAAAGGGGAGGGGCCGGTGGCACCCACCCACCGGTGAGTGCCACGGGCACCAAGCCCTCTTCCCATCCTTTTTTTTCTTTCCTCTTCTCCTTCTTTCTTCTTTTTCCTTTCCTTTCCTTTTTTTTTTTTTTTCTTTCCTTTATTTTTTCTGTTTTTTCTTGTTTTGGACCCCACCCCACCCCACCACCAGTGGGGGTCTATTAGAGGACCGGTGGGGGAGGGAGAGGCCAGCAGTGGCCTCTCTCTTCACAGCTGGGCCTCTCTCTCTCTCTCTCCTGCTGATCCTCTCTTCTCCAGCAAGCACCACCCCTCTCTTCTTCTTCTTCTTTTCTGATTTTTCTGCAGCCGCACCCCCCTTTCTTCTTTATTTTCTGCTTCTCTTTTTCTTTGCTGTTTCTTCTTGCAGAATAAGGACAACATAGGGCCTGCCGCTTTCCTTTTTGTGCATTGCTGCTGTGGTAGTTGCAAGGCTTCCTTGCTGCAGTTAAGATATGTCTGAATATTCTCTTCATCTCTTCTCTCTCTTTTTTTTTTTTTTTTGTACACACATACACCTCATGCATGCTTGTATGTTTTGCATGCATAAGGCTAGATTTATGAACCCTAGTTTTGATGTGTGTGGCCCTACTTTAGGATAAACCCTAGCTGTTTGTTTTACATGCATGCATGCATAAACCCTACACATGGGTTTGCTTAGGGTAAAACCCTAATGTGAGTGGGGTTATATTTTCGTTCAAACAAGTACCAAAAGAGTTTGATTGATCTGCTGACAACTTTGGCCTGTCCTGAAGAATTACCCAACAAGTGACCAAAATTTCTGATAGAAGAAAAGTGGAAACCCATTGGACCGGGAGCCTTATCTCCTCCCAAGCCAAAAACAGCCTCTTTGACTTCTGTATCAGATACCTCCCTGATTAAAAACTGCTGCTCTTCTATATTTAGCTTTAAAGCGTATGTATCTTCCCAGGAAGGATACCATCTACTTTCAGCAGAGAACAACTGTATATAGAAATTCAGGATTTCATTAATCAATCTTTCTACATATTTATAGTTTATTTTAATTCTTTAATTATTTTTGAAAGCATTTCCGTGAAAGGAGAAGTATGATCAGACAGGTGTAACTTATCCATAAAAGCATCTATAGACTGTGATGACTATGTGAAAAAAAAAAATTGGTGAAATAATGTTAACTTAATTATATAAATTGATATGTTTAATCATTTTTTATCTGAACTCCATGAAGGCATCTGGTGTTTATACTGTTTTCCCTCCTTGGTAAAGAAGCACTCCTATGGAAAGTGGGTACCAAGGTTCGAGAAGGGCTGCTAGCCACATCAAACTTTTTTTTTTCATTTTAAGTTTTACTTCCACTTTCATGTGTTTTAACTATAAAAGATGGCACAAATACTCCCATTGAACGTCAGTTTGGTCCATTCAACGAGTTTGAAACATGGTTGGATTCCTTTACATGTCTAGAGATACCATGATGCAGGACAAAGAGGGGAATAAGAATAGGGGTTTAGGGGGAAGGGGATCTGCTAGCATCGCACCAGTAGGTAGGATATTCCTCCGGCATCACACCGGAGTTGGGAGGGGTCCCTCGACGTCGCACCGAGGAAGAGTGATGGGGCCTCCGTCACAGAGACAACAATCGAACAAACATATATTTTTTTCTTCAACAAATCTTCCTCTTATTCTGTAACAGTATATATATAGGGAGTTCTGTAACTCCTGACTCCTGGAGATCCTCATCCGACTCTAGGACTATCCTTATTCATATTTCTATTACTCCTAAAATTAATAATGACATAATGGGCCATAAATTGACCTAATAAAAGCAAAAGGGAATGGGAGAGAGATTCTTTGTTTCGTATCCTGCATCAATCTCCCCTAGTTCGAAAAAACTCGTCCTCAAGTTTTGAAATGCCGAAGAAGCCATATGAGGAGTAAGGGGGCCACAGACCAGCGGCGTACAATTGATTGCATATAGATCTTCAGGGTGAGGAGCAGAAGGTGGCATTGACAATAGACCTCGAAGTTACACCATAGCAAGTCAAACTCAGATGAAACAACGTCTGCAAGACATAAGGAATCGCACTGGACATCCGGAACATCAAATGAGTATTCAGAAAGTAAGTCAAACCCGGCTTCAACAATGAGTGCCTGATCCCACACAACATTATCGGATGATTACTGACGACCAACGGTACTGAATTAGTCTCAATCACATCGTCCGCCATTAAATGAAGTCCATACTCAATATATAGAGTAGTATCCCGAACATCGTCAGCCGTAAGATCAACACTAACACCCTCAGTATCAACTGACACATCTAATTGATCATCATTTGTAGTTAGCGAGACTGTATCAAGCAACTTGGACGGTCTTTCCATTACCTTAGGAGAATAAAGTGACGATTCCGGAAACGTGAACTCACGTCCATTAAGATGAGGGTGTATTAGGGAGCATCGACGTTTATCATAATCCATTATCGCTTGGCGCTCTGATAGCCATTCTCAACCGAAGTAAATAGAAGAGCTCCATAGATTTATAGTACACCAAACTCCATCCACATATGTAATGGAGTGTCCCGTGGTGACACATTTAACCCGCCGATAAAACTCCACAAAGGCCTTATCACTGTCTATAAGAATCTCGTCCGTCTTCAACAGTAAATCAACAATATGTTGAGGAATCACATTATCACTTGCTCTCTCATCTAACATCAATGTCGTCCATTCTCGATTCGGTAAGAACACAATAAAATAGAAATAAATGAAAGATATGTTGCAAGAGATTACCCCAAGGCTCCAATTCTGATAGAATCAACCAGCGGCACGTAGAACGAGGTGCCATAAGGACAACACCACTCTAGAACTGAGTCTGCCTTGTTGAGACGAAGCCAACGACACAATCAGTGCCAAAAACAGAGCTCAAATCGACAATCTCAAGATGCGTGCAGAGGTGGCACGTAAATCGAGACAAGTCGGGATGCTGGCACACAAATCAAGACGACTAATGCGGAATGCGGGCATCGAGATATACGATCATAGTCTTCGGTATGCGTGCAGCAATGGCACGCAAAACGAGGCAGATCGGATGTTGGCTGCTGCAAAATCGGTGTGCCGGGAGGTCGGCACGTAAATTGAGGCGGCTGACACGGGTCTCAGGATGCGCGATCGGAGTCTTCGATATGCGTGCAGAAGTGACACGCAAAACAAGGCAGGTCGGAGATACAGCGCACTGGATCTAGATAGGCCTCGTCGATACAAACCCAACGACGCAGACAGCGCACGAATCGGAGTCTAGATGAGCTCCACACAAGAGCGGTGCGCTATCGGCACCCCCGTTGCACCACCAAGAACCTAGATTGGCTCCTGGTTCGGACCTGACTGCACCCTAATTCGAACCTGGTGACTCAGACCACCTCTCTTTCTCTGAACCTGGTCTAATCAGTTAACAAATAGGATCCATGTTCCCTTGTTAATGAGATGGTTCGACCCGATGGGGGTTTGGGTTCGGACCCTGGTTCAAACCAACCTGGCTTGACCAGGTTGAGAGCTTTAAAGAGGCACGTGCCTCATCCCTAACCTCCTCTCTCCTTTCTTCTTCTCCTCAAACCTAGCCAGCACGTATTAGAGATGGGGGCTGCGGCTACGGAAGGCGGGCTGCTCCAACGGCAGCGGGGCGAGGTGGAGACGGCGGGGCCGGCTGCGGCGGGTTCCGTCAACGATCACGGTGGCGGTGGGTGAAGGCGAAGATGGCAGCGGCTTCGGGGAGATCTGTCGCGGGTTGCAGCGGCCGTGGGAACCGATGGCAACGGCAGCTAGGGCTAGCGGTAATGGTGGCCAAGGAGGCTGCGGCCGGCGAGGCTGTGGCAGCAGTGGCGATAGCGGGGTGATGGTGAAGGCGGGGCGAGGGGGCGACGGCGTCGGTGCTGGCAGCTGCGAGAAGGGGAAAGAGCAGCGGCGGTAGCAGCGGTGCCGGCGAGCGTGGCAGCGGCGACGCCAGGCGGCGACGGGTGCCATCGACAGCGACGTTGGGGCCGGCGGCAACGACGGAGACAGTTTCGCCCCTCCCCTCTTCTTCGTCTGCTCCTTCTTTTCTGCACCTTGACCGAGGGAAACCGGAAGGGGGGGGAAAGGGGCGGCGGCAGCACCAATCGTTGGCGGGGACGATGATGCCCACTCCGGCGGTGCTGGCGTAGGGCGGAGATGGCGTCGGGTTGCAGTGGCTCCGACTGGGGACGTCGATGGCACATCGGCGCAGTGGGGATCGAGGTATGCTCTAATACCAAAACTTGATGCGGGACAAAGAGGGGAATAAGAATAGGGGTTTAGGGGGAAGGGGACATGCTGGCATCGCACCAGCAGGTAGGATATTCCTCCGGCATCACACCGGAGTTGGGAGGGGTCCCTCGGCGTCGCACCGAGGAAGAGGGATGGGGCCTCCGTCACAGAGGCAACAATCGAACAAACATGTATTTTTTTCTTCAACAAATCTTCCTTCTATTCTGTAACAGTATACATATAGGGAGTTCTGTAACTCCTGACTCTTGGAGATCCCCATCCGACTCTAGGACTATCCTTATTCATATTTCTATAACTCCTAAAATTAATAATGACATAATGGACCATAAATTGGCCTAATAAAAGCAAAAGGGAATGGGAGAGGGATTCTTTGCTTCGTATCCTGCATCATACCACCAAGGCCTTCCTACATTCCTGTTTGTTAATTCTCATAACTGAGTATGATGTTGTTTATCTTTAATCTTTGACTATGAATATGTACTTCTATTTTGCAGTGGCATTAAATTGTTTTAGGTGCAGAACCTTTTAGTGTCTTTGAGGATAATTTGCCAGTATCTATTAATATTCTTAATATAATTTATGTTTTTATTCTTGTTTTCTGACATTTATCCATGTTGTATATATTATTGTGTTTGATGCTCCCAGCAAATATGAACACTGATTGACTTTGGTGCAATGAGACTGAAAATAGAAAGACATAAAAATTTTCCTTCGGTGTGAGGCGTCTTCCCATGTAGGCTAGTTTGCTAGGCGTATGGTGTCTGCAACCTCCATTTGCCTAGCTCTCCTAAAAATGTCGGTACATATGATAGTGGATCAAGTGAGAATCATTCTTTCTCATGGAACGCACATGTTACATGTATTCATGTTGGCTATGTGGGAATAGGACATCAATAACATTTTATTTTTGGATATCCGCTGTCCACAGGAAGAGCATATTACAAAAGGCATGAGAGAGATGAAACAGAGGCACATGGCTTCTTTCCTGAATGCTATTGAGAAAGGAATAGGCAGAAAGCTTAGGGAAAAGGAACTAGAGATAGAGAATATGAATAAGAGAAACAAGGAGCTCACTGAAAGGATAAAGCAAGTGGCTATGGAAGCCCAGTCTTGGCATTACAGAGCTCGTTACAATGAGTCTGTGGTTAATGTACTGAAGAACAACCTCAAGCAGGCCATAGCCCAGGGTGCTGTTCAAGTTAAAGAAGGTTGTGGTGACAGCGAAGTCGATGATGCAGCCTCTTCTTACGGCCCCAACACATTTCCCAATGGAATCCCCAAAAGGCCCATTTTAGGACAAATGGCCTGCAAGGCTTGTGGAAGCAAGGAGATATCTATGCTGCTCTTGCCTTGCAGGCATCTGTGTCTTTGCAAGGATTGTGAGGGGTTTATTGATATCTGCCCTGTTTGCCAGACTATGAAGACTGCCAGTGTACAAGTTTACATGTCTTAATACTAAGCACATGGAGTTGAAAGTGTTGCAGGAGGGAACCAGCATGGTATAATTGTTTGTACCCCCACATTTTCCCTTCGTGAAATTGAAGTAAACCACGTAGAATGGCATTTGATGCTTGTTGTGTCATGAAATTCCTATCTTATGTTTTACATGTTCTGGGCTGCTGTGCCATCTTTCCTATTGTTGTGTCACAATGTCATTTCCATGTGCTGGGCTGCTGCGACACCTTCTGTTATATCTCCATGTTTTGAGAGGAGTGCTGTTGTTGCACTATTTTTCATACTCCCTAGGACGTCATACAATCTGATCAAATGGCTCCTAGTAAATGCGTTAATTTTAAAAACCGTTCAAAAAGTGTCTTTAAAAAGATTTGTCTCACCAAATGATCTTCCATTGAGAATGGTAAATGTGAGGTAAAGTGTAGTATCATAGCATTTCTCATCTTCTGAAGGAAGGGAGCATTCAGATAAGGGAATAAAAGAAGGGAATTGATGGATTGCTGGTATGAGATGTCCACTATTTGCAAGGTCTGCTTGGGTAGAAAAATGTGAAATTTTGGTTATTTTGAGCCTTGTGTGGATCCAAGGTCACATGAAATTTGAACCAAAATGTAGAAACAGTTACACCTGTTTCTTTCAGGGTAATTCTTTTTCAGTTTGTTTGCGGAATAGGCCCGGAATAGGGTCTTTTATTCCACTTAAACCTTTTAACCCAGTTTGACGGAGGGCATTGCTTGACCCAGGGGTGGAATATCTTATACTCGGTTTAAGTGGAATAGGGGCAGAATTACATGTTCTTAATAAATTATGATTAACGTTAATTGTTATTCAAATTTCTTATCAATAAATGGAACATAAAAATTTTATCTTAATAATTAAATATGATTAATGTTAATTAATATTAGTTAATCAAAATAATATTAAATAATATTTAGTAATTAATATATTACTATTTAAATTAATAATAAACTATGATTAACGTTAATTGTTATTCAAATTTCTTATCAATAAATGGAGCATAATAAATTTATCTTAATAATTAACTATGATTAATGTTAATTAATATTAGTTAATCAAAACAATATTAAATAATATTTAGTAATCATACTAATATTTATTAATATTAATATTTATGAATTAATATTTATTATTAATATGAATTAATGGTGATTAATAATATTTATTAACATTGTTAATAATAATTAACATTTATTACTTAACATTTTTAATATTTAATACTATTTAAATGGAGCATAATATAATTTATATTAATAATTAACTATGATTAATGTTTGCTAGTATTTATTAATCAAAATAATAATAGTTAATATTTATTAATCATAATAATCTATATTAATATTGTTTAGTATGTATTAATCAATATTAATTAACATTTATTAATATTAATTAATATTTATGAATATATATTAATCAATATAATATTTTATTAATATTATTAATAATAGTTAACATCTATTACTTAATATTTATTGATATTTAAATATTAAATAATATTTAGTAATTAGTATATTACTATTTAAATTAATAATAAACTATGATTAACGTTAATTGTTATTCAAATTTCTTATCAATAAATGGAGCATAATAAATTTATCTTAATAATTAACTATGATTAATGTTAATTAATATTAGTTAATCAAAATAATATTAAATAATATTTAGTAATCATATTAATATTTATTAATATTAATATTTATTATTAATATGAATTAATGGTGATTAATAATATTTATTAACATTGTTAATAATAATTAACATTTATTACTTAACATTTTTAATATTTAATACTATTTAAATGGAGCATAATATAATTTATATTAATAATTAACTATGATTAATGTTTGCTAGTATTTATTAATCAAAATAATAATAGTTAATATTTATCAATCATAATAATCTATATTAATATTGTTTAGTATGTATTAATCACAATAATATTTATTAATATTATCAATATTAATTAACATTTATTAATATTAATTGATATTTATGAATATATATTAATCAATATAATATTTTATTAATATTATTAATAATAGTTAACATCTATTACTTAACATTTATTGATATTTAAATATTAAATAATATTTAGTAATTAGTATATTACTATTTAAATTAATAATAAACTATGATTAACGTTAATTGTTATTCAAATTTCTTATCAATAAATGGAGCATAATAAATTTATCTTAATAATTAACTATGATTAATGTTAATTAATATTAGTTAATCAAAACAATATTAAATAATATTTAGTAATCATACTAATATTTATTAATATTAATATTTATGAATTAATATTTATTATTAATATGAATTAATGGTGATTAATAATATTTATTAACATTGTTAATAATAATTAACATTTATTACTTAACATTTTTAATATTTAATACTATTTAAATGGAGCATAATATAATTTATATTAATAATTAACTATGATTAATGTTTGCTAGTATTTATTAATCAAAATAATAATAGTTAATATTTATTAATCATAATAATCTATATTAATATTGTTTAGTATGTATTAATCACAATAATATTTATTAATATTATCAATATTAATTAACATTTATTAATATTAATTAATATTTATGAATATATATTAATCAATATAATATTTTGAACTTTTTATTCCACTCTTTATTCTCTTCTTTATTCTACTTATTCCTACCAAATCACTTAGAATAGCGCAGTGCAATTCTACTTATTCTGAGTGGAATACTGATGCGGCAGAATCCGATTCGGCCCATTGCAGCAGGCCCAAACCCCATTCAGCCCAACAGCAGCAGTACTAGGCCCTCCGGCGGCCTTCGGCCCGTTAGCGGCCCAGCAGCCCTCGGCCCATAAGCGGCCCCGTCGCTCCCGGCCCAGCAGGCTTCAGCCCGTCAGCGGCCCATCAGCCTACGGCCCGGGAACAGCACGGCGGCCCAGGGCCCAGCAGGCTTCGGTCCGTCAGCGGCCCAACCCCCTTCGGCCCGGTAGCCGAATCCGACCCACTCCGGTGGCGGATCAGACGCTATGGCGGTTTATCAGTAAGCCTCCTTTTAGTCCTATATCGGCTGCCACCGTTAACCATCCGCTACCCTCCGCTATAAGTATCCTGCTACTTGTGGCCAAGGAGGGGGGTGAAAAAAACGGATGCCCCCCTAAGCTTCCGAAACCCCTTAAAGGACTGCTGTCCGAATAGGGTTCTAGCTATTTCTTCTTGCTTCCTGAATCGAATCTTCTTCAGAAGCTAACTTGACCGTCGGAGGGGGTTCCCCAGGGCTGACGCCCGGGACTCCTGCTGACCGGTTCTTCTTCTTCTTTCCCTCCTGCAGGGGCTCGGTTCGAATCATCGCCGACCTCCCCGAGTCGGTCTCGGCCGCCGACCTCGGACTCCTCTCCTTGGTCTCGACGCCGTCCGACGGCTGCCCCGCAACGGGAGGCTCGCTGCCCCGCAACAGGAGGCTCGGTTTCGCGCCGTCCCTTCGCCCGCGGAAGGAGCCTCGGCCTCGACTTCCCGGAAGACGAGTTCGCACCGACCGAGGCGCCCCTCGGCCTTCGGACCCTCGTCTCCGCCTCCGCCTCCTCGGCCTTCCGGATCCCCGTCGGGCCTCAGCAACACCGATCCGAACCGGCTTCGGATCCTCTTTTCCGGATTCCGGCCTCGGAGTCCGGTCGTGATAGATCCAGTCTACATCAAATACCAACTACTTACCAAACTAAAATATTTCTTATTCTGGGTTAAGAAATCCCTTCCTCCTTATTCTGGTTTAAGCTATTCTGCAAACAAACTGATACTTAGGGATCCACTATTCTACCTCGTGGTTTTGAGCTAATGCAAATATCACACAAAATTATGCAGTCTTATGCTTTTGTTTTCCTTAAAAAGTAAATGGCCATCCACATTTACCTGGATCTATCTTGCACCCCACTTTGGACTCATGCTATCCCACATTAGAACTCACGATTTTTCCTCCTTTCAAATGGCTTTGAAGTTAGCCCCTTAAAGGCTGTTTGGGGTTAATATTTTTAGTGACTTGAAAATTTCATTGTTGGACTGAAAGATGAGAATGCTTTCAAGTACTAGTATTTGGTCTACAGAAGGATTTCATTAATGTACAAAAGTTATTTAAATTTTTGGCATGTGAGTTTCAGTTTTTATTTTGAATGGAAGGTAGAGGATGCTACAAGATGGGCGGAATACGCTGCGGCCTTCACCTTTGTACAGCGGTGAAAGACACGCCACGGTGCTGAAGCCTCCTATCACAGAATCAAGAAATATGTTCCATCCGTGGAGGGGGAAAAAGAATATGGAGTAATACTTGCTGCATCACATGGGTTGCAGTTTATTCTAAAAAAAAAAATTTAAAGTCAGACTCATCATGTTGACATGTCCAATCGGAGATCAGATTGTACGAATATGTCAACATGATGGGTCCAATCTTAAACATTTTTAAAAGATAAAATTTTAAAAAAATAGGAGCTGCACCCCCTGCGGTGCAGCAAGTGTTACTCAAGAATCTGGTGCCTTAACAATAAAAGACTTGCTTGATGCAGATTGCCAACTTACACAACCCTTTCCTTTCTGAAGGACTGTTGACGGTTACTTAACATTCTAAAAGTGATATTACATTTTATTAGAACTAGACAGGTTTTCCAGCCAGGCACTGTCCTTAATGATTGACTTCATAAGTGATGCTGAGTTTCAATTAAAAATGGCATTCACCAAAACAGGATAAAGTTTTCATTTTTGTCTTTTTGGAAGTAAGAACAATAAAACCTGAATTGAAAAGGGAGTCTAAGAAATCATAGAACTTCCACGTTGGCTAACAAAATCGCGTGGGTTCAAGTTAGCTAAAACTTTTGGGGCTCTTAGATTTCTATCCCAACAAATAGTCTTATTCCAAAAGAAGTCCTCCTAGGTTCCCTATTAGGTTATAATCTCTCCAAATGTTGGTGGTTTGGTAAACAGCTCAGAAGAACTATAAAAAGAAAATCCTAGGAGAAGGTCATTTTCAAATAAAAGTGATACTATGCAGAGCTTCTATCAGTTTTTCAAAATTGATTAACTTGAAGGGACTAAACTCTAAAAAAAACTCTCCTTTGTTCAAGCACTAGAATAGTAGAAAATTGTATCCCACGATAAATAGGCCCCCCACTGCTAAGTTCTAATTGGAAGACATTTCCCACAGAAAGGTGGAAAGCAGTCCACAAGGACTCAGTGTTCTATAAAGAGTGAGGGGGACTTGTCACTGCCAACTACTCACACATTGATAGCATGCCTGCTAGCTCATCAACATCCACTTGTGTGACCAAAGAGATAGTCGTAGATTCTCTCCTATCATCTTAATGCACATTAAATTGTTTAAAGGAGTCCTTTGTGGTAGCCATAGAAGTTTATGCTTACCATTTGTATAAGAAAACATGTGTATTTTTGTTTGAGGTGATAATTTTTTTATAGATCTGTGAAGTGTGAAGTAGTCTGGAATTTCCCTCATATTCATTGACATTTCATTAGTTACCAAATCAAGTGCATTCCCAAGAGAACAGCATCCAATGTATATGACCAAATTTACTAATCTACGGGCAAACTTGTATCCCCTCATTTTCATTAATTAGTAAAATAATGACTTAAAAGTACATGTGACCCAATAAAAAAAGATATTAGATAATAGATCTCATTCTGTGTATAACAAACTTAAGTGACATTAGACAATATTTAAATCCATTATATAAAATCTTAAATTCATATTTGATGTCTTAATATATTATAAAAATTTCAAAAAAAAATGTTAAAGAATAATATTTAATTGATTATTTCAATAAAAAAATTGAAACATATATATATATATATATATATATATATATATATATATATATATATATATATATATATATATATATATAATTTGACAAGAATATTCAGTGAATGACTATGGCAGCACACTATTGTTTTGAGAAGAAGAATATTTGACAAGAAAATGCATCACCGTTTTGACATGAATATTCATCACCAATGAATGACTATGGTGTAGGTGCCCAGAACGTCCCCCACCGCTGCCGTCTCTTTCCGGCGAGGGCTTTTCCGTTCGTCTTACTACTGCGGCGATTTAGAGGGAATTAAGAATTGGAATGTGTGATCGCCAGGAGCATTATCTTAAGGGGTCCCTGTGCTTCGCAAGATGGGTGGATTGATCGCGTCTTGTTGAAGCGGAGATAGTAAGTTCCTCTTCTCTGCCTCCGGCTGGCCAAAGGGGGAGAGCTCAGTAGTCCGCGCACAGAATGTGGTAAGAGCCCCTGAGAGGAAAAAAAAAAAAAGAGACAAAACAAAGTAAAAAGAATCGATTAGAACTGTAATACGTAGAGTCTATTCATGCAAATATCTAAATAACACTAAAATTGAAAGGGGACGCACCGGATGAGTGTTTGGGAAGGGAACGTGACTATACGTTATGGCCATCCACCTCTCATTTTTTTGTTTGAAACCTCTGGGGGTGAAGGAATGCTAAGTGGTCCTAAGATGCGTACAGTGAAATGTGCGTGGGTGCCATGGTGACAGGATGAGTGAGTTGTAGTAAAGAAAAGAAGCTATGACATATGGTAGAGGGGAGAATGCAGTAACTAGAAAAGAAAGAAGGGGAGAGTTAGAAGAACAAGCCCATATAGGAGAAATTCCTGGTGCTTCCGCTCTTTTGCCCGCAACTTTCAGACTCGTCCACTTCTGAAAATCTAAAATCCCAATCCTCATTAACCAACCCCTTCTCCGGGAAGAGTAAGAGGGTTTAAATAGGAGAGGAAATAATAGGAGGGATTCAAGTTCTAAATCTTCGTTAATCATCAAGGAATCAATAGGGAATGGTCAAGAGTCGGAGGTCGTGCCGCGGTAATCGCCGGAGTGGGGAGTGATAGGAGTAGTGGGGATGAGGGTGGCGAGTAGAGGAGATCGTGAGAAGACGAGGTTAAGATAGAAGTTAGGAGAATGGACGGCCAACTATCCTGCCTCCTACTTTCGTGGAAGGCCAGGTAGTTGGCCTTCCATGAAAAGGTGGAAGGCGGCCGAGTTGGTCTTCCAAGGGTGGTGGAAGGCAAGGGGTGGTTTTCTAAGAATGGTGGAAGGCGAACTGGTTGACCTTCCAAGAAAAGATGGCGAAAAATAAAAAAAGATGGCAAAATGGTGGAAGGCAAAATAGGTAGCCTTCCACGGGTGGTGGAAGGCAGTCTGGCTGGCCTTCTACAGATAGTGGAAGGCAAGAGTTGGCCTTCCACGGGTGGTGGAAGGTAGATCGGTTGACCTTCCACGGATGGTGGATGGCAAAGGTTGGCTTTCCACGGGTGAGAGGAAGCGGAGATTGGTTAATGGGCCTGATTATTTAGTTGGTTGAATTATGCGAGAAAATTTGATGAGCTAAATGAGATGGATAAGGTGATGGGGTTATGACTAAAAGGGAGTCTAAAATCGGTGTCTACATATGGCAGCGCACTCTTATTTTGAGAAGAAGAATATTTGACTGCTTTGAATATTAAACCTCACATAAATGTTATTTAAATCCTAATATTAATTGTTGGAGGGTCAAGCCACAGTGGATATGAATATTTCCTCAAATAAGACAACAAAGACATGAGTAATGCTTGCTGCAATGTAAGGCATTGCAACAAGCTGTCATTAGTCCACTTAGGCTGGTATCACATAGATTGGACAATTTTTTACTAATGTAATCTAACAAATATTAAATATGAGTGTAGAACTCTAGACATAACTAATATACATGGACATGACAAATATTTTATAGGTGTGATAAATACTATTTGTCACAGCTAGGAGTATTTTCACATCTCAAAAATATTTGTCACGTCTACACGTGTACATACATGTGTAGAGATAACAAATACTTTTTAGGCATAACAAATATTGTCTACAAAGTATTTGTCATGTCTATAAAATATTTGTCATCGCTCAAGAATATAAATATAGATATATAAAGATGATAAATATTTTTCAAACATGACAAATACTTCGTGTCAGTGACAAAATAGTATTTGTCAAGTTGACGAAATATCTGTTACGTCTAAAGTTTACACCCGCATTTAATATTTGTCAGCTCACTTATAAAAGAGACTGTCCAACCCATATGATATCAGCATAAGTAAACTAGTGACATCTTGCAGGAAAATAACTCACTTGTTGCGATTGTAACAAGCATTACTGTATAGTCACGTTAGTTTAAAAGTCGTTTATAATATTAAACAGGTCATTGTTAGTATTGATGTTAGAATTCCGGATGTACATTGAACCTAGTCCAATATTCGTCGTTTCCACTAGTGTGGTCCGAAACGGACCCAACGCAGATCCGCCACGGCTACTTCTCCGCCCCCACGTATTACAACATGCAATTTCTCGCGTTATATTCCCGGCTTTTAAGGCTAAAACCAAACGTAAGATAGGTTAAGTTCTCGTCATACGATTCAAACCTAGTAACATTTAAGTGACATTTGGAAGATGTTTTGAAATTTTTTGATTTTGCTTTATCTCTTAAACAAAGTTTTGATGATATGTAAAACTTAGAATAAAAATTTAAAAATAATCATTATATTCTTAAATGATTTTGATGGTTGTAGCCTCCTTGAACTTTACACGACTTACCCATGTTCCTTCTCACCGTTCCTTTCTATTTTTCTTTTTCATCTATTTTTTCACGGATGGGAAAGACATTGTCACTTCTCAAATAAACCCTTAAAAGTATGAGAAGAGATCATCTAAATACGGAGTCCAACAATATTGAGAGGAGAAATGAGGCTAAACAGTACAAAATCCTCCCTTCCCCAATCTGATATCAAAATTTGGCACTATTTGATCTCTCTCTCCCTTTTAATACTGTTGAACTCCAATCTAAATACGTACTAAGAGAATCTCATCTCTAAAAGTATTGTAGAATCATTCTGTCCAAAGTGAACCATAGAAAGCCCATCGCACATTCACAGTTGTCATCAAGAAGGCTACAAGATATGTTTAACCTCACTCAAGGAGCAAACACTCGGACTCTTTAAGTATATGAAATAAGACAGACCATCGAACGGAAAACACCAGCGGAAACATAAAACTAACCTCCAATAGGCCTGCATTTATGCACGGAGATAGTACTATGCCTTAGTCATGCTTTCGGACCATTCTTAAGTCATCTCATAAGTCTTCATTGAGTAATACTTGCCGTAATACTTTAGAGATATTGTAATTCGATGTAAATGATAACGTCATCCTTGATGCACTTTTTTAAAAATATTAATTCAACGCTCATATCATTAATTTTTTTATTAAATGATTCAACATAATAAAAGATAAAATCACGCCTTCCTGCAAATGCAATCCGGTGTGCATGCATCGCTTGATGCAGTTTTGTTGCATGCTCGCTTTTCTGTGGACGTGTTAAAGCTCATTGGGCTTAGTGGGCTATTTGGGCCCCATCAAGAAGAACGGACGTCCAAGATTTATCGCAAGATCCATCTCACGGGACGGCTAACGTCTAGAATCACCAACTCGCCAACTCCCTTCACTCTGAGAAATTCGTTACAACGCGAGAATCTCGCCAGACAAAGACCCCCACTGAACTCTCCTGGCGGCCGCCTTGTTAGGTTTTGTCTCGCTTTCTCATAACATGACCAAGAGCCAAATCCTAGTATACGTATTGATACGCATACTCACCAGAGAAAGAACGACTCGAAACAATATGATAAAAAGTACGACATCAAGTGCCGACAAGTGACAACCACCGCCGATGCAACGATACAGACACAACACCCGGGCGCACGCCCACTTCGCTACGCACCATAAGAGGACAGCGAAACGCCCACAAATGGAGAAAAGTTTTCCATTTCCCAGTTTAAGGAACGCTATTTTTAATATATAAATTAATACGCTCTTTAAATTCCACCAGCCTTCCCTCCCTTCCCCTTCCACTCTGGTACCTTCACACACGTCTCTGCGTGCTCTGCGAGGGGCGAAGATGCAGGGCGCGGCGCTGGGCCTCTCGCGTGCGAGCCCCGCGCTCCTCCACGCGCGGCGCTGCGCGAGCCCTCGCGCCAGATCCAGCGCCGTCGCCGTCTCCTTCGAGCCCGGGTCCCCGCGCCCGAGCTCGATCCATGGGCTCTCCGCCCTCGCCCGCCTTAAATCGCCGCCGCCACCGCCGACTGCTTCCTCCTCTGGCTTCCAGAGCTGCGCACCCGATCGGCCCCTCGCTTGTGATCGCAGGCGCGGGGAGCTCGTGGCCAGCGCTAGCGCGGTGCCGGAGAGCGGGGAGAGCGGTTTCGCCCCTGCCGCGGCGGCGGTGAAGATTGATGGTGGTGGTCTCATGCGGACGCTGCATCTGGGGTTGCTCTTCACGCTTTGGTACCTGTTCAACGTGTATTGCAATATCTACAACAAGCAGGTACTTGCTCTTCTCTTCGTCTTCGTCGGCGTCGTGCTCTTCGTCGACGTCGTGCTCTTCGTCTTACTCTTTGATTATATCGGAAGAAGTGTCGCGTCTGGTGTTTGGATTGTAGGTCGATGCTAGTGAATAATTATTTTAGCTTGTTTTCATTGGCCATTTTTTCCCGCATCATTCGTCACTAGTATGTGTTGGAGATTGCTTCTCTTTTCTAAGGTAGTGTTCCACTGCCCACGCTTTGGCTTGTGAATTTGTGATGAGCACATGGTACCATTAATGGGAGTTGTATACTAGTGGGAAACTTGCTCAACGTTCTGGAGATTAGGATTTCCATATTCTTGTTGGTTCCAAACTGCTGGATAAATCATGCTGCTGCTGATGATGCCCATGATGATGACCGCAAAGAGATTTGGACTTGTGTCCTTGTTGTTTCCGAGCTTCTGGGATAGATCAGGAGGATAATGATGATCCTGGAAAGATTCCGGTTTCCATATCCTTAGTTGGATACCTGGTATTGGGTTGTTTGGACATAATTATCACAGAATCTCTGTATCCTTGTCGGTTCTAAATTGTTGGGATAAATGATGACAATGATGACGACGGCGGTATGATGCTTTTCCAGAGGCTGATTTTGGGATCACTTTTCACTTGTCTGTCCATTGCAGTAGCTGCTCATTGTTTATAATCTAATTTTGTGAGAGAAAATATCCGTGAAAGACATTTGAGATGGTTTGGACTTTGGACATGAAATGAAAAGCATAGGAATTTCCAGTAAGAGATACGGTCACATTTTTCTTTTCCTGAGGGATATAAAAGAGGAAGAAGAAGACTGAAAAGGACCTGGATGAAGCAATAAAGAGGGATATAAAATTTGGCATATTGAATATAAATATTGTACTTGACAAAGTGGAATTGTCGGAAAGGATCCATGTCTTGAACCTAGTTACCTGAGATTTGAACTTTGTACAGTCGTGCATTATAGAAATCTTGCTGGATACTTTTTTTCCTTTCTAGTGTATGAATGATGTTGTATCTAGGGCTGTCAACGGATCCGGATAATATCCGACTCCGATTCGTATTCGCTTTCGATTAGTCGGATATTTATCCGATTAAGACATCCGGCGGACATATCCGAATATCCGTTTAATTATCCGATTAACATTCGAAGCGGAAACGGAAAATAGATATCCGGTCCGATTATTATCCGACCGATTATGTATTTTAATAAGTTATTTTAATTTTAATGATATTTATATATTTAAATAAATAGTAATTCGATATTTGAAGTATGCTTAAGACATGTTGAGCGATAATAATGAAGTTTCTTGTGATTTTTTTTATTTTTAGTGGTTTTACTAATTTAGATAAATTATTCAAGCATTCCTTATTATCTAAGGTATATTTAATGAAGCATTCAAATTATTTAAATTTATCTAGATATTTATAACTTGAATATGTATTAATTTAAATCTATGATATTCATGGACGATGCAAAAAATAAAATTTACAAGTAATTAAATTACAAGACAAAGTTGAAATATTTAAGTATTCGAATTATTATCCGAATTCGGATATTATCTGGCGGAGTCGAATTCGGATAGAAAAATTTATTATCTGTCGGGTAGTATCCGGAGTCGGATATTATTAAACGGAGCGGAGTCGGATACTGTGGTATCCGCTCCATATTCGCTCCGTTGACAGCCCTAGTTGTATTGCCAATTCCATCTCCCACTAACCCATGACTTTGCCATCTCTTGCAATATGTTTGAGATCTCTAGAAGATCTCTCTCTTAGAGGGTCCCAAGGTGAAATTTCTAGTGAGATCTATGAAATCTCTGTTGAGATAAAGAATAAGAGGGAGGATCAAGGTGGTTGAGGCAGATATGAGGATAACAATAAAGGGAAGGGACTCTTTAACATGTTGAGATGGCATTGGATCCATGAAAATAATCCTTGTATATATATAAGTGTGTTTTTGCACTGTCCTTGTTGTGTTAATTTAATCACAACAAATGGCTAACCACGTAAAATTAAAGGATATAAAATTACCATGATCTTTTGACGATTATTCTCAATTTCTCTGAGATCTCTTCGAGATCTCTTCTCTTTGGCTTTTTGAGACAATGGATCATAATCCTCTAAAAGATTTGATGTGAGTAGCATTTGATTGTCAAGTTAGCATTATTTAGCGGTATTGTCCAAACTACAACCTTTGTAAGAATTTAGTAGGCATTAAGGGTCACCATAAATCAAATTAAATGGTACCATAATCATGATCAGAATTTATCATTATGTTCTTACTCGCTGCATTTATTTGCAAGGTATTTTTTTTGGATGGATACTAATATTTTTCCATGCATTAATTACACATTTGTACATTTTAAATTTTCAAAATGAATTTATTTGAGAAAGGTGTTTGGACAACTTGAAGCTTGTCTATATCACTAAAGTCACTTGATTGTTTTATTATGGGAGATTTGCTTGGGTATATTTTTCTTATGTTGACCACGTTCTTAAACTTGTCCTTGTTAAACTTTTGGAAACCATGTGCTCTAAAACCAAGGCAAATTTGAACTTATGTCCTTTCAGCTACTTATGCTATATGCTTTTTTATGGTCACCATGTATATGTAACTTTCACTAGAAAAGCAGTCAAAATTGCTAATTCTGAGGAGGGAAAATGTCTACCGCATATTACATTTGCCCACACAAAGTAATTTCTCTTGATCTACACCACTCATGGTTTGTCATCTTTTTTGATATCTTAGAGATCTCTCTAGAATTTGTCTCAAGGCATGGTTTGTTATATCGTTCTAGATCACACTAACTCGTATGAGTCGACTTGTATTTGGGCCGGTCCAATCCACTAGCACGCATTGAGTTGGACTGGCTCGTGCCAACTCATACATGCATAATGAGTTGTTTTAGATTGACTTTTCCTAATATGATAAGTAAAATACACTTTTTATATCAATTATTAGGGTACATTTCTCTAAAATGTGGCTTAAACTCATTACTTCTAACAAACTCATTAGCTTAACTTGTGTGACTCATATGAATCGGATTGAGTTGGATTGGTATCGTGCCGTTTCTAGGAAAATATGATCCGATATGGATCAGCGAAATGGCAAACCTATCTCCAAGGGTCTTGAGATGAAATCCCTAACCGCTTTGTTTGCATAATAAGGGAAGAATAAGGTCCCTTATTCCCAAAATAGGGCTAATTTTGATTTGATTAGAGGAATTAGTTATTCCGCGCCATAATTGCTTATTCTCGAAATTAGGTGAATAAGCAATTCCTCCTCCCTAGAATTTGGTATTCTGCCTTGGATTCCGTCCCACTATCAAAGTGAAACACTCGTTATTATAGAATAAGCTATCTAGAATAACTAATCCCGTCATAACCCATTCTGCTATCAAAGTGGGGAAAGAGATTAAGAGTAAGAGGGAGATGGAAAAAGAATGATGAGAAGGAGTAGGATTAATTAGAGGAGGAGGAGGAGGAGGAGATAAGAATGCCAATATAGGAGGAGAGATAAGGATGCCAATAAAGAAGGAGGAGCTTTGCAACACATCGAGATGGCACTAAGATTCAAGAAAGCAACCCTTGTACATGTGTAAGTATGTTCTTGGATTGTTCTTGTTTTTATTATGTTAATTTATCATATTGAATGGTTAAATGCATAAATTTGCGGACTTTTTTAATGATCTCTGACTGTTGTTTCCTATCTCTCTAAGATCTCTCTGGGATCTCTTCAAGATCTCTTCTCTTCGGCCCTTTGAGATGATGATGAGATCACATGGCTCTCTCTGACACCACTTCACAGCGTCAATTTCTTATATTGGCCAACCATGGAGAATGTGATCACCAAAGTGGACAGACAAGACCTTGATCTGGATTAGAATAGATTGTCTAGTGTTGACCTCATCGAATTTATTTTGATGATAAGAAAAGTAGGGACCAAGATTAAAATCATTTAATTCAAGTGTGATTAGGTGTAAAGGAAGATCAGGCACAGCTCCAGCCTCAAACAAGCGAACAGTAGGGTGCTTTATACACATGGCTTGCAAGATCCACCAATTTGAAGTGTGATCAAAAAGTGACCAATCTGATTTTGGCCTTAAAACCTATCCTGATCAGAAGGATAAAAGAAAATAGAAAAGTAGACTAGAATTGGTCCAACTTGGGCGGAATCAAATCAAAATTGTCTGATCGGCCAATTCCTTTATGAATTGGCTGAGAAGAGAGGTGATTTTTCTATATAACACTCATACATAATTCTATATTTTCAAAAATACCTTTTATATGTATAGTTGCACATTTTACTTATAGAAATATACTTTTACTTATGAGAACACTCGAACATTTTTTTAAACTGGATCGGCTTACTTCCATTGGATCGACCAGTCTGGTTGATTCAATCTGGTCTAGATAGGAATTGGGCATATACCTGATCCGATTCAGAATTCATTGCTTATACATCAGAAAAAGGTGTCAATACCAATGGGTGCGTTCAGAACTGGATTGATTTGGTTGTTAGGGAAGATTTTCCCAACCCAAACCAACTCAGTGACTTTTGCAAACTGAACCAAACCATTGGTTTGGGGTATGCCGGATGGTCAAGCCATGGGCAGCACCCATTACCGCATGTTAAAGGGGGAGGGCTGGGCCTGTGCTTTGTTCACACATGCATACTGCACCAGCTGAGCATCTGGGTGCTTCCTCCTCCCATCGTCCCCCCTTAGAAAATGAAGGGAGAGGAACCTGAAGGAAGCTTGTAAGTTGCTCCATCGCCACCCAAACCATACTTGGGATGCTGGTACAGCCCAATGTTCTAGTTGCCCAACCCATGGGCCATGGCTCATGTGGGCCCAAGAAATTAGGATTGTTTAGGCTTTAGTCCCTCTAATCTACTTAATTTAGGAAAAAAACTCTCTAAGGCCTCTGTATTTAGTAAAAACTCTATAATCTCACTGTTATTTGGAAAAGGCCCTTTTTCATGGAGTTTTTCCAAAATATTTCAAAGTATGCAAAGACTATTTCCAATTTTAAGGATGCTTTTCAAATAAAAGTGAGATTACAAGGAGTTTTTACTAAATATAGAAGTCATAGGGCCTTTTTCTAAATAACAGTGAGATTACAAGGAGTTTTTACTTAATATAGAAGTCATAGGGAGTTTTTCCTAAATTAAGTAGATTAGAGCTACTAAAAAATAGAAAAACAATATTTTAAATTTTATAATAATTTGTCTTCTAGTTTTGATCCGGTTCCCATAGTTTGAGAATTTTGGAAACCCCCCAAATTGAATTGTCTCTCAAACCAAGCCAAATCAAAATTTTGGTTTGGTTCATTTTTGTCTCTTTGTCTGAACCAAATAGTAAACACCCCTAAACATACCCAAAAGGGATGTCGATGCCCTGAAAACTTTCACTGGCTCTAGGAAGTTTTGTTCTCCATGTCAACAATAGTATCAACAACATCAGGCAACTTGAAGTTCATATTCTCTCTCTCTCTCTCTCTCTCTCTCACACACACACACACACACATTTGGCACACATGTGCACACATTCACACATGCACATGCCGAGGGCACAGGCGCATGTGAGTACATATACACAAGGTTTCTCTTGGATATGTGCACAAAAATGAACAGTCTCAAACTTCGAAGCTGTTTAACATTGCCCTTTTGATATTCAAGACTAATACCTGTGGAGGAGGATTAACCAGCTGCATAGCTACATATCTTGCACATGAACATGGAGGCAATGCAAAGCACTTGCATGTTTGGTCATGTATGAGATTGATTGGTGTCAAAGCAGTTCCATTGATGCTTTGTTGGATTTGGATGAATGTATAAGCAGGACGTATGAAAATGTTATTTCGTAGACTTTAGTTAATGACTAAAATGGTTGCAACATAATGGAATACCTTCCTAAAAGCTCATTAAGCTTTTTCTTCACTAAGAGGCATTCTTTTATACAGAAAGATGATTGAAGCACCATAATTTACTGATAAAAAGAATGAATCTTTCTCAGAGCACCATTTCATTTATACGAAGGTAAACATGTACTTAGATTGCTGTGTCCAAGTCCATTACTCAATGTACGTGCATAGAACTTGCATTTCATTTCTTTTCTTTAAGCATTTGATTAAAATTTTTCTCTTGCTGCCATGGTACTGTCACTGCCTTGTTTAGATAGGTGGCTTAACTTTTCTGGTTGAAAGTAATTCTTTGTTGGATTCACTTTGATTTGGTCACGAGACTGGTTTACGTGAACATAGCTCATAGCTGACATATAACGATCTTCTTGTAAATAAAACAGTTCCAATCTGACTTTAATGTTGTTTGGCAGGTTTTAAAGGTTTATCCATACCCCATAACAGTGACAGCTGCACAGTTTGCAACAGGGACTGTCTTTGTTCTTTTTGCATGGGCAATTAATCTATTAAAGAAACCAAAGATCTCTTCCTCACAGGTTTTTCCTTTTTGATAAGCCTGTTAATTGTTTATAAGACAGTATAAATGTGTCCTATTGATGTGCTCTGAATTTTTCATTGCTGAATCTTGATATCTGCATTTCAGCTTCTAGCACTTGTACCACTGGCTATTGTACACACTCTGGGCAACCTTTTCACTAATATGAGTCTTGGGAAAGTAGCTGTTTCTTTCACACACACTATTAAAGCTATGGAACCATTCTTCACAGTTGTCCTCTCAGCCATGTTCCTTGGCGAGGTTAGTGGCCAGACATCCCGCCTTTTATTTATTTTTTATTTCCTCTATTAAGTGTACATAATTTGGCCATTATTGCGTTTTCCTAGGCTAGAAGATCTTATTGCAGCACTGTCTTCTCAGTTGTCAGATCCTTTTTTATTATCATGAACTTTTAACCCACCTCATGAGAATGAGATCTTTTTTCTCAAGGAAACAAGAAGGATGAGGTTCTGCAAACTGTTAAGCAAGATTTGCCATCTTGGGTATTCATGCTGAATCAGAAATCTGCAAATCCATTCCACATTATTCTGACAAGATCAGCTCAGTGGGGATGGTTCTGAATCATTTGACTAATATTGGATTCGTACGACTTAGAGATCTCAAAAACTGAATCAGCTAATAATTCAGCACAAGTCAGTCACTCTTATCGCAAACCCTGTCATGTACAAACATTCGAACATAAATAGCTGCTAGCTTTTCATTGCATCATGACTTCATAGGAGCACACACAGCTTTCTGAAGAGAGTCAAGGTTAAAGTTTAACTGTTTAAGCTTTAGCTACAGGCCTACAGAGAATGTAAGTTAATAAGATGAGTTTGCCAGTTAGTGAAGGCACTTGTGTTCAATTTTGAAATAGGAATTCTTGCAAATACCCTTTAATATATAATATTTGCACCTACTGCAATCAACCAATCGTTTAAATACTCCCACGGTCTACAAAAAGGTGCATTTGTGCCCTTGCCGTGATGGCACGATCTCGCTTGACCACCATGACCTCCATTTGCAAATGTACCCTTGTTTTTTCCGAAGGTTGACACTTTCTGTCGAATCTTTCTGGCATGTTCCATTCAGGTTCATGGTGCTGTGGCAGGGGTATGAGTGCAATCTTTGCTGGAATGCAGGGTTATCTAAAACAACAGGGGACTTAAAGATAGATATGTGAGTACATATATCTCAGGGATATATTTGCAAAAGTACCTTTGAAATGGACCAAATCAGTAACAGTGTCCATGTTATGGGTTAGCTTCTCTTGTCCTTTTGCGGGTCAGTCAATGTTATGTTCTTCACTACCTGAGTGGGTTTAATCTGATTGGAATCACATGGCTAGTGCAACCATTTTTCACGCATAGCATTGAAGTTTCTTAAGTTTTCTTGACTAAATTTTTGAACAGATCCCGTCCATGTTGGTTTTGCTCTCTCTTCTGCCAATTGTTGGCGGTGTGGCATTGGCGTCACTAACTGAAGCTTCTTTTAACTGGTAAGGTGTTTTTTTATGATGTTTTAGCTTATAATTTTCATGTATGTCGTTCTTTCCTCTGAGTGATTGTTTCCACAAAATCGCTGACAGAAATTGATCATGTGACTCTTCTTGCAATGTCAAACAGGGCTGGATTCTGGAGTGCAATGGCCTCGAATCTGACTTACCAGTCTCGTAATGTTTTCAGCAAGAAGGTCATGACAGATGATGAGGTGAGCATTTTTCTTTCTGATGCATGGTCATTAAGGACACAATCTCATGCATGGTGTCAAATTCATTGCCACATTTACCTGCTTTTTTAGACACGTGGCATAATATAGCTAATTTATAGTCATTTATTTAAGAGTCTTTGTAAACCTGATTATGTGAACATTCGTTTGCATCCAAACTAGAAAAGGTTGCTGTGTGCCACAATTTTTATTTTGTTAATTCTTAGCCATCAAAATTTCTTGAACAGTATTCTCTGGACAACGTTACTCTCTTCTCAATAATAACAATAATATCATTTATCCTGATGGCCCCAGTAGCACTACTGACAGAAGGTGTCAAATTTACTCCGTCATACCTGCAGTCTGCCGTAAGCAAAAATATTGCAAAACTTTGATTTCATCTCTAAGTATTGCAAAATAATTCTTTTTGATGTTGATTTTATGTTCCTTTTCTCTTTGGGACCACAGGGTTTCAATCTCAGAGAGATATACGTGAGATCCCTTTTGGCTGGGATCTGTTTTCATGCTTATCAGCAGGTGAGCTTTCTTCAGTTTGTCAGAGTTCTTCTCCTTATATTTTTAGATGAATTAACTTGCAGATAATTATATCCGTAACTTGTTAACTTCAAGTTGGTTGCAGATGTTTGAATACTATTCAATGAATATACACAATTTTTTAATCCTAAAACTAAAAGCCCTTGACTCGCATGCTTCGGGGACAGAATGTCTTGATTCCCTGGGTTTTACAACTTCATACTAATGTCCTTATCTTCCATTAAGATGTCATTTGGCATGCCATAAGATGACATAATTTTCCAGTTTTAAAATTGCTCGTCTTAAAATCCTTGTGTTTTACTTTACGGTGGTTTTGGATTGAATTGAAATCAGAGGAAAATGAGTAGCACATGGGTTGACCATATTTTGGAACCAAGTGTTTGCAGTGCTGAAAAATGGCATTTTATGGTGTGTTGCATCATATGAACAAGTAATGCCTGAATAATATCATGAGTGATTTCAACTCTTCTTGAAGCTTAGTGCTCAAATGATGAATTACTTATTAATAAGAGTTGAAAATGTAGGAGAGAGTTAAAGTAAGGAAACATTATCCCTGTATGGCCTAGAGATTCTTTTTAAATACAGAAAAATCACTTTTTCAGGTACAATATCTGAATTCTAAATGTATTACTGGCAAGTGTAATTTATTGACATGGTAAAAAATCTCCACAATCTGTTAAGGTCTTGTTTGTTGTCTTGGTGTTTCCTAGATGTAGTGACCTTTAAGCATTTGTCTGTCTTTGAATATTGCCATTTCAAAGTTTTCAATTTCTTTTGTGCTCATCCTATCGGCAATCCTTATATTCTTGACCCTATTATCCTTCTTGTTACTCCAGGGGGATGTATTGCAGATTCATATTCCAATATATCTGTATAATGAAAAAGAATTAAACTGTCCAGTGCATGGTGGATATCCTTTTTCTTTTCTTTTCTTTTCTTTTTTTTTCTTTTTTTTTTTGGGGGGGGGGGGGGGGGGGGTGGATATGCTTCCTTTTTTGCATTGTACACCTTCTTTTCCAATTTAATATATACATGGTACAATCCACATTCAACAAAAGGTTAAAGAAAAAACATTTAGACCACTATGAGAAATTATTGGCAAAATGCCAAGATATTCTTATTTGAACCGAGGTGCCGTGGTTTTCCTTTATGTAAATTTCGGTTGTGTTTACATTATGGCTGTAATTTTGCTGTGTGAACATGCATAAAACTTTATGTGAATCCTCCATAAATCATTTTTGCCATGTGCACTGATTGAGAGTTGTCAAGTTATGGTAGCCTGCCAGTTGCCACTGTTTTTTTTCAATTACTGGTCTCTAGTTAGCCGACTTCATTTTTAATTTTGCTTTCCCGCTATTAGTCACTAATAGAAAACAGGAACTTTTGCTTAGCCTATATGCTTAGAACTGTTTTCTTAGAATGTCTTGATTTCGCATTGACTGTTCGTAATTCCTCGTGATCCGGTCCCTCCAACTATATTTATGCACATGATACACCATATGTTGAGGTTAACATGTGGAACCTGATCTCCAAAGTCCATTCATTGTTTAATAGGTTGTGTATTGCCACATTTGTATGTATTTGCTTTCATTTGCATGACCTTACTTGCTGGCAAAGATTTCCTTCTAATGAGGCCATGTTTCATGTGCTTGATACTGGCAGGTTGCTTATATGATCTTAGCATATGTATCACCTGTCACCCACTCCGTAGGAAACTGTGTGAAGCGGGTTGTTGTCATTGCATCTTCTGTTCTCTTCTTCAGAACTCCAGTCTCCCTCATTAATACCCTTGGTACCGTTCCATTTTTTATTTGTTGGTTCCAGTATCATTTTTAACATTTCAAGGCACGAGCTCTTATCAGCAGCTGCTCTTTCGTAGGCACTGCCATTGCACTTGCTGGAGTCTTCATGTACTCTAGGGTGAAGAGACTGAAGCCAAAGTCCGCTTGAAATTTGAGGTAGTAATTTCTAGCAATGTTCGTTCAAACCTGAACATTGGTTCTGGGTTTACTTTATTCTTTCGCTGCCTCTGTTTTGTAAAATTTTCCGGAGGCATTTGAGAAAGAAATTGAGATTTAAGCGGAGGAATTTCGCTTCGAGGAGTGGGATCTGTTTAAGGTTCCTGGATTTATTCTTTATATGCTGCTTCTGTTTTGTAAAAATTTCCATAGGAATTTGAGCCAGAATTTGACATGTAACTTTGTTTGATTCTATTTATTTTATTGACCATTCTTCGTATTTTTTTTATTAATTACTGTGACCCTAATAGTATGCATAGCTTTCGAGGAATCAATCCCAGCTAGCCACGGGACACCTAGTTTCTATATCCTTTTGTAGACTGTGATATGGAGAGTGGAAATATTATTGGAAAGGAACACTGTCGAGGTACAATCTAAATTTCTACGTTACATACAATCTATATTTTTATCCATCTGTCATCGTCTATTAAATCCCAATTGATTGAAGTTGAAGACAAAAATCTTTCCTCACCGTTCACCTTATCATACACCATGTCTATATGTAAGATGTATACTTTCATATTTTGTTTTGTTTGTCCCCTTATGAGTTCTTATTGTCCCTCTTTCTTTTTAGTATCCTCAAAATGGCTGCCTATTTTGTAATCCTTGTATTTAAAACTGTATAGATAGGGACTCATTGGATTTATTTAGGAACAATATAAAAAATGACAAAAATAGCAACTGGCTATAACATGTCATCTTTGTATGCTTCCTTTATAAAATCTATATTACAATATTAAAACAAAGTTCTTATTTTTCTGCTAAAACTAAAATCAATACACATAGTAGTTGGAGAATCTCTCTCTCTCTTTATGAAGAATTACTAAAATATAGTTCCTATTTTCCCATCAAAACTAAAACTTATTGATTCAAAATTGATATTTTATCGTGCATTGCACAGGCCTAGAATTACTACTTGTATAACGTAATAAAAAAGTCTAGGATGTCTTAAATTAAAATAATTAAATTCTAAGCTATAGATTGTTAGTCGTCCTTCCTCTTTAATGAATAATAATAATAATAATAAAATGAGCATATAAACAAATGGGAAAGTACAAATTAAAGAAATAAAGAATAAGGCAAACAAAAGTATAAATTATGTAGCATCAAAGATATATTTTATTTAAAAATTTTAGATCTCAAAAGTATTACATAATTCTCAAAGTATGTTCCCATACCAAGGATATAGATATGCAAACAAATACATTAGTAAGAGAGTTATTCGACAATTTCCTTCTTAATAGAGGTATATGCATAAAAAACCTCAAAAAGGTGAAAGACTAGGGGTAGCCGCCAGCACCAACCTTCAACAATTGGATCTCATATCAGTGAAGAGGAATGCTATTATATCACACCTTTTATCACTCTCTTTGTAAATCGTTTGATCACTTAATCAAAAAATTCTCATTAATTATATTACTTGCACAAAAAGTTGTGTCAAAGCTAACTTTAATGAGAATCATACAATCAAGAGATCAAATGATTCTTAATGAGTGTAGTAAAAAATGAGGTATAATAACATCTCTCATCCATGAATATGTTTCCGAACGTACTTTTCTTTCATATGGCAAGAATAATTTAAAGTGTCACAAGGGGCATGTCCTTGCATACGCAAGAGTGTAGTAAATAATTTGAAGTCAAAATCTTTTTGCATACGCAAGAGTCCACATCAACGTTGGCCGCCAGCATAAGGTATTTGACCATGAGGTGTAGGCCATTTGGCTTTGCCTCCCACCTTATAGCTAGTCACAATGACAACAGATCGTCTCAGGACAAGAGAAGATGAAAATTTTGTAATTGCAAATGTGTGAGCATCATATGCGCGTGATAGATCCAAGCCACTGAATATTCTTCATTTTTATTGTTTCTCTCTTTTAATTACCTTCCTTTAAAACTTAGTCTCTAGTCACTTGAAAACATCACACATGCACATCTATTTACGATAGTAAAAGTTCAGAAGGCCCATAAGGGTGCCTATGAGGCGTCTGAAATTGCGGAGAAAGCTAAGGAGCAACCCCCGGGACCGTTGGGAGGGAGGGGCCTCCCCTTGGGTGAAGCAGACCAAACCACCCCCCCCCCCCCCCCCCCCTTTTCCTTCCTTTGGTAAAATTTTATGTTAAGTAAGACCTCATTTTACATGGTTATTTTTTACTGGTTTCCCTCCGTGGGATCCTCCACGTCAGTCCTATCTCTTAGGCTGGTTCTATCTTCTCTCCGATGAACCTCTGCACCTCACTGAAGGACGGTTGTTGGTTGTTTAGGGCTGCCGTTGTTTTCCTTTTTTTTCTATTTTCTTTCCTAGCTTTGTTTGCTCTGTTTAAACCCCTCGTGTCCCTTCTACACCTCCCTTTTCATGTGTTGTTTCACCTTGTCTCCCCCTGACAGGCAACAATCTTTGAATTTGGGCATCCTGTTTGGCACCGGTGGTGTTGCCGTGTTTCTTTATGAGAAGCTTTGGGTTGCTCTCTCTTGGGAGATTCCCATCCGAGAATGGAGTTTCCTCTCGGTGAGTTTGATGTTTTGTGCAACATCCCATGCCCATCCAAGCTCCCCTCCAACGTTTGCACCAGAGTGCTATTATCTCCGTCCAGAGCAAGTGTGCGAGTTACCATACTTGAGAGGCGCATTTCTTTGAAATTTTGAAGGTGCCCCCACCTCCTATCTGTTCACCCATCCTCTCCATTATACTCTTCCTTGTACTACTTTTCCTCGTTAACAAAGGCAGCTACCTTTGAACAAAAAAAGAAAAAAATATAGAAAAGTTCCCTCCTCCTTTATATTTAACTGTTGATTAAACTGTTGTCTCGATGATATTAAACTTAAATATTTCTTTTCCATCATCTTTTAGCCACGTCTTGTGCTTCACCAGAGTAAAGGTTTCATCTTGTGTTGACAAATATATAGTTTTCGTGGATGTTACAAGAGAAGAGGGCGGAGATAGCAACAGGACCATCTCTTCATTGGTAGTACCATCACTGGAGCTATAATCAGGATTCAGAGGCGAGTTCCACAAGCACCGCATGATGTTCCCTAGAAGATCCCAACTATAATTAAAGATACATCTACTAGATGTGAGCTCGATTTCTCAACATAGATCAACTCGAACTATCTCATAAGTATGAGTTAAATTGATTTCAAGATTTTCAAAGTTCGAGCCAAGTAATGATATAATACGAGTCAACTCGCATAATATTAGTCTTTATGAAGTGAAATTGCCAAGACGCGAAGTGAAATTATGATGTTGGCCACCTTGGTTTTAGTCCCACATGAAATCTCAACCCTATTTGGTCTGCTTTGCCTGATCCATTGGCATATCTTTTAGGGATAATTTCATATTAACCACTGTTATATGTTAAATTGCAAAAATGCCATGCTCATTTACATATTATCCTATAAACTCCTACAAAATAACATATTTATTAAACATGTCACTTCGGTAACATATATATATATATATATATATATATATATATATATATATATATATATATATATATATATATATATATATATATATATATATATATATAATCAGATATGTCATTCTCTTCTTGGAATGGTTTTTAATCTGAAAGATCTTTCTCACAAATAAAAAAAAAATTCAAGAACTCCTATCCTCTAAGTAAATTCGGTTGTGCGCTCCCATTCATTCATTCTCATCCAAACATAAATACTCAGAAGAATTCGTCATGCATGTTTATCTATACACGTTCAGTCATACATGTTCGTCTTGTGTACATAGGAGTAGTATCAAAATCCGGCAAAGAAACTTATTTTTCAACGACAACACGTATCTGAACAAGTTTTGGATTATGTAGCAACGTAGTATTGATCTCGCTATCCACACGTCTTTACTTATGGCATAGTTGACAAAAAAAAAAGAAAAGTGGCATGTTGATGGCTTAATACGTTGCCAACATAGAGCATACCCCACGGTCAATGGCGGACGCATTAATTTGGTCCAGTGGGGTCTTCATATTGAGTACTGTGGACCAAGTTGAAGGTGGGACAACTAAAGATGCAAACGGGTCGGATTCGGTGCGGATCTAAGATAGATACATGACCGTATCCATTAAGTTATCGGTTTAAAAATATTATCCATTAACGATCCCATAAGTTAATAATCGATCGGATAATTAAATATGAGTGTATCATATGTATTCTGTAAAAAATAATGCGTACTCGTTATCTTATCCACTATGAATATCGATTTGAAAAGATAATTTGTTAATTGACCTATAAACTAATGATCGGTCAAATATTTGGATTATCGATCAACTACCATTTGCATCGCTAGGACAACAATATAGGTTACTTAGACTGAGCGATTCATTTGAAAGATACATTCACTACAAATAAAAAATAGTACACTTCAATAAAAAAAGTACATTCAAATTTTTCAAAGAAATACATTCAACACGAATAAAAAGAGTACACTTCAAAAAAAAAATAGTACATTTCATTACAAAGTTTCCTTACAATTGCACTCGACGAGTCTTCATATTTTGAAACAATTCAATAATAGACTCATTGTTTACATTCTCAAACAAATCTTTTTCAATATATGTTACTAAACAATCATTCATCCATTTATCACACATGCGATTCCGCAATTTACTCTTCACATAAGTCATTGCTGAAAATACTCTTTCAACACTTGTAGTGGTCACTGGTAGAAACAATGCTAACTTGATGAGTAAATATACCTTTGGATACACAACATGCTTCTTTGTCTCTACTAATTTTCTTGAAAGGTCACCAATGCCTTTTAAATTTAAAAATCTCTCATCTGATGTCACATCAAAAATATAATTTTCAAGTTGATTGTGAAGTATCATGAGATCAGTAATGTTAGGAAACTTAGTTGAATAAAGTCCAGCTAGCTTAACCAATTTTTCCTTGTCAAAAGTTGAAAATGATTCATAAGGACTTAAGCAAGCTACACAAAGAAGTAGTTCAGTATTTGTTTCATTGAAACGACTGTTCAATTCTTGTAATTGCATATCCAGCACAGTGTAGAATAATTCAACCTGATAATGATGCAGATTTGTGATGCATGGAGCTTTACGTCGAGATCTTCCAGGAAAAAAATATTGATGGTCCATAGTAAGAATATGAATATCTTCTTTGTTATAAAATGAACAAACTTCTTGTAAAAGATCATTCCATCCTCCATTTCTCATAAATTGCAACCGTTGTTTAGAAATCTTCACAAGTGACATGGCGTTAACTATATCTTGATCTTTTCTTTGCAATGCTATTGACAACTTATTTGTGATAGCCAGTACTTTCATCATCAAGTGTAAAAGAAAGGCGAAATCAAAACTTCTCATTACAAACAATAAGCCACGTGCTTCACCTTTTTGTTCCAAGGTTCGTTCTTGATAGATAATATTTAGTACCTCAATTACAGAAGAAAACATAGCAATCAAGTTCTGGTTACGAGGTTGGCAAGGACCTCTCAGGATATATGCCCTTCTCACTTCATCTTGCAATTTAGGATGATACTATGATATCTTTTTTCTTAATCTTGGATCTGGTTCTAAAGAAGTCAAATCAAATGACTCTTCTAGTTGTGCTTGACTAGTAATTGGACTTTGTTCTTACACTTGATCAGCAGAAGAAGATTCTTGCTGGTTATGCCGTGAAATTTTAGAGCTACTCGAACTTCCTGCATTGTCTTGATCTTGACTTAATTTTACCAAAAATCGTCTCATCCTAGTAAACAAAATAATAATTTGTATGATTTTATAAATCTAAAAATTAACATCTATGAAATCATTAATACATTAATAACAGTAAACCATTCACATTTGTTGATAATTATATATAAATGAGTTACCTTTCAATAATGGATGGATCACAAACATTAACATTTATGAAAGGCAAAATAAAATATAAATGAGCCACCACCCAGGCTCGCTGGATCACAAAAATTAACATCTAGGAAAAATAAAATAAAATATAAATGAGCCACCACCCAGGTTCACTGGATCACAAACATTTAACACTAAATAATAAAATAATAATATATAAATGAGCCACCTCCCAGACTCGCTGGATCACAAAAATTGAAGAAAATCTTATATAGATTTGATATCTTGACTTGGCCACTTCACGATGTCAGCAATCTTTTGCAACCTATAGATATCGACAACCTAGAAAGGAAGATAAACTTTCCAAAATTAATAGAAGTTTCTTCTCAACATATGAGCCTATTTAAATAAGTTGTTTACAATGGTTTTAAATTACAAATAACAAATAATATTTAGAGCTTGTTGTGTCCTGCATATATGCAAAGATTTTCAAGAAAGTTAAGATGACTAAAAGACATATTTATTACTAATTGACTTCAAATCTGAATTTTGGCATCTATTTATGACTAATTTTTCTGAAAAAGAGTAATTATGCATACAATCAATTTTATACTGTACCAAATTAACCCGAAAAAAGTAGTACATTGTTTGATGCATAAATTCAAAAGCCAAACGATCAGCATATAGTACTCTTTCAAAAAAGTATTGCTTCAAATCAATCCAAGACTGGATGATCTAAATGTGAAGCACCAGCCTGAAAAGAAATCTCAGTTTGTCTAGTGTTTGGTAAAATTTTAGTTAGAAAGTATTCGTTAGCTTCCACCTTCGACATGAAAATATTGAGTAAAAGTCATCATAATAAACTTTATAAAAAAGCATAACATTTTTGAAATGTAACATACGATCGTGGTTAATATGAAATCATTCCTATTTTGGACCTTAAATCAGAAGAAAAATAAAATTATTAGAGAATATTTAACTTTTATAACTATCTAAAATTAGTCGTAATTAATCTTGTTCAACCATTTTATTTCAAAAGCAGAAACCAAAAATAACCATTAACTAAAATTTTGTCAAATATATCTTAAATTTTTCATTTTCACCCTAATTTGAAAAGCTTCAACTTTGAGCTTTTTGATGAAAAAAAAATTAACCTTGTTCAGCAGCTGCGGCGCGGCGGGGCTGGGCCGGTGGTCCGGGCGGAGCGTCGGAGCCGGTCGAGGTTGGGCGGAGGCGCGGAGGGTCCGTGGACTGGAGGGCAGCGGGCCGCTGGGTGCCAGCGCTGGCCGCGGCGACGCTGGGCGGAGGGCGGGTCCTAGCAGCTAGCGGGCGGCGGATGACGGGGATTAGATCCAGCGGCGGAGGCCGGAGGGCGGAGCCTAGCAGCTGGCGGGCGGCGGGGCTAGGCCGGGCAGAGCGCCGGATCCGGTCGGGGCTGGGCAGAGGGGTCGACGACAGGCCGTGGACTGGAGGGCAGTGTCGCAGGCCCGCAGCGGGCTCACTGGAAGCTGGAGCCGGTCGGGGGCCTCGGGGCCGTGGGCGGAGCCGCGGAGGGGCCGGTGGCCACCTGCTGCCGATCTGCAGCGCCGGTGGCGGTGGAGACCGGGGGGGGCCTGGGGGTGCCGCCGCGCTGCGCACATTTGCCTGGCTAGGGTAGGGGCTAGGGTTCAGCCTTCAGCGTTCACGGACGGAAGTGGGAGTCTCACAGAGCCGCATCGAAACATAGCACGGGCGGGAATGGGTTGGGCGGCTTGGGCCTACCTAAGTGGGCTGGACGATTGGATGGGCCCAGTAGATTCCTGTGAGCATAGCCAGTGGGGTCCTGGACATTAAAAATTGAAGTAGGCCTCTATGATTTCAAAATTCCAGTGGGGTCCCAGGACCCCACACCTTATACGTTGGATCCGCCTCTGCCCACGGTGAGCTAATAGTCATCTAGGAACACATGTTAATTTAATTGTAGATAATTGCTATGCCAACGTGAAGAACACGACAAAGACAGCTGAGAAAGAAGGAAGACGGACTGTCTTAAAAAACAAAAATAATTTCATATTTACCACTCTTGTATGTTAAATTTCCAAATACTATGCTTATGTACGTATTATCCTACATCATCCAAATATGCATATATGTTTCAAAATTGATGTCTAGGAGTTGTTAGGAAAAGTCAAATCCGGTATAAGGTAATACTGGCTGAGATGGAGTCAGAGATTTCCAAAAAGAGAGAGGAAGAAGCTTCATTTTTTAGAAAGAAAAACATCTTAGGTCTAGAAATAAGAAAACTGTTGAAGTAGTTTTCTAATTATATGTTTTCCTAATCTCTAATGTTAAAAGAATAACTTTTCTTTAAAAAGTAAGTCTATAATCTAGGAATAAGAAAAATTTTGAAGTAATTTTCCAATTTAGAGAAAACAAAAAATTTTCCAACTCTTTAAACAAAGTTATTTAAAACATGAGTTAACACTAAGCAACCGAACTGATCATGGGTCAGAGCACCTCTATTGGGTGACAAAGTGGACCTCTACCCAAAGTGTAAAGCTGATTCTATGACACTTCCAACCTCACAAAGGCGAACGAATTGACGTGTGTGTATATATATGGCTGCTGATGCAACTGTACAAAAAGTCATCTAGTGATCCGACAGTGCGGCCACTCCTTCCGCTCTTGGATAGTATGCCAAAATTGTTCGGATATTTTTACACGCGCACACACATGTATATCTCAGACTTCATTAGAATTAAGAAATCTTTCTAGCACCCATTCAGTTAAAGTTCATAGCAGTTTGATAGAAGAGTATATCTGCAACTTTTTTGGAGATGTCAGGAAGGAGTCGGGAGTATATATATATATATATGTATAAATATGATAATTTTCAGAGAGATACATATTAAAAAACCTTATATGTTTCGGTGAAGTTTGGATTAATCTTTAACTTATCTTGTAACCTTAGTGACTCTAACCGTCCAACCCATTTAAATTGGACTGTTTGTCGCAAGGCAGGGTGAAGAAGATCAGTAGAAGAACTGCCACCGATAACGGCGCTTTCTCAGAAAGACCCAAAGGGAACCCTGCCGGCCTGGTTTCTACTGATAAGTGATAAGGCTAAGGCATCCCAGGCGCACCACATTCACACGTTCTGATCACTCTCAGTATCGTGTGGAAGAAACGAGGATCTCCTATGTAGATGGAGTATTGTGCCCAGCTAGCTAGCATGGAAGTGTAAGAAAATTTTCTTTAGATCCTTAAGACAAAAAACATGTACCAGATGATCCAGTACTCCCTTTGAAACTTTTCTCTATAAGAGGGAATCGCCACTCCCACGGCCCCCTCTATGAAAACGGGGAGGCTGTGAAGCGGCAGCCGGCAGCTCCCATTGTCTCTGGCGACCACTTCCTCTCTCCCATGGCCTCGGAACCATGCGTCGGCGCCTTCTCAGGCGGTACCCAGGCGCCGCCGAAGAGGGCGTACGTGACGTTCTTGGCTGGCAGCGGGGACTACGTGAAGGGCGTGGTGGGGCTGGCGAAGGGCCTGCGCAAGGTGAAGAGCGCGTACCCGCTGGTGGTCGCCGCCCTGCCCGACGTGCCGGAGGAGCACCGCCGTGTCCTGCGGGCGCAGGGGTGCGTCGTCCGCGAGGTCGAGCCCATCCGCCCCCCGGAGAACCACGTCCAGTTCGCCATGGCTTACTACGTGATCAACTACTCCAAGATGCGAGTCTTCGAGGTAAAATCCACCAAGTGTGCATGATGGCAAACGTTGTTACAACTAAAGGCTTATGCATGTCGCACGTTTTGGAAATGAATTTTTTTCTTTAGCTGGATTTTTAAAAAAAAAACTGTAAGTAGGGATATAAATTGGACAGGATTATTATGTGATACTTTGAGTCTAACTCAAATTTAAAATAGTCCAGTCCAATTTTAGTTGAACTTAAATTCCATCCAAATTTAACTCAAATTCAATCTAAATTCAAATCCGATTCATTAGGGAGTAGATTGGCTTGGGTTGGTTGGATTGGGTTAAGTTGACCCTATTTATAAATGGTTTACTAGAAGTATTTTACTTTCTGTATGAATTATTATAAAAGTCAATAGTTTAAACTGGATTAACCTATTTTAAGTCCAACTCAACTCAGATTTAACTAATGTCAATCTAAACTTAGTCCAATCTAATTTATATAATTTGGGTCAACTCAATTTTTTTTAATATTGACTAAGTTGGACTAGGCTACTGACTGGTCCACCCAATTGACACCTCTAATTATAAGACGAAGAAGTCACATGAGGCTAGGTTATCTATTGGTTATGTCTAATTGGTTTGTTAACGAATATTCTATCTATTAAGTACTTCATGTAATCTACGTACATTGATATGTTATGTTTTAGATTTCAGGCTAGACTCATTAATTAATGCTCTCAACGTTATAAAGTAATACAAAAAATGGTCTTATCTGTAATTGTAACTTGTAAGCCATTCCTATTTTCAACAAAAGGCCAGCTAAAATAAAAATATGATGTGATCGTATCATAGGAATGTGCAGACGAGAAAGGGAGAAGCCCCCCCTAAGTCATTCACACCGTGTGTGACAAGGCTTCCTTTCCGGCAGGACCATCTGCGAACGGTTACCATACCATATAAAGCTTAGTTTTCATTTTAACTGATATATATATATATATATATATATATATATATATATATATATATATATATATATATATATATATATATATATATATATATATATATATATATATATATATATATATATATAATATTTCTTTGATGACTTAACTTCTTGATTCCATATCTAAGTTCCTTCCGTAAGTGAGGTAAAGCAAGAACACAAGAGGATACAAATAAGATCAATGATTTATTTTTCATCTAATAAGTATGCCATCTATTAGAAAACTTTGAGAAATATTTACTGCACCATATGTTATATATAGTGCACCTGAGTGTTAGGTCTATTTAATTGACAAATTGAATAGCACATTGTGACTTTAAGTCATGTTATAATTTTGTGGAGGTGCAGTAACTATGCATGCGGATTACGTTGATTGGACGGCAAGTGTACCTTATTACCATAAGGACAGTGCAATAAGTATTTCTCACACTCTTGTCACAAAATGTTGGCACACCGAATGGGACTTGCAAGAACTCAACTTATAATGATGACCCGCCCACGTTGACATGTAGCAAAAGCTTGTGTTTGGCTTACCTGATATGATCCAGGGTGATCGCTTGCCCCTTCTCATCCCCTTTAAGGATCTTGTGCCGATCAAAGATGCTGTTTAATTTTATGTGAAATGCTGTAAAACACTAAATATTCCTATTAGACATAAAATATGATACTTTGCAATATTTTACGTCAAATCGTAACTTGTCTTCTGGTCCTTAGGTTAGTAGGTTGCTTTAGAGAAGCACAAACTGTTTAAATACAGCCCACTAGCATTTAAAAAAAAAATCAAAAGATTTCGTCTACACTACTTAATAATGTAAACACATATTTTAATTTCATTTTTTTGGAAAAGAGTCAACAAATGTGGATAGGTGGTGCGGTGTGATTAACCCTTCAACTCAACTTGTGGCCAACAGTTTGATGACTACAGCAAGATGGTGTTCCTGGATGCGGACATCCAAGTGTTCGACAACATTGACCACCTGTTCGACACCCCCGACGGCCATCTCTACGCCGTGATGGACTGCTTCTGCGAGAAGACGTGGAGCCACTCGCCCCAGTACGCGCTCGGCTACTGCCAGCAGTGCCCGGACAGGGCGCCGTGGCCGGCCGAGATGGGCTCCCCCCCTTCCCGCTACTTCAACTCCGGCATGTTCGTCTTCGAGCCCAGCCGCATGACCTGCAACAGCATCCTCCGGGCCCTGCACAGCATCCCCATCACCCCTTTCGCCGAGCAGGTGGGTAGGTTAGCCTTGGCTGATACTGTTATGTTTTGTGGTTATGCCCTCAGCCGTTTCATGCTTTCTAAGGACAATATTGGTGGTAGCCGGTGGGTAGTTTTCGGCATCTATTCTTAAAAAATTATTCTTACTTAAAATGAAATATCTTTAAAAATCTCATTTACACATTCGAAAAGCCTTCCCTAAAAAACATTATTTTCTCAAGAGTTAACATTGCCCTATAAGAACAACTTGTCCTTCTTACTTGTTCATCTTACTTCTCATATATTGTTCTCTGGTGAAGATCACCAACATGCCTTGTCAAGTATGTGAGAGAAGATTTCTTTTTCATGTGCTTTGTTATTATTTAACATTAGGTCCGATATTAGTTGATATTATTTTATAGTAAAACAAAAATATGAAAAAAGACATTCTTACATAGGTTCAAAGAAAAGCCAAATAACTTTCTCATTTTAGGAGTAGAGAATTATCTCTTCATTTTAGGGTTTCAAGCCCATCATGAGATGAAGTCCACTATGCTAATTAATCTGTTTCTTTTGGTTAGATATAAGTAGTTCAGCCGTTTCATGCTTTCTAAGAATTGGCGGTAGTGGTTTTAGTTCTTACTCTCTTGTAAAGTTTATACTACTTCCCCAATCATCACCCAGCTCCTGGAGTGTTTGAAGTCCATCATGGGATGAAGTCCAGTACTGTAGTAACTAATAAGTTTCTTTTGGTTAGATACAGGTAGTGATCACTTGAAATGAAGATGAGATCAAAAAAGTGGGTTACCCAGAAGGAAACTTATATTGTCATAATTTGGTTACCTACAACCTATTCTGAAGAAGTGGTTGTTGTTCTCTGGTTATTTGTGTTTAATGTTTATAAGGTCAATTCTATTATTTAGCTATCTCCGATTGTCTTTCTTGAAGTCGGTTGTGGGATTTCCATGTTTTGTTAAGAGGCCAGTTATTTAGAATTGCCATCAAGACTTTCTTGTAAGGAAGTCACTTTCACTCCTTTTGAACTCTTTTAGGTAAGTGCATTCTTAATAGTTTTGAAATCTTCAAGTAACCGAACTATTTGAAGTGAGTTGAAATAGGTGAACTACTCATCACTCACCTAATTCTAGCCCCATCTCTGAGCAACCAAAGAGACTTCTCAAAAAGGATGCATGCAAGGAGTATCTAAAAGAGTCTCCTAAGAGAATACAAATAATTAACATTGTCCCCTTGAAATTAATCATGGACTAACAATATTGTGTAACTGGTCTTGGTTAGGATTTCATGAACATCTTCTTTGAGAAGGTCTTCGTGCCCCTTCCCCTGGACTACAACTTGATCCTGGCCATGTTGTGGCGCCACCCCGAGAACTTCGATCTGGAGAAAGTGAAAGTTGTTCACTACTGCGCCGCTGTGAGACCTCTCCCTCTTTTGTCATAGAATTCTCAGTTAATGATGTATACTCAGGTACAATATCTCAAAGAAATTGCAGTTGTAACCGCCATCCGATCACTAAATTCTCCTCCATATCCCTATGAGGAGGTGCGACAACCGCATGCTGACTAATCATGTGATCAGACAGCGGGGCTGCGGCTGCAATATTTTAGGACATTGCAACAAATATTACACTATCAAAACTACGTACATTGTTCTTAGTGTTTCTGGCATTAAGGTTATGTTTTGCGTTACTAGGGTTCCAAGCCATGGAGGTACACAGGGAAAGAGACCAACATGGACAGGGAAGACATCAAGATGTTGGTCGCCAAATGGTGGGAAATTTATAGCGACGAGTCGCTAGACTTCAAGCTGGGGGATCGTGGCACTCTGCAGGGTGGAAAGGGTGCTGTGTCGAGACCTCCAATTGCGCCAGTGACCATGGAGCCCACCAGCGCCATTCTCCCCGCAGCATGTTAAGGCCTAAGCAAGCATATATGTGTCATTTTAAGAGGTAGAAGCATTTCCTAGAAGAGTTCTGCTAAGCACTTTCCTCGAGATCGTTCCTTGGCTTCAGCTGAAATGGTGATATAGGTAGGGGGTAAACTTGTTTTATACAAATCTTCTTACTACTTCATCAATGAATTTGTATACTTAAAAATCACTTACAGTATTAACATGAGATCTTCTAGAGTTAATTCTATAATCTTTTTTTAAATAATCATGTAGTGCAGCATCGGATCACATAATCTCACAGCTCAGATCCAGCAAGTGCGCGATCCCTTTTTTTTTTTTAAAAAAAATAACTGTCTGATCTTTGATTGGACGATATATATGTCGACTTGGGCACCTCCCTCAACTTGAAAAATTTAAGAAAAATAAAAAAGAATACACCACTCATTGTCGTCCAATATAAACCAGAGGGCAGCGCCAATGCGATGCAGTCCACGTGCCTTGCACCGTGTCGACGCGGTGCAGCAAATGTTATTCTTTTTACTTTTTGCAATTACCTCTTCTCATAATGATAAAAACATTCTCCTCTCACATGGCAACATGTTAGATCTATACTGTAAGAGGGAAGAGACACATGAAATCTACAAAATTAGATCCAGAGAATTTACTTCCTATGGTATTTATTCTTGAGAACAACTTTGAGCATATGGAGAGAGTTGTGGATTGGCTTGTATCTGATTGTTAGTAAGGTGAAGAACCCTATAGCCGCATGTTGCACTGCAGATGGCACCTTCCGCGAAGAATGGAAAGCAAGTTCTCATAAATCTCTTACGTGTGGACAAACACACACGGAAGGACATGGTAGACCTCACATCTCCATTTCTGAAAGACCATATACTACCGACTAGAATCAGTTTGTGCATGGACAAGTGCACTTTCCCCTCATTTACATATATTCATTAGAACTGCAATTTTGTGTGGATGTACCTGAACTTAAGTGGGCTAATTATTTTTTTAGGTTAGGTTGAATCTAATTAAGTTCAAGTTGGGTTGAATTAAGATTGGCAGAAAGAGCGGGGAGACTTTTAACTAAATTTTGGTTGGGTATGACTAGGTTGAAGGGTTAGCCAACACAACATATATAATTCAAATCTGATATTAACATATACAAGTAATAGTTTAAATCATTAAAAATATGTTTCATTTAATTTTATATTGGTGAACAAGGGTTAGCCTATAACATACTAATTGCTAGAATGTTCCCAAGTAGTCATATAGTTAGTTTTGTACTATTATTTTTTAGTTATTTTGTTAAGCTATTATGGCAATGAAAAAGAAACTAAGAATATAGATTGTTAAGAATATAATATAACTCAACATATCCAAGTTGAAGAAGGTTGGATTATATAGGTTGAAATGGTCTGATCATAACGATTTAGAACTGTAGAGGTTGGATTGAAAATCTTGTAGGGTTGGATTAGAGTAAGTCTCTTAACATAGATTGAACTAGAATTAAACCCCAATCTGACCTAGCACAATAAGTTATGGAATGTCTTCCCGTCCGTGATGGAATGTGTAGTCATATTTGATGTAACGGATTCTTGCTGCCAAATAAAAGGAAAAAAACGATGTTTATAAAAAGTTGAGACAATTAAACTGCTTTAAATAATTTGGTTATCTTGCATTGTGGACCCAATAATCAATCAAATATGATTTGCATGTGCTTCTTGCCTTCATAGGCAAGAATTAATTAATGTGACTTGATCATTTATCAACACTTGCATTTCAAGATGTGATAAATAAAGATGTCGGCTTAACTTTTCCATATCTTTGTTTTCGTATTTCATATGAAAATTTATATAAATGAGAGAAAATGGAAACAAAGTATAATATATTATCTCTGCCCAATTCAGTTTGTTCAAACTTCGGTTCGAAGGTAAGCATTCTATTTCAGATACATATTTCTTCCTATGTATTATCTTGTGCCAACGTGTTTCGATTCTAATCCCCAAAACTTAGTAATCACGGCAGGCAACGACTTATTCCTTCAATACAGTAACAAGTTGCACATCAAAGCCTCTGGTTCCGGTCCATGTTGGACGTGAATAAATATGCATCTTGACCAGCCATGTTGCCCTTAGACGTCACTTGGTGAAGAGTCTGACTAGTCGAGATCGGCAACGTCACTTGGTGTTGTCTGATGTAATTTGATTCGATCTCTCATTTTTTTATGAACAACTTAATTGGGATATGGAGTAAGGAGAGTCACCATTGTCAAAATGGGTTCAGACCTGTTAAGGAATCCTATTTACGGATATACTCCTCTATCCGATAATGTTATCATTTTTTACATAAATTTGTGATCATTCTATGGATTTAGGCTTGAAATTGAACTCATTTATCAAGTATATTAGAATTTAAGATAACAAGATTCATTTTTTAAGCTCATTTGTTTTTTAACATAAAAAATTTAAGAAATAGACCCAAGATCTAATCCACTTATTCATTTATCTATGAATCCTCTTGAATTTGGTATGGCTTAGAGTATATTTATTTTGAATATGTGTCTACTTAGATCCGTACCATTGACAACCCTAGTCCGAGTCGTATACGTCAACATCAAAAAATGCTTCGGGGACCGTATGTATGTTAGATTCCACAGCTGCTGTTATTGTTATTAGTGTCATAGTATGGGCACCATGCATCAGAACGCTTAGGAAGGTTCAACATGATGCCATAAATGGGGAAAAAGTTTGAGTATATATATATATATATATCATTTGTTGTTGATGCCATATCATTGACGTAATTGATTGTGTTTGATGAAAAGTGTGGTTCAGAGGATAGGATCCAGAAAATCTCATATCGATTTTGATATAATAAACGAAGTACCACATGAAAATAGAAGCGTGGCATCACCGATTTCATTTGAGTGGCTTTAAAGGTTATAACAGATTTTTAATTTACTTCATATAATATCTAATTTTAGGTTAGAGGATAAAAAAGTAGTGGACATTTCATCTACTCATAACAAAGATAACAAATTTTAGCTTTAAAGGATGTTTTTCTCAACATCCACTTCCACTTCATTTTTGCATAAAATCAAGCCATTTTTCTTCTTACATCTATCATCTATGTTTGTTTTTCTGGATAAGTGTAAGAAAGTTGAAAAATTAAATAAAGACTATCTTGTCCGAGCTTTATCCAAGATTTTATTGATTAGATTTTCATTACAAAATAGATTTTTTATTGATAGTTAGTAAAAATAAACTATCCATACAAAGATGGATATCGTATCTCATACCTATTTGCACAGTAAGGTGTTCACATGCCATGGTAGATAAAAATTTCCCCTTTATTAAAGTCCATGCCTAAATTTATTACATTTTGTTAAATAATTAAGTAAATAGTATTTGATTAGATATGCTAATGGATTAATTTTCAAGTGGCTTGGGAAAGACCTGAAAAAAAAAAATCTATCTAACCTAAGGCTGTGTTTGGCACAACTTTTAGTTGAAAGCCACTTTTAACTTCCTTTTACAGTGTAAATAATACTAGAATTGAATAAGGACATTCACTTCCAGTTCCACTTCACTTTTAGTTGGCAACATCCTCATCCGCTTCATTTTTGCATAAAATCAAGCCAATTTTCTTCTTACGTCTATCTTTGTTTTTCTGAATAAATGTAAGACAGTTTGGAAATTGAATAAAGGCTATCTTATCTAAATTTTATCCAAGATCTTATTGATTAAATTTTTATTACAAAATAGATTTGTTATTGATGGTTAGTAAAAATAAAGTGTTCATACATATACAAATATTGTATGTCATAGCTATTTGCACAGTAAATTGACATGATAAATAAAATTTCCCCCTTTTAATTAAAGTTATTTGCACAACAAGGGTTCATGTGCCATGATAGATAAAAATTTCCCTTTTAATTAAAGTCCATGCCCAAAATGATCAAATTTTGTTATATTTAATTAGATATGTTAATTGATTGTTTTTCAAGTGGCATTAAATTTTTCAAGTGGCTTGGGGCGTGTTTGGCAAAACTTCTACTTGAAAGTTAGTTTTGACTTCCACTTCTTACATAAAATGAGTTGAGAGGGAGAGGTTATAACTAATTTTGATTTGTTACAAAAGCCAACTTTTTCATAACAATCTCACTTTTTTTCTAATCTTGGAAGCTCTCTCCTTGTAGCTTTTAGTTGAAAGCGAAAACACAAGTAAAATACCACATAAATGGTTTCCAAGATCCAATGGTTTCTATAAAAAAAAACTAAATAGAAATACAAAAGTACTTCCAAATGGAAACTACACCAAACACGCCCTTGGGAAAGAGCTAGAAAAGTCCAACTAGCCTAAGGGTATATTTGGCACAGCTTTAGTTGGAAGCCACTTTTAATTTACTTCCTCTTACAACATAAGTAATAAGAGAATTGAATAAACATTCACTTCCGCTTCACTTTTAGTTGGATGCTTTTCTCAACATCCACTTCCACTTGGTTTTATGCACAAAATCAAGCCAATAAATGTATGATAATTAGAAAATTGAATAAAGACTATCTTTTCAGAATTTTATCTAAGATTTTATTGATTAAATTTTTATTACAGATAAATTTTTCATTGATAGTTAGTAAAAATAAAGTGTTCATTTGTACACAGATATTGTATGTCATAGTTATTTGCACAGTAAAGTTTCACATGCCATAGTAGATAAAAAATTCCCCTTTTAATTAAAGTCCATGCCCAAATTACCATTGTTTGTTGAACAAGTAAGCAAAATAATATTTAATTGGATATGTTAATTGATTATTTTTCAAGTGGCATGAAAATTTTCAAGTGGCTTAGGAAAGGCCCGGAAAAGCCCAACTAACCTAAGGCCGTGTTTGGCGTAGTTGGAAGCATTTTTATCTTCCTCATACCGCATGTATAATAAGAGATGGAAGTGAGTATAAGTAATTTTACAGTTGTAAAAGTCAACTCCTCCTAACAATTTCATTTTTTTTCTAATTTAGGAAAGTCTAATTTAGACTTTTGGTTAAAAGTCAAAAAAACAAGTAGAATACTACAGACATGGCTTGCTATATCTATCTTTTTTTTCTTCTCAAAATAACTAGAGAAAACCTAAAAATGCTTCCAATTGGAAGTAATGCCAAATGGGGCCTAAATTGAACTTCTTTTTTGCCTTAGACATTGAGCTGTTGTTAGTGTCACGAGAGTGTCACAAAGCCAATATGTGAGATGACAGAAGAGGAAAGAAGAGTTATTAAGATGTGCTTAGTGCAGCTTCTAAAGAGAAACACTTTTGGACTTTTGAATAGAAACCAATTTTTTGAAGTTGGTTATGCAATGTTTTGCTTATTTTCTAGTTTTTTATTAAAAATAAAAATAAAGTTTTTAAATGAGAGAAACAATAGTGGTATTAAAGAAAAATAAAAAATGTTAACTATTCAAAAATATTTATAACCACTAGTATTCATTTTCATGTTAAAAGTATAAGTAGAAGTGATTCTCAACTTAAAGTTTTAAACATGCTCTAAGCTGCTAAATGAATATAATGCCAAGGTTGAAAAGATGGGGAAGGGATGGAGGCAAGACAGAAGGGTTACTAGTGGGGTTCCGAGTGAGATCATTGAGAGAAAGAGAGAGAGATTCTTAAGAGTAACAATTGTTGCACCGCATGTAATGTAGTAGCGTGCTTTTTTGCACGTGTCACATGATTCGACATCTTAAATTGCATGATTATGTGATCCTTTTTCTATTTTTTTTCATTGTCTTAAGATCGACAATATGGAGCCAAGTTGCGGTAGACCTCAGCTCAACAATTCTTTTTGAAATAAAAAGGAAAAATTGCACCCTTGCACTGTCGTTCTATCAAAGAGATTAGACACGGCATCGGGCACAATCTTAGAGGGGGGAGAGTTCTCCACCTATTTGATCACTTTGGAAAGTAGGATGAGTGGAATATTAGTGACAAGCTTCTATGCTAGCCTGTTGAAGCCTAAGCCTATTTGTGTTCTCAGAGAGAAGAAAGACTTGCTGAAATGCCTAAATTCACATGTATTGCAATATCTGAGTTATTGTCATTAATCAGTTTGATCAGATGGAATATATTTTCTTTTATTTAAAGAAATGTTAAACTAAGGGATCACCTTAACCTTGGCCTCCGAACTGTGGTTAAAAAGTATTAAAAAACTTCATGTTCACACAGTTCAAGTGGTCGAATCGCACGCCAACACGTGTTGCGGCAAGTTATTGCAATGCATTCATTGCAGCAAATCTTTCCCAAAGGACAGATGTCCCCTACATTTCATCACTTCGAGAAGAAGAACGAATGGAATAATGGTGATAAACTTCCATGCAGACATATTGAAATCCAAGGCACCGTATGAAAACGTTTTGGGAGAAAAGGTTTTTGCCAAAACCAATTTTTTAACATGAAAAAGACGGTAGTAAAAAATTCTCATCCTGATGTCTTCTTTAAAATCTTGTTTGGAAAATTCTTATGAGATTGTAAATTTGAAAAAGTAAAGTTTCTCAAAATATTTATGGATTAAATGAGATAAATGAAGAGAGATAAGATAAAAAAGAGAGTAGATAAGTCTTTTTTATTTTAAAAGTTGGATGAGCTTTTTCAAAAGCTATCTTTAACTAGTTTTTCCTCTTAATCACCTTCCTCTCCTTTGTAAATTTGTCTCTCTCCTCGACCCCTAAAATCAAATTTTACAGAATTTAAGACTAGCAAGTTTTGTTTGGAAACACCTGAACCAGTGTCCCTTGATTCCATTTATTAGAATTTGCCCAAACAACATTAGAATTTGCTCAAACTAGCAGAGTCTTTTTGTATTCTTTAATGAGCGGAAATTGCCACAACGTAAGTTAGAGAAATATCTGCTGGAATTATTGTATGCTGTACTATTTGTTCTGTCGATTGGATGACAATTAAATTATAATATTTTAGACATTTTAGTAAGGACTTCTAATTAAATTTTGTCTATAGCTTAAGCTTGAAATTTCAACCAATTGACAACTTTACATTGAGTATGTGATCTTTAATGAAGTTTAAATCAAACACTTAAATTTTTTATTTTACATAAATCTGATTTCTTATTATTTTTTTAGATCAAATCAAATTAGACAATCCTTTCATAAAACTGTCATTTCAATGATTTTGATTGCTATCCCATCTTCCACGATAAAAACAACGCTAAGTTTGCTCTTTTTCAATCTTTGACTTCAACGGAGAAAACCCCATCACAGAAACGACATCAAGAAGAGAACATATACACCAATTCATACAAATATCTTGGGTTAAATTTTCGTAAAATTCATCTTGTTCATCCACTAATTTGATTCTTCCTTCAACTGAAATCATGTGAGGATCTAAGTTACGTGTCTCAAAGGGAGCTCGGAAGTCAAATTCATTAAAAGTGTGTTCGGTAAAACTTCTACTTAAAAGTTATTTTTTGACTTTCCCTTCTTACATAAAATGAGTTGAAAGAGAAAAGTTATGATTAATTTTAATTTATTACAAAAGTTAATTTTTTTATAATAATTTTATTTTTTTTATAATTTGAGAAATTTCTCTCTTATAATTTTTAGTTATAAACTAAAATATAAAAAAAATACTATATAAATAATTTTCAAGATCTAATGATTTTCATAAAAAATAACTAAACAAAAATGTAAAAATACTTTTAAATAAAAGGTATACCAAACACGGCCTAAATGGATCCTATCACAGAAGAGTCACTTCCAATCCATGCTAATATGGTGTTGTATAATAATTATTAGTAAAAGAGAGAAAAAAAACTAAAAATTCAAAGGATGCTTCAAACGGTCTCGTTTAGCCAAAAATCCACCTTCACACACGTTCGAAGACCACCGGTCGGGCTACTCGATCGCCGGCCTCCGGCCAACACCGCTCTTCTTCCACAGACCCCGCCGCGCCGTCCATGCGGCTCCCCTGGTCGTGGCCTCCAAAGCCTTCCTCGGCGTGGTCTCCCCTCTTCTTCTCCTTCTTCTCGTCTCCATCTTCTCCTTCGCCACCAATCAAGTTGTCCTCGTCTATCGCCATCAGCTACTCTCTCTCTCTCTCTCTCTCCAGGTTGGATGGATCAGGGTTGGGTCCTCGGTCCAGTCTCTGAACAGTGAAGTGAAGACCACTTCTTCTCTCGTGACCTCACGTCTCCGCCCCCTCTCGCCATCTACAGATTGGCGCCGATTATTTTAAAATCCAGTTTAATTTTCACCTTCTACAGTCCACATGGAGCAGATTTGTTGCGTGGTGGGGAGGAAATCGCCGCAGAACACCTGCACCTGATCTGGGTCGATTCCTGTCCCCCTTGGCGCAAGTGGGTTTATCCACTTTCCGTGCCTTGGAGCTGTTTGTTTGCTATTTTCTCTTCTCTAATTTTTCTGTTTTTAGGTTGCCATCAAAGTTGGCTGCCGAAGTGGTGGGTGGGGATTAGGCGAGCGCGGGCAGGTGCTTTAAATGGCGGGGATTAGCCCCAGCAGCGCCCACGCCCACATCAGCCGCAGCAGCAGCAGCGGGGGCGATAGGGACGAGGCGGGGGAACAGCAAGAGATGGTGCCGCCGCCGCCCGCGCAGGCGATGATGCACCGGTCGGGGTCGCGGCCGCAGCTGGACCTCACCGGGGCGGCGATCCAGGGCAACTTCGAGGAGAGGAACCCCACCATCCTGCTGCCCAACCAGTCGGACGACATCTCCCATCTCGCCGTCGACATTGGAGGTGGTGCGGGGGGGTTTCACTTCCCAACGCATTTGTCGGTTGTTCATGAGAGTTTCCGTGGTTCCCGTGTTTGGGTTTTGGATTTTGTTTTGTGTTTTGGGCGATTCTGGGGGCAAAGATCTTAGCATTTCCTTGTTTGGATCAGCTTGGATGATCTGTTGCATCTATTTTTATGTGTCCGAGTTGCATGAGTTGTTAATTTTCGTGAATTATTGTTCTTTGAGTGTAATATATCTCCTCTAGGCGTTTGTGTATTGTGTTTCTGTGTTCCGTTAAAAAAAAGCGCGGTCTTCCTTTCTATGTCATGTTGTGTGGGTTGCATGCTGTACTTTGAAAAAAGATTCTTCTTTTGCTTAGATTCTGCATCTGGTAGCATGTGTGCGCGCTTCATCCGGTTGGTGCGGTTGTGCTTTCTGTTGGTCCGTTTGTCTTGTTTTCTCAAGTCCTTTGTCTTGCAGGCAGTGAAGAATGTCTGTGAAGACTTTGGTTCTTGTGAGTTGTAATATCTGTGGCTTTCCGTTTATCACAAGTGCTTGATCTTTGCTGAGCATTGAAATTACATTTATTTCGGATTAGTTTCTCTGCCCTTCTATCCCCATCTGTCTATGTCTTATGCATATGCATATGCATGTGCGTAGAGTTTTCACTTCATTCTTTGACTTCAATCCTCTGTTTTTCTTTTAAGTGCTTGATCTTTGCTGAGCATGTAATTACAGTTATTTCGGAGCATCTTGTCTGTATATGCACATGCATAGAGGTATCTCTGTTCATTCTTTAATCCCATGTTTCTTTCTTTCTTTTTCTTTTTTTTTTGAGAGAGAGAGAGAGTTCATAGAGATTTCTTTTCATTCTTCGACTTCAATCCTCTTTTTTGTAAGTGCTTGTTCTTTTACGATCATTGCAATTACAATTTTTTTTTTGGGATTAGTATTTCTGTTCTGCTCTTCCCATCTTTGGGTCTCTCATGTCTATGCATGTACATAGAGGTTTCAGTTCATTCTTCGACTTCAATAGTCCGTTCTTTTTAGATCTTTGCTGACGAACACACCCACCCACCCACCCGTCTGAGGATAGAGATGTCTCCATTCTTTGACTTCATTTCTCTGTTTTTTAAGTTGCATAGATATTTCTCTTCATTCTTTGACTTTGATCCTCTATTTGTTTTGAGCGAGAGCTAGAGTCGGAAAATTCATAGAGATTTCTCTTCATTCTTGGACTTCAATCCTCTTTTTTTTTTTTAAAAGTGATTATTCTTTGCTGAGCATTGTAATTATTCTTTGCATGTGAATACAGATTTCTCTTCATTCTTCAACTTCACTTCTCTGTTTTTTTTTCTTTTTTATTTTGAGAGGGGTAGAGAGATGGAGATACAAATGGGGGGAGGGGGGAGAGAGAGACCTCTTGCTTCTTTGACCCTTTGTCTCTCCCAACTCTCAATGTTTATTAGGTGTTTTGTTGATAATCACCATCTTCTTTTGACTTCTTCAGATCATGTGTTCCCTCCTCCTCTAACTTTGAAACTGTTGTTGATTTTGTATGTAATGGTTCTCTCTTTTGTTTTCAATTATGAAATTTCCTCTGGTTAGTTATATTTATGTTAGGAGCAGTTTTCGAAATTTCTGTTGGAAATCCCCCTCATTATCATCAGCTATTATCTGCTTTTGACCTTAATCTTGTAGATTGATTCTTCATCTCTTTCTCTCTCACTTACTCAAGTTTGATTGCTTAAGTTGTTTAAAGATGCAGAGGTTCCTGGGTTTAAATTAATGCAAGTTGAATTAGGGACAGAGCTGCCAAGACTGGGATATGTTTTATCTGACTGCATTTGTCTGAAAAATGAGATGTTGTAATCCTTTTGTCATGTGTGCTAATATTTGGTGGATCTCATAAAATTTGTTCTGTCACTAGGTCACTGGAGAAATAAAAATTGTCCTCGAGGTTTGTAGACTTGCTTTGAGATCTGTATTCTTGAAAGTGGGTGACATACATGGATGTCGGGCACATATTCCCAATTTCTACTGTCTGAAGGCTTCCCATGTTATCAGTATACAAACTCTGGATGGTGCCACAGTTAGTATTACTAAAAAGGAGTACGATGTACAAGTATAAAAGTGAAGGAAACAAATCCCCTTGTACAAAGCATTTACCAGAAAAAAAAGACGCGCCTCAAAAGCCCACCAAAATTAGAGTATCACATGCCGTTCATCTAAGAATTTTGATGCTGATTACTTACTTTTTTGGTTCTTGAGTTGATATTTTTCTTATCTGTTGCATTGGTTTTGTGACACTATTGTGGTAATTATTCCTGGAATGCCAAATGGCTCTTTCTGTTGTTATTCTGATTTCCCATGTTCAGCAAATTATAGCTATTTTGCAGTAATTTTGGTGCCTCTAGTTGTTGTTGTTAACCAAAATTCTCATCTTGAATTCGGAAAAGGAAGTATGATGCTTCTAGTTATTGTCATCAACCAAAATTCTTATCTTGAATTCTGAAAAGAGGTTTGTGTTCTGTAGTTCTATTTCATATTATATATAGGAAAGTGCTCATGTTTTGATGCGGGCAACATTACCTTCATTTTTCTTGATGCCATCATGTTTTGCATTTCAAGCATAAAGTTATGCACGTAACAGGTTCCCTGATATCCACTTATTATATATCTTACTTATTTTTACCTTTTCTATCTCTGCTTGGATATATTCCAGCTACAGTTTCCTGTAATCTAGTTCCTTTTGCTGCTTGACCTGTGAAGTTGGTTATTCTGATCTTCCCTTTTGATCAAAAAGTCATTCATAGTGTTTTGTGTGCATATCATATTTGTTCATGAAACTGGACCCTGAGTTTTTTTATACGATTTTTATTTGATAGGATCTCTGATTAAGTTGGTTTACTTCTCAAGACACGAGGAGCACCCATCTGATGACAAGAGGAAAAGCATTATCAGGCAGAAACGTAGATTCTCCAATGGTCAGAGGAGGAGCTTTCCTATACTTGGTGGGCGGCTCCACTTTGTAAAGTTTGAGACAGTGAAACTTAATGAATGCCTGGACTTTATTTCCTCCAAGCAGCTTCATCTTGGTGGTAAATTCAGTTTTGTCATTTTAATCATCTCTCTCTCTCTCTCTCTCTCTCTCTCACGCACATACACACACAAACACACGCACACGCACACATGCACATGCATGTGCACACACATGGACACAAGCATGCACACGCGTGCGCACACACACTCAACAAGTGATGGTGTCTTTGTCAGCCAGTTGCTGGAGTGTTAAGTTGATGTTTGATTATACCCTAATCTTTATCTTTTGCCATTTTATATGTTAAATCAGCTCGCATGAACTGGGCTTCATCAAATACTTCTTTCTTCAGATGATATTGATGAATTATTTTAATTTTTTAGGCATTCATGTTATTATTTTCTAAATCTCAGTAGCCCATAGCATTTCATTATTGATCTTTTATGGGCAGGAATAGATTCACCATCGTGGCGTTCGGGGAATCATCCTGATGATAACATAATGATTAAGGTGATTTTACCTTTAAGGAGTTCTTCTATTGTATTTCTCATATCCAACTGCACTCTAAGCTCAATGGTTACATGCGTCTCTCTAGCCATACTATTGTAAGTTTCTGATTTGAAATATATCAGTTGGAAGACTTAATTCATAAAGGCAATATATCCAATGTTGTAAGTTCCCTATTTGATAGTTGATTGCTCAGTAAAAACTCTGAAGTTTCTCATAATTTCGTATCTTGTTTGTGTGTCTACATGTTCACACATAATCTTCTGTGCTAATCCGCAAGAATATTTGTCCAATAATTTGGTGAAATATGGCTGCAGATACGATTAAGAATTTCGAGCTTTCATAGGAATCATAACATGTCCTCAATATTGAGATCTACTGCTGAATGCCCACATGATGTTATTATCATTTGAACTCAAGCTAGACTATTTTAATCTTCCAGCCTCCACATTCCCTTTATCTTTTTTTATAAACCCCAAGGTAAAGAGGAAAGACTTTATCCTGATGTGTAACTCCAGTCTGCTTGAACTGCATTGGTACTGCTTATGGAATGTGTATGGGTATACTCTTATGAAAAGTTAAGCTTTTGATAGACAATACTGCTGTAAGATTTTCAAGCTTTGTCAAATTTTCATAGAAATTCATATAATTTCCAATCCGTTTTTACAGCCATTTGCGTCATTTTTTGTTTTAGAAGTTGTGTTTTTCTGAAGGTGGATAGTACCACAATAATATTATAACAAAAGGCATGGAGGAGATATACAAGAGAGAGCACAAAATGCCCTTTATACAAAAGAAATGAGGCACCCAAGCACCAAGCTGGTGCCTCCTCAAACTCCCTCCTCAATAACAAGAATATACAAAAGAGCTCAGGCTTCCCCCCAAAAAGCATAAAATGGGGAAGAGTTTATAATGCTCATACAGCAGATTCGCACCCATTCTCTCACCCTATCACAAACGAATATGACTACCCTATCGGGGTCAAAAGCTGCCTCCTTGAAAATCTGCCTGTTCCTCTCTCCCCATATGGCCCATAGGGTCACGTGTAGAATCAGCCACCAGATCACGCAGTCCTCTTTGGGCAACAAGTTCTTAGCCCACTAGTGTAAGAGGGAATCAACTTGCACTCCAGCAGCACTTGTTGACGAACCTTAGCCATGAGGACCCTCCACAGCCTGTTTGCAAAGGAGCAGCTAACAAATGGGTGGTCCAAAGATTCATCCTCTTCTCCACACATAGCACATAACGAAGGCTCGTCACACTCAAAGCCAATCAGCCTGTTGGTTGTAGGAGGCCTGCAAATAGAAATCCTCCATATAGGAATCTTGACCTTCAGAGGGGATTTCAAGTCCCACATATGATTTTAAAAAGGGCTCTTCATACCTCTATATGTAATGATTGGATACACCAATCCAATAGAGAAGACTCCTTGAGTAGACCACATCCAGAGCCAAGCATCATTCATGGAGCCATTGACCATCCAGTCTCAGAGTAGCACTGGAAGCAAAGCCAATTCTTGAATGTCCTCTTCCTTTAGGTTCCTTTGGAAGGAAGGGATCCAAGCTCGTCTATCCAAGTCCAGCATCCATGCAACACAAGCTAGTGGGTTGGAGGAGATCTGAAAAAACAACGGGTACGGCCCCGAAAGAGGAGTATGACCACATCAGTCCAAAAACGACACCATCTGCCACCCTAAATAAGACCTGAGTTTGCCGCTAGAATATCTGTAGCTAGAAGCGTACCCCCTCCAAACACTGGAGACATTGTAGTCACTTTGCAAAGCAACATCCCAGACCTCCTATTGGCATAGTACTTGTCCTTGATAACTTCCAACCAAAGACCCGATTGAGCTGTTCCCAACTTCCATAGCCACTTTGAAAGAAGAGCCAAATTGATATCTCTAACAGCCTTAATATAAGGCCCCCATTCTCTATGCTCTTGCAGACCCTTTCCTAGCACAACTCATGCCCTCCTTTTCTGTAGCAAATGGCTTCCAACTGTTTGGCCATTGAAATCAAGACCCTAAAAATGGAGAGGAAATAAATAGGAAGACTATCTAGAACTGATTTGCAGAAGACTAGCCTACTACAATAGGACAAAGTCTGCCTTTCCATCCAGTCAGACGAGAATGAAACTTCCTAAGGATAGGATGCCAATCACTGCACTTGATGGTACGAGGTGAGAAAGGAAGTCTAAAGTATGTAATGGGAACAATGCCAATCTGGCATCCCAGAATGAGAGCTTCTCTCTCCAAAGTAGAATTATTCATATTGATGCCAATGACTTGATTCTTGTGGAAGTTCACTCTCAAACTCGTGTCCTTATTCAGCAACTCCAAAATAAACCTTGCATGCAAGAGCTGATCCTTCTTCCCAGAGCGAAAGAGAATAGTATCATTAGCATATTGAAGATGGGTAACCCTTCTGGACTATTAACCTGCCTGAAAACCAGAGATAAAACTAGCCCCCTTTGCTCTAATCCACATTGCACTAAGTACCTGAGCAACTAGAACAAATAACAGAGGTGACATAGGCTTTCCCTGCTGGATTCCTCTCCCACCATGAAAAAATGGTGTAGGCGACCCATTAATGAGAATGACACATTCCCGAATCCAGGAAACCCATCTACTACCAAAGCCCAGCTTTTGAAGAATATCAAACAAGCAACCCAATTAACCCATCTCAAAATCAAGCTTTAGCAACACTCGTTGTCTCCTTTGTTGCTTCATGCCAGGTAGGCACTCATGAGCTATCAGGAAGCCTTCATGAATTTGCCTGCCTTTGATGAAAGCACTTTAGTGAGTACTAACCAGCCTATGAATCATCCTCTTTAATCTAGTTGCCAGTATCTTAGAAATAATCTTCTAGACCCCATTCAAGTGACTGATGGGTCTAAGTCAGTCAACGAACAGCCCCTTCTCGCTTAGGAATGAGGATAGTGTGGGTCTTGTTGATGCCTCTAAGATGTGCTTTCCGATCTTGAAATTCCACTGCAGCCTTTAGTAGCAGAGGATGTACCACATGTCAAGAAAGCTGAAAGAAAAACGGAAGCTAACAATATGGATCGGGAAGCCTTATCACCAGGCAATGCAAACACAGTAGCCTTAACCTCATCAAGAGAGAAAGATGTTGAGAGTACCTCCCTCGCCCCCATGGTTGGAAGTACTGGCCGATACCGGTACGTACCGGTATCGGCCGGCACCGGTACCATGCCTATAAAGAATATCGGCCGATACCGGACCGGTACCGGCTGGTATGTACCGGTACCGGTACTGCCATCCATGCTCGCCCCTGTTTTATTCTGAGGTAGAAGATCTTCAAAAATGTGAGGCCTAACCAAATCTTCCTCAACAAAAAGAGAAGAGTAGAATTCAATGATATGGCTGGTAATATCGCTTTTTCGAGAAAGAATCTGTCCATTATACCACAAGGAGCTGATCTGGTTCAGTCTTTTCCTCCCAGAGGCTAACTTCTGAAAATAAGTAGTGTTGTTGTCTCCTTCCTTCACCACTTTTCTTTGGACCATTGTTTCCAATATACTTCTTCCTTCAGAAGGATGTCCTGGTACTCAACCTTCAATTTCTCTCACTTATTTATCCTTTTCATTGAGTAAACCCGCTTCCCTGAGGGCCTCATAACCCTCCAATTGTGAAAGAATATTCTTCTTCACCTCCTTGCCCAGGAGCCTCTTAGAAGCTCCCCAAGTACCAAGTTTATGAGGAAGGGACTTGAGATTGCTGATCAAAGTGGCTATTACTGAACCTTTCCAAGTACCCGAAGTCCACACCTTTTGAACAATACCCATGAAGCCTTCTTCCTGAATCTAGAATTTCTCCATCATGAAGAGCGGCCTCTTGTAAAAGAAGTGATTATAATTTAAAAGAATAGGCATATGATTTGACATTATTTGCTGAAGACAAGATGCCTGCATATTGAGGAAGTGATCTTCCCACTCCACTGAAACCAGTAACCTATCCAACTTAGAGCAAATATGCTGAATTATGAGGTTAGACCAAGTATAGAATCAAAATATCAGTATGTACATCAACCAATACAGCTTGGTGTATGAACTCCTGGACGTCTTTCATGGCACTTGAAGCAGAATTACCTTCGAACATTTCCTTTAAGGAATCAATGGCATTGAAATCACCCACCAAACACCAGTCTCCCTGCTTAAGCCTGCCAAAGAATCAGCTCAGCCCATAAAGAAATTTTCTTCTCCTTTAAGGGCCATACACTTCCAAAAAGTCCCAAATGAACCCATCCATCCTCCAAGTACCTAAAAGTGATAGTAATAACAGATCTACCCACAAATTTACCAACTTGTTCCACCACAAACTCATTCCACAAAATCACGATGCCTCTTGATTGGCCAACCGTCAGGGATACAACCCCTTTGGTTAGTCTCGGACTTAGTCTCCTGAATGCACAAAACATGCACCCTCCACCTCCTAATCAAATCCCTCATCACAAGTTTCTTTCCCCTACTGCCTGGCCCCCTAACATTCTAGGAGAGGATCTTCATAGATAACCAATAGACTTCCTTACCCCCTCCCTAATGATTCCATCTTCACCCTCTCCCCTGCCAGCCCTCTTGCAATACTCCCCCCCTCCCCCCCCCTTTGCCTCTTTAGCTACACTCAACCGGATCCTATGTTGCACCGCATGGATATCCTTCTCCACACCCTCAAAAGAAACCCGTATTTTAGCAGCCACCTCCTTAGCTTGATCCTCCATAAGTCTTTCCATATTGGACAATATCCTTCTTACTTCCTTCCTATCTACAACATCAATCTGCATGTTAGGCAACTTCCGAACCACTATAATTTCCCTCTTTCCATGAAACTCTTCATCCCCTAGGCCTAAGGCTTTCAACGGGTCGGAGACAAAAATGGAAATGGCACCTTTTGCTTCCGTTTCCAATAAAGTTTATCGGAGATAGAAACGGAGATGAAAGTGAGTGTTTCTACTTCTACATCCATTTCCACTTTTAAATCGAAAATCGGAAACGAAAATAGAAGTCTCTGCTATCACCATCACTATACTAAGAAGCTATTTAAAATCACTATTAATATTCACTTTCTGATAAACTTTCTTCTAGTAATTAAAAAATCTAAACCTACAAAATTTTAATATATGTAAAATTAACAATCTATGAATTTTGAATTTTAAGATCTACTTTATCTATCAATCTTCTGTACATATGAATATACCCAAACAGGCGCCATAAAATCATATTATTTTTTTAAAAAGTTTCCAACTTCTTACTGTGACCTTACTTTTATCAAACTGTCAAGAGACATTCTTACTGTTGGATATGAGAGATGTCTATCTAATGAGTTCAAATTTTATCTTGTAAAATAATATATGTATGGATGTATAAGATACATGATAATTCAGAAACGAAAACAAGTTAATAAAAACGGAAATGGGTGTTTCCGTTTCTAACTTTTATAATTTATCGGAGGTCCATTTCCATTTCCTATAACTTAATGGGTGGTCTTTAACGGATTTCCATATCCATTAATAAAAACGGCAACGGGCTCGGGTATCCATGGACAGCTCTACCTAGGCCAGAGACTGGCTACCCTCCACTACCTCATCCCTAAAGTGAGATGGGCTTAAGGGGGTGAGACGGCAGGGCCCTGCAAACATTACCTTTCAAGACCTCCTGTGAAGCCTCTTGTAGAAGAGGCTTCTGCTCCTTACTGGAATGGATGGGTAGTGGGGTGGGACTACCATCATCACTTCCCTTGTCCGCCGATTGAAGAAGAGTGCCGCGGTCCCACAGATCTTGAAGATCTAGGAAATTGTTTCTCGTTGGGGTCGCAAAGATCGGCTCTAGCCTCTTGCTGTCTACACACCTCATCTCCATGCTAGATGTAAGGTGTGCTTTAGAGGAAACACCCTCTCTCAATCCAGGTGCCCTCTGGCCATCATAATACCAGCCTCCCAAGCATTAGGGCCAGATGCAAGAATTCCACGGGCCACTGCAGGAATTCCACAGGCTGCCCCATACATCTCTAGAAAGCCGCCTCCATCGTTGGAGCACTTCAACGACCTTGCTGCCAACGTCCCAACATCCTTAGAGCCATTGTTGGGTGGTTCTGTAGTTGGGATCTTCCGTAGAAGAGATGTTGCGTGAGCGTACACGGCTATCGGACGCGAGGAACGACCCTCGTCGGGCCAACCATTGGGTCCACTTGAGCCACACAAGCGGAAAAGTTATGAGTCCCACTCCCACATAGGTGCACTAGTTCGCCCACTTAAAAAAGTCAGAGGCGGTTCACCCAAATCACAGGTGGGTTGGGCTATCATTTTGAAATTTGAAAGGGGGTAGGTGGTTGAGCCACATACTCCTGTACCCTATACATCTTCCTGGCATCGATCTCCCTACAACCTAGGACCCTCTTCGCAGACAACGGCGGCGCTTGCGGGCGGTCCACCACCTGGACGTCTACTGGGAAGAATTGACCTAGGAGGCTTACCCACAACCCTCTAGGAATGTCCATTGCGCTGAAGGCCCTCAGGACTCTTTCGACAATCAATAGCCCCTCCAGCTCCAATAGACATGCTCAGTGCCCCTTCTTCCCGAATGCCCCTGGTACCCACCTCCTTCAAGGGAAATTAAATCCCAGTTGGATCGCACAATGGAACTAGGACTCTCACGAGGCAGACATGCACCTTGGCTAGAGGAGGCTCCAGGTAAGCCCCATGATGGAGCTCCAAGGTTGCCGCCTGAAGAACCACCCCCTCCCCGACCGAAAATCCCGCCGCCACCGGACGGTATGCTTCCTTCTCGGAAGCGGCAAGACTAAAAAAGCAGCCTCCAAGATCTATGCTTCCTTCTCGGAAGGGGCAAGACCCAAAAACCAGGCTCCAAGATCTCTCACCTCCTAGGACCCTTTCACAGCTCCTCTGCTCTCAAGCAGCTCCTGGACCACCGCTGCAGAGGCCTTAATGTCAGAGGAGAGTGATGCACACAGCTCCTCATCTTGCTCATTTGGGGCCCCAGAAACTCTACCGTGGACAGGAGCCACCTGAAGGACCTGTGGCAGACCAAGCCTCCCCCTCTACCTGCCACTACATCTGCAAATGACCCGCCTTCCAGCGAGCAGGTCTGCCTACTGTTGCCTGACTCCCCTCCACCGAAGACACCTCACCAGGGTCCTACAGTCCTTGGTGAGGTGCCCTCCCCCGAGGCAATGCTCGCAGGTCCTCACTGTTGGGGAGGAAAGAAAGCGCAACTGTGAGGAGATGATGGACCCTTTCTTCCCTCCGGCTGACCTCTGCCCCTAAGGGGACTCGACCGGTGCCGGAGGCGACATAGTCACCTCTGCTTGCACTCCGCATTGCTCATGTCTTGCTTCTTGTTACATACAACATCTGCTTGTTTTAGAAGTTTGTATAGCTGTCAAATCCATGTTTACATCCATACTGCATTTTTTTTCTAAAAAAACCACGGCATCATTTTGTAGGATTGTTGTCGATTGCCTTTCTGTGGTCTGCATGTTTTAGCTAGCAGATAGCACATAAATTGTCATCTATTTATGGATCCTTATTGTGTAAATATATTGCCATTTTAACTTTGTGGGAAGGCTACTGGTGGAGGGGCACACAAATTTGCTGATGTATTTAAAGAACGTCTTGGGGTTAGTCTTGAGAAGGAAGATGAGATGGATTGTCTTGTTGCTGGAGCAAATTTTTTGCTGAAGGTGCACTCCTACTTCTCACTTGTTCCTTCATCTTTAAATATTACCTTTATGTAGATGTTGAGAGAATTTCAGAGTCATTTACATCAATATGCTTATTTGAGTTCTATATACATGCTTAATTTAATTTTCTATGTGTTATTTCTAAAGTTATTGTTAAATGACTCTTGCCACTTTGCAATTCTGAGACATTTACATCAACATGTTTATTAACTTTATTCGAGTTCTGTGCACATGTCTAATTGAGTTTTTATGTGTTATTTCTAAAGTTAGTTAATGATACTTGCCACTTTGCAATTAATTGCAAAGGATAATCTCCTTGCATCTAAGAATTGAACAATTTTAGGTGGATTTTTGAGGACTTGTTTCCGAGTTGTTCATGTTCCATTCTCCATTCTACTGCAATTGTTGTTTACATCTTTCACATTGTTTAACCTTCATTGCTGGCATGTGGTTACAGGGAGATATAAATGATTGCTGTCTATGACCATTGGATTATAGACTAAGGTGCATGCATTTGGATTCTAGATCTGTGTGAATCTTCAACTGCAAAGTTAATGAAAGAAATAATCTTTAGGGTTTCAGCTACGAGAATGCTTAGAGCATGGGGAGGCATCCATCAAATGTGCCAATATCATTTTACTCAGGTTTTACCTTAGCATCAGGGCTGAATTCAAGCCCTGTCAAGAGCATAAAGTCTGGAAACAAAAGCCAGCAATAGTTATATGGTGATTGTGCATTTCATTAGATTCAATGCTTTTGCTGCATAGGTTTGGTAGCTTTCGATATAAGTATCTAGCAAGATAATGGTGCCTTCTCTTAGAGGCTTTTTGTGTCTATTTCTTTTTTGGTTGGTAGTCTTCAGGAGATCATGTATCCCTGTATAAGATTGCCTTCATCATCTAGAATCTTTCCAACATACAGGAGGAACCTTCCACTGTTGCACCTTCATTCAAGGTTCAATGCATGAGCTTAACCTCTGAAGTCTACATGGTAGTTTTTTATATGCTGAATGGTCTTATTGGTCTTTTTATAGGCTCTTACTTATCCAAACTGACCTTTGCTGTGTCTTCGCCACTTAGTTGCAAGGAATGCCACCCTTCTTTCAAAACATGCTTCCTAGGAAACATGTTTGTGAAATGAATTTCACTCATTTTGCATCAACCGGAGAATGTTGGAAATCAGTGGAGGAAATGCCTCCAACAGAAGAAGGTGGATGCACATTGATGAGAAAGAAATCAGGGGAGAAGAAGAGGAAGAAGGGAGGGAGGAAGAGAGATGAAGGAGAAGGGATGGGGTGGGGGGAAGCAAACCTCAAAGATGGTTGTCTCTTGTGTGAGCATGACATCAGTGGTTGTCAGCACAAATTATCTGGTTGCCACATGTGTGAGCACGGCATCGCTGGTTGCCAGCACAAGTTGTAGCAATGGAGAATGATTAGTTGGGAGAGGGGGAGTGGGAGGGAGAATCACAGCTCCCCTAGCTCTCGTCTTCTCTTTTGCATTATAGGGATGGGAGAAAAATAGCAATATGACCCTTATTGAGAACAAAAACATCAAAACATTTAATTTAGATATACTATTAAATAAACATCCCAAACTTATTAAAAAATCTCAAGATGTTTCTAAATTCCTAACTATATAAAATTATAAACTACAAAGAATGAGAATCTATCAAATTTACAAGATGGACTATGTCATCTATAAATACATGTAAAGGGCCCTTTTCTTGGAAGGTGGCAACAGCCACAATTCTTATATCAAAAAGAGGACATGAAAGACTCAGCACACAGCATATTGTGAGAACAAGCACTGTCCCACAACAGCAATTGAAAGAAGAAAAAGCAACTCAAAACCCTCAATTTATCAAGAAGATAAAAAGAGGGAGCCCATACGAGAAGACTCTTCCCGAAACCATTATAAAAAGGCAGACCTATGACTGACCACAGATAATAAAATATCATCCTCCCTCATGGGTATTATTTGAAGCTCTACCCCAATCAGCCACCCAATGTACAGCTCTTCTTAGAATATCAAAGATGCTGTTAAACTGGTTTATAAATCTTCTATTTCTCTGTTGCCAAATAGCCCAAAGCATTGCAGGAAGGAACATGGACCACAGTTCTTTATGTGGATAAGAACACCCTGCCTGATTCCATTCTTTCATCATGTCTTGAACAGAGGTGGGCACCTGCCATAGAACTTGCAGAATTCTGCAACTAGAACTCCATAATACATTGATTATTCCACACTGGCAAAATATGTGATCAATGCTGTCCTCAGAAGTACCACAGGAAAACACTTGGTCCTCTGAACTGCAAAGATCCTATTAAGTCTGTCGGTAGTCAGAAGCCTCTTCAAAGCCACTTTCCACATGAACACCTTGACTTTGGTTGGTACAAATTTTGACCATACTATACCTTTCCACCACACTCTACAACCTCCATCATTAAGGATTCTCATAGAGCATTAACAGAGAACCTCTCTCTCTTATCCCATATCCATACTCTTCTGTCTGCATCATTGCTGTTTAGCTTAAGTGGTTGAATAATATTCATTAGATTCACCAATTCTCTTATTTCAGACGCAGTTGGATTTCTCCTGGAGTTCATCCTCTACTGAAAATCATCATCATAGTAGTGTAGCTGAGCTAAAGTCATTCCTTTGTCTTCAACAATTTGATACAGCTGATAAAACTGAGTGGCGAACAGGAACCTCGGAACATCAAGAATCTTCCCAAAATCTTATCCACTCCCCATTTCCCATTTTAAATTTCAGAGCAGGTGCAAACAACTCCACTATGCTCAAGATATTTCTCCAGACTGGTGACAAGTTATAATTGCTAACTGGTTCAGGTCCCATCTAGAGGAATTAGTATAGTACTTATCTTTTACAATATTCACCCACTTGAGCTGAATATCCTCTCTCAATCTCCACAGCCACTTTGCCAACAGTGCCTTATTAAAAGCCTCTAGCTTAACCAAACCACATCCTCCTTGACCCTTGCTTTTACACACTTGATTCCAGGCAACAAAATGGGTACGCTTCTTCTCTGCTTTTCCACCTGACCAGAAAAAGCTTTTTCTCATTGATTCAAGGATACTTTTCCACTGTCTTCGTCATTTTGAATATGGACATGTGATAATTTGCCAATGAAGATAAGATAGTTTTAGACAAAATCATTCTGCCCCCTCCTAATAAAATCTTAGCTTTCCAACCTTCTAACCTAGATTCAAATTTTTTCACGAGTGCATCCCACTCTCGAACTCTTATTGTCCCATCAGTCAATTGAAGACCCAAATAGTAATAGGAAAATCAGACCCCTTGCATTGAAAATTTCAAGCAATTTTAGTTAATTGACCTGGTGTCATACTCACACATATTACTTCTGATTTCTCAAAATTAATTTCGAGCCCAGTGATGCCTTCGACTAGAAACAACAGTTTTTCCATGTTAGCCACTTTGTCTTCCTGACCTGATGTGAAAACCAGAGCATCATCTACAAACTGAAGGTGAGAAATCTGCAAACAATTCCTACCAATTTTGAATCCATCAATCAAACCTTGACAGCTGCTCGCTCCCACAGAGAGCTAAAAATCTGACCCACTAATAGTAAGGATGAGATAGGGTCACCCTGTCTTAACCCTCTAGGACTCTTGAAATATCCACTTGGTTCTCCATTGATCAAAATAGATAACGTAGGTGTACTAACACAACCCATAATCCAATCAATCCACTTTTGCTTAAATCCAATTATTCCGAGAGTTCTACTAACACATTGCCAGCTCACTCTCTATCATTTGCTTTCTCAAAATCTAATCTGAGAACTGCTCCCTCTCTTTTGTGGAGTTTTTCATTATGAATGGTTTCATAAACTGCTAGAAGATTGTCCAAAATGAATCTTCCCTCCATGAATGCTGATTGATTACCATCAATAACTGAATCAAGAACTTCCTTCAATTTTCCCTCCAAAATTTAAAAAGCCCTTTATTCAAAGTTTGGCCTGTAAAAGATCCAAAAGTAAAATGATATTTTTGGAAGATGCTTATCCAAAAGTAAAACAGTCATGAACATGTAATCATAAGAATGTAGTTAAGTAGTTTAAATATATCTGAAAGTATACGTAATTATCTCTTCACTCCTTATTTTTGAAGGTTGCTTCCCATGTTTGCTTCCCAACTTGTTAACTATGATTTCGCACGAACTTTAAGTGGCTGATTTTAGTTAGGGAAGCTAATTGGAAAACTTAGGCAAATACCTGGACATCACTGGACTTCTGGGATAAGTCTTGATCTGGATGATGAATTGTCTGGTGTCTTCTCTAGAGGGGAGAAAAGCATGTCTCACAATCATCAAGGAAGATAACATAGCACTATCAGTAAAGAAGATTAATAGGGATCCGAAATCAGCATTCGGGTTTTCTTCCCAGATCCATGCTTCTAGTTTGAGTTTTTTAGCTCCTTATCCAGCCAACCTTGACCCCTAAACCTCTAGATGATGTTTTGCAATCCCTTGCTGACCTAATTGTGAATCTGCCCTGCCCAGCTGAATCTCGTCTTAATCATCATTTGTCGGGACTTTTCGAAGTAAGCTCCTTGGTTAGGACATAGGGGTGAAGAGACAGCCCAAAAAGGATGTTTCGTGTATAATCCTGCATAATCTTGAATGTTATCAGTCTGGTACGTACGAGGTGTGAGGTAGGGGCTCTGCGCATGTGGTTCAATTGACATTTGTAAGGATGCTATTCCTTTGTTAAAAGCCCTACCAGCATCTCCATGATAAGGATTAGCATTTGTGAAGATTGAGATGACCTTAAACAAAAGTCTTCATGTTGTGTCAGATATCCTACTACAACTATGAACAAAGCCAGAAGATTCATGTTGTTTGATTCTACTGAACAGTTTTACGCTTTTTGTGGAAGGAGGAAGAAGCAGTTTCACCACTGGCTTTGGGTTTTTCGTTTAGGCTTTTTTCTTTAATAGGAATTTAGTAACATTGATTGACCACAAAGCTCAGTCAGAACAAATTCATGCAACATGATCTTGCTCCTTCAAAGAATCTCATTCTGACAATTCTTTATGGAATCTGTTAGGGTTTATAGGTCAGTGGGAGCTTAAATATTACAGAGATTTTCTGACAAAGATTGATCACCTCTATTGCGTCTGTCCCGAGGAACAGCCGAACAGGGCATTAGGGAAAATACTATAAATTCAAGTTGTTGACAGTTACAAGGGCTGATGGGGCTTGGACAGAGCCTGAAGCAATTGTCATTTAGGGATCTAAGCCTTGTTCCTTTTTTATTTTTTCTAACTTCTTTGTTTTTGTTTTTGTAAGATCCCGTTTACTTAATTGAAGATCATTTACATACTCTGAAACTTGGAACATAAAATGAAAGAACAGATGGTTACTACATGTAGGGTTATCCATACATTGGTTACCAACAAGAAGGTAGGAAGTCTAAGAGAAATTTGGTGACTACATAACTTTATTGTGACTAACCTAGTGCTTGATTGACAATAGGTCGTTGTTAGCCTGCTCATTTTATGGGATAAAGAAAACATTTACTGGTTTTGATGAAGTTAGCAACTCATCAGGGTTTTAGAAAGGAGAGGAATTATAAGCACGGTTCCCTTCATGAACCAAGATCAACAACTGGATATTAGCAACCAAGAATATCGATTCAGTCATTCCTTTGGAAGACAGGAAAAAATGTGACCGGTAAGTCCAGAGAATGGGAAACAGTAGTGAAGGAGTTGTGTCTTCTGAGTTCAAAAGGAAGAATGCTGTGAAAGAGATAATTGGCTAATAATGCAAGTTCCAGCAGACAGACGGAAACCGTGTGCTTTAGATACAGGTTCAGTCAGCTCTGGACCAGGGATGACAGTCCAGTTCTAGATTCAATCATCCAAGTTCAAGTTCTTCTGGGAAACTTCCTAAATGCAACACCTTTCAGTGAATGAGAGATCAGATTTGACAAAAAGTCCCTGGAAAGATTTTGATGGAATGATGTCTTCTGAGTTTGTTAATTAACTGCATTTCAATGTTGGAGTAAGAGAGCGATGAGCTGTTAAAAAGAGATCAGCTGTACAGGAAGTACAAATTATTTGCTATGTTAGTCATGTCATACAAAGATATGCCTGATTAACATGTGAGGGGATTGGATGATTTCCATATTTGTGGCAGTTCTAATTTACTGTCATACTGCTTACAAGAAGGAAATAATGTGTTGTAATGCAAGTTGGATATTGATGGTATGTGTGTTAAGTGACTTATTCGTTGTCGATAGGCTTGAATAGGGATTAACTCAGAAATATGACCTTTGAGTCTTGAAGCAGTGATGAGCATTGTTCCAAAAAAGAAAAGAAAAAATGTGTACTGTATCATCCGTGGATGTTGCATGCCCTCACATTGAAATTGTCATTTACTGAGGTCTCAATGCTCGATTGAAGGATGGGCCTTGGTTGAAAAGTTGTTGGACCTGAAGAGAAGTTTGGAGAATCAAGAATTTAGCAATTATTTAACTAACAATTAAATGAGGAAGGATGTGACCTAAGATCTGATTATCAAGTTAGTGATAGTATAAAAAAGGCAGTCACTGAGTAATCTTCACTTTAGAAGAAGCTCATAACATGTGGTTATCAGTTATCACTCTTCGGTGACTTCAAATTTATCTTCCATATCTTAGTGTTACCACAAGTGGCCAAATTTTTGACAAACCCTGAATTAGCACTGTGAAAAGCAATCACTGCCGAGGAGCTCGAGCCAAGCTGCACTTGAATATAACACTTGCATCTGTAGCTCTATGAGGTATCCATTTATTGTGGCACAACAACTTCATCCCCCAGATTGTTGCATTACAGTTTTTTTTCTCCGAACTGCGGGCTTTAATTCCTCTCTATGCATCCATGGGGATATATAATCCTCCAAGTGCTTTATTTCTAAGCGGTGTTTTGAATAGGCAATACGTCACGAAGCTTTCACACACATGGAGGGTCAGAAGGAGTTTGTGCAGATTGACCAAAATGATTTATTTCCATATCTCCTGGTAAACATTGGATCTGGAGTCAGCATGATTAAGGTATATGATTGACTTTTATTACTCCTTATTTCTATCTTGTTTCTAGAAAAGTTGATGTATTTATGATTGGTATCATTGTGTGCTGTGGGTATAGGTGGATGGGGAGGGGAAATTTGAGCGAGTTAGTGGAACGAATGTTGGTGGTGGTACTTATTGGGGTTTGGGGAGGCTCTTAACGAAATGCAAAAGGTTTTTTCTGTCTATTTGCTTCACAAATACATCCAATATTTGCCTTTTATCATGAGCGCTGACTTTCTTTCTTGTTTCAGTTTTGATGAACTGTTGGAGTTGAGCCAATGGGGTGACAACAGTAATATAGACATGCTTGTTGGTGATATATATGGTGGCATGGACTATGCCAAGGTTCTTTCTATTGCGTTTACTATGATGAAGAAGATTCACTTCCATGGACTTCAGTTTTTATTCTGATACTTGTTTGTTTGAATTCTAGTCCATGTTATTGGTTGTATTTTTATAGTAATTTTCAGAATGTGCATGATGGTTTTGATTAGCACAAAAATAGTCAGGGGGGAGCACATTTTGTCCTACATTGTAACTAAATTACATAACTATTAGTCTATTACTACCTTTGCTATAAGATTAGGATAATTTTTGTTCGCTCTAGAACTTAAAGTTTTGCATATAATGGTCTCTGTTGAGTTGTTTATGTTCCTTCTTTACATTATTTGGTGGGAGTGTCTAATTGAGGTCCTGATTTTGTTCTGCCAAACCCGACCCAATCCATCTGATCCTAGGCAACGCAAAGAGTGTGGAACCTCTTTTTTTTTTTTTTTTTTCAATAGCATGGTATATTGTACTGCCAACATGATATAATTTATGAAGGGAGTTAATACAACAAGATGATGGAGAGGAGTTTCCTCTAAATCACTTACTTACAAAAGGGAGTGTTTGAATCACAGTACAGATCACTCAATAGTGTAAAAAACTCAAAACCTCAAACCCAAGATAAATTGCATAGGCACAATAAAAAGCATATAGCAAAACCTAGATCTCAGACCCACCATAAAGAATGAACCCTTATAAATAGATGGGGGTGTTAAGATGACTCCTAGTGTTTTAAACATACATAATTCTTTTTTTTTTGAAGACTAAGGATAAAAAAAGTGTAATTTGTTGCCTAAGTGGCAAAAACAAGTTACACTTTGATAGACAAACATGATGTTATAAGCTACCACTTACAATAGACACACACATTAATGTGATACAAATACCAAGGAAGGAAAACTCGGGGATCAGACACGTATCAGTCCGGGTTTGGACTGATCGGATTGGCCGATCCGATCCAGTCCGGTTCCCCCATTTTATTGTAAATAAAGGTTAAAAAAATTATAAAAAAGAAAATAAAAAAAGAAAACAGCCTTAAAATGCCGAAACTTATTTAGGACCTTGGGTAAGCCCTTGGGATTTTATTAAATTTTGAAAAAGTTGACATAATACCTTACCCCTAAGTTAGTTAGTCATGTACATGAATAAATGATAAAAAAAAAAAAGAAAACAAAAATATCATTGTAGTCTTACATTGTAGGTGTTATACAAATATTGAACATAGTTTTTCCAAGACATATAAGAGTCATACCATTGTCTATATTCCTCAAAAACCAGACATACTCATCTGTGTGGCCATAGATGATTATCACCGGCACCTATTGTTGTGCATCACTTCTATAATAAGATCCTCCTGGTCCATCCAAGCATTAGGGTTATACTCCTGATGCATATCCTCCTGAGTAACTTGATGCATCGGAGGGTTGAGCTACAGAATACCCTGTTGGGGATAGGTATGCATAGGGAGTATAAGCTCCATACTCTCTGATGGAGCTTCAGATGAAGCATATGAGAATTGGTCTTGAGGAAACTCTACTGACCTTTGTGTTGCCCTCTTCATATGTCCAATGCTAGCTTGTTGTTGTTGTTGCTTCCCTTTGCCCTTGTTTGTAGCTGCCAACTTGCTTGAATGGTCTTTGTCTTGAGTGCAATGTGTAAAATATTCCTCTCCAGTGAAGACAATCAAAGGGGTTCACTTCCTTGACTCAAGCCTCGTCTTTGAGATGATCGTTGCGGCAAGGATCCACTTCGACTCCCATGTGGATCATCATTATCATCATCAGTAGTCATCTTCTAAGTGGAATCATCGGAAGTCTAGTACTTCACTTTGTCGCTCGGCTTTGGTGTTTCCTCCTCTTCCCTCTTCTTCTACCATATTTAGATTTGCAATATCCAATGGAGTTGTTAGTGGCTCCTACCTTTACCTTTACCTGGTCTTGGTACTTGGGACACAGATTTCTTTTGTCTCTTAAGAGGAGGTTGGAGAAGTTGAAATTCTATAGATGATGGGATTCCGTTCAGTCCTCCTTCTGCCCACGAGCGATCATTTGGGTCAAAATCTGGGGCTTGACCCAAGACATTCGTTGCATCCACCCATGCATGAAGGGGGTTCTCCTCCTCGAAGATTTTGTCGATGTTGATCGGTTCTTCAACTGGAGGTTCCCGTTGCATAGGTCGTCTGACAGCTTCCTCTCTCCAACGTGTTTCTTCCCTCTGGTCCTCTTGGATTCGTTGGAGATTCTTCAACTTCAGCCGCATGTTGTAGTGACAGAAGACCAGGTACTCTAATCTTTTTGAGCTTAACCGGTTCCTTTGCTTGGTATGGATCAAGCTAAAGGTTGACCAATTTTGCTCACATCCAGAGGCTGAAGTCGTATGACTTAATACACGTATGGCAACATGGGCTAGATCTTCATAACCTGGGGCTTTTCCGTGATCCATCCACCAATCAGCTACAATATTATCATAATATAAGTCATTTAAGTCATGTAAGACATTTAGCTTATGTAAATCATTTAATTGTTAGTAGTTTACTTATCTGGCGAAAGCAGCATGACTGCCCTTTGAGTATGGTGAGTCCCAAAATGGAGCATCTTTAGCCTATAGTTATGCATCTTGTTGCACGCTATTATAACTCGATCCTCATCCGGTAATAAACGTCGAATGACATTCTTCGTCCCACAAAGAACTTCTTCATCATCCGGCAAATTTTGGGTAGTAGTACTGTATTGATATCTTGGGTTAAAGAAATGACCTGCAAGTCGATTATTAGTAAATAATTGTCAAACAAAAATAGTGGTAATATGTTAGAAAGTAAAAAGTAGTTACTTGTTGCATGCAGATCATGGTAAAGTGTCTTAATCCCATCTTCTATCTATAATGCCCCACCACTTTGTAAAGTTGCTCTTGTTTGCCTTGGCAATGTCCTCCTCTGCACGATTTATTGCCTCGTACAAATAACCCATTGTAGCCTTTTTGTCACCATCCACCATCCTGAGAACGCATACAAGAGGCTCTACTACATTAAGTATTGTCTTAATGTTCTTCTAGAACAGTCTGTCTATGAAGAGCTCCTCCACTTGCTTCCCCTTATCCCTATCTGATTGCTTTGCATGCCTCATCATCCACTCTTCCCATCCCTTACTTGAAATCATTGCCATTAAACCATGTTCTGAGATTGCAGATTATCTAAGGAAATGAAAGTAGAAGCGAAACGAGTTATCCTAGACGCAGTAACTCCCTTTGGTTAGTGTGCTCGCGCAATAATGACGCAGTAACACCCTTTGGTTAGTGTGCTCATGCAACAATGTGAGCACATAGTTGTGGTTGTATATGTAAGAGGTGATGAATTGAGCCCACTTCACCGTCTCCTTCACCATTCCATCCTTGTCGATATATTCTAGCATTAAATCTAGAGAGTGGGCGGAGCATGGTACCCAATATAGGTGCTGCCGCTTCTCCATCAACATTTGACCGATGGCTTTATAGGCAGCTGCCTTGTCTGTGACAACTTGCACGACCCGATCCTCTCCGACCTACTCCACAATTTCATTGATTAGCTTGAAAAGGTAATCAACGTTCTTGACCTTACCATTGGCATCAACCGACTTCTAGAAGACAGTCCCAGCTTAACAGTATATAAGAAGTTGATCAGGCTCTTCCTTGTTATGCCTATTAAGAAAAAGGATAACAAAAAGTCCAGAACAAAATAGTCATTAATGAAGTAAACATGACATCCCTACTTGGATATGCTCACCTGTCCAGCCCATGGAATTCCGGGTCGGATCGGGTCCCCGAATTGGGACCCGACAATCCCGATCCGACCCGGATCGGATCTGCCGATCCAGATGAAGTCTGGCCAGTCCGACTCGACCGGATTAAAAAAAAAAAAATCAGAAAAAAAATCAGGAAAAATCAGAAAAATTGTATACATATGATTCAATGAATGTACAATAAAAATGAATACAATTCATGTACATCCATAAAAATATATACATTAAAGACAACTAAGGGTCTGATGTCCGGAAGAGTGATGATGTTTCCTCTGAAAAAGCAACTGGACAAGTGTCCCAAGGGCCGGACAATTGGAAAAAATTGAAGGGGTTTGACAGCGACTCTGCAAAAGTATGGAATTCCACATCTGTGTCAACCAAAGGAGCAATGTCTAATGAGGATCAAGCTTGGACTCAAAAGACTGATTCCGATAAAGCTGATGAGACTGGTTGCTGGGGCAATCGCAGTGGTTCATTTCAACAGAGAGATTCTTGGAGTCGAAAAAAGCTTCATAGTGGAGCACATAGTTCTGGCGAGGGAAGTGGTTGGGAGAGATCTAATGGGGGGAGTGCAGAGAACGGTGGATGGTAGCCATTCATAGCATGGTAATGTGCATCAGCTTCTTGTTTCTACTTTGATGGTTTGTATCTATTGTGGTTGCTAGTTATTCTCTTTTTGTCTTATATACTGATGATCATCTGTGTATATTTTCCTTCTAATGTCTAAAGCCAGTGGCAACCTTTTTTTTGGACGGAGCCTATTTTGGATCTTTCCAGATAAAAGGCAACAAGGTTTAATCACTTCGTTTGTCCCTAGCCTATTCTACTTGAGATTTTCCAACATGTAGCCTGTTTTGGGGGTCAAGTTGCCGACGGCGGCGAGTGGCGGCGGTGGTGGCTGGGGGAGGGGCTGGGGGAAGGGGGGAAGGCCAGCAACAGTAGAAACGCTGCTGCTGCTGGCTGGATCGGCCCCCTTAAGGGGGGATTCGAATCGGGCCAAATGAGACCAGACCGGCTAGATTGGCCGGTTTGGATCCGATTTGGCCTGATTCGGACATATTCACTTTTTTTTATAAAAAAAATTGGGGGGGGAGGGGGGGGATGAACAGTGAAATCCCTCCCGAATCGGATCGGAACCCGCCGATTCCGATTCGAATCGGCCGATTCCGCAATCCATGGTCTAGCCATCAGTCATAGTTGTACAACCTCTCTCATCCCATATTCTTTCAAAGGATTTGATGTATTCCTTGAGATCTGCTACCTCTTAAAGTAGGTAAGTATTGTAGATTTCGTTAGGCATCGGTCCCAGAACACCTTTATCTACTTCTCCAATTGTCTCGACCATGTCCTCCCAATAAGGACGCTTCACAGTGTTCTTCGGCACACTATTGTAGCTGGACCATCTTGAACAAGCTCGGCCAATCTTTTCGTTGCATATCTTTAAATTCTTCATGGCAATCGTAATAGATAGTTGCCTACTCCTCCGTTTTAGATATGGATCCATTGGACCTACCCTAGGATCATTGTCCCTAGTTAGATCGTGAATTTCCTCTTCGTTGGATCCTTGTCTGGACCTACTTGTCCAACGTGTCGACCAGTCCGTTTGTAAACATCCTCCTCGACGAAAGATTTTCGACTTGCTTCCATTGCACGTTGCATTTCATGTTAAGAATGAATAAAAGAAAAGAAATAAATAATTTAGATTAAAATTTCTAAAACAACAAGACTAATGAGATGTTGAGTAGTATACACATTATCTGATTCAAAATCTACAAATGAAGTAAATCTCCTTATTTGTGTATCTTGTGGTTCTTCCGCCGGAGGGTATATGTGCACTCCGGTGGCGGAAGGACGGCTCATCTCCTCTCTAATTCGAACCCTTGCTATAGGTGCCACTTCTCTCTCGACATCTTTTTGCCGTAAGTAGTTCTTGAATTGATTCCTTATCTCCAGTAGCACATTAGAACAAGCTTTGACTTCACTTTGACGCCCGCCAAATGTTGCTTAATAGTTACATTTTACCTTACGAGCATTCATATCCACCATAGTGCAATGGTTCCATCTAAGGTCGCTCCGAGAAGAGCTAGATGTTACCTCATTTTGCCTCGAGGTAGACATGTTAAAAGTAGAAAATAAAAGAATTAGAAAGAAAAAAATTAAAAATGTCACCTAATGCCACTAGAACACAACTCTCTAAAGCTCAATTACACTAACGAGAGCTTTAGAGAGCAATTACAACCCAATGAAAGCTTAGGGAGGGAGAGAATTTAGAGAGAGAGAACTTAGAGAGAGGGAGAGAGAAAGAACTTACATACACAGAGAGAGAGAAGTAAGGAAGTAAGTTGGTGGGGATGGGGGGAAGGCCTTGGGAGGTTTTTATATCCCTCCCTCCCTCCCCCCTCCCTCTCCCCCCCCCAAGGCCCTTGCTAGCCATTGGGAACGTTCCCAACGGCCAGCTGCGAACTAGCCATTTTGGGCCTTGATCGGCCGATCCGGTCCGATCCCGAACAATCCGACTGATCCTAGGAAGGGAACGGTGGATCGGGGCTCGGGATCGGATTGGTCTGGCTGAAAACCGAGTGGATCGGCCAATCTGATCCGATCCATGCCGATTCTGCCTTCCTTGACAAATACAAGCAAATGTTAAACATGTCATCATGTCATGAATCCAGATGCGTTTTACGAGGAGACCATAACTTTCTCATGTAGCCTTAAAAGTGTGTATGCGTCATCTCTTCCCATTAGTATTATATATTTGAAAGAACCAATATGTGTGCCTCTTTAGTCTTGACTTTTTTTTAATGGAGAATTGTAATGCATGCCTTGGTTTTATATCTCAAGTATTTTTAACATCTTGTCTTAGAAATCAAATCAGGTGAAACCCTATTTCATTTCTTTGTGTCTGCCCAACCTATGTTGTGTGCCCATTTTATAGCTTCTGATTCTTTATTGTCTCCTTGTGCGGATTACATAGTAGCCAATATAAAGTTTGTTTTTCAAAACCGTGACCCCTTGTTTGGTGTTTCTTAGGCACTATGCATGTACGTTAGGCACAAACCTCGGCGGAGGCATAGACAATAGGGGCAAGGTTGTGCATTGTAGGAAGTGAAGGACAGAGGTGACAGGTGGCATGACTATAGGATCAAATGGCACAGGTTCTACCTGAGGTGGCATATGGTATAGCCTTGGTGGCAGCACTTTCTGAGTGACCAAGGCGGAAATGCAAGTGGCATGGGTTGCCAGCAGGTGCAGATGTGGGTAGCATGACTAGTGCTGCTTTGCAATCAGACTAGGTAGCAACCTTGAAGACATCTAGGATCTGGTTCTCAATGGTCTCCAGTGTCCATGTGTCTTTCTGGGAAAATGGTGTCGTCGTCGGCATATATCATGATAGTGATTCCACTGAGCTTGTTCAGCATGAATTAGAATCATTTCCCAATATGCAGCTAACGCATCCACATGTTACATAGTTGAACAGGTCACATTTGATGATTGTGCTAATACTTGCTAGTTATGTGCTACATTCTATTTCCTCAAGAAATATTTCTCTTTAGTCTCAATATGTATTCCCCACCCTGTATAATGGCATTAGTCAAACTTTCAATTGCAAGCCCCCTTCTTCAAGGATGTCAGAAGATTTACAATCACTACCTAACCAATTCGCTCCAAAGAAGTCTCATTTGCAGGACATCAATGTTCTGGATAAGACTGTTTATTATAACATTTCATGTTTCAATTTTTCTTGATTGAATTGTTTTGGCCAAAACAATCTTACCCAGAACATTCACCTGGCTGCTGGTCAGGCCTGAGGTACGATGCATGTAATTAGTGAATCTTTCCTCTCCCACACTTGTACATCCCTCTTCTAATAATATATTTGTGGTACCATCCACTTTTCAGAAATAAGTGAGTCAATGGTATTTTATCGGGTTTTTGGGTTGGGTCTACTCAGGCCTGATCCATTGACAGCTCTATATGTGCACGTCAGCTTGTGGGTAACTAATGATGACACCGTGCTGGGTTTATTTTCAATTATTGAATGTCGAATTAGTTTTCCACTTCAGAAGCCACCTTACCACAATGTTGAGCACAGAAGTTGAACCATCAGAATTTCAGTCTATATATTCATTTCAACCAGTTGGATGATTTGATTACTACTATTATTTCATGGCCACAGGCCATCTGCCTTCATGATTATGCTTTCATCTTGTTTTGCTATGCTGTTGTTCACAAATAAATTGATCTGTCTCTTGGGTCTTTCAAAATAATTTATCTTCTCAGATGAAACAGATCTGTAGGGTTTGTAACTTCTAGTGTATAAGTACAACCTGGTTAATACCTGCTGTTCCTATTACATTAGACTGGATATCTTGTTATGTACTTCAGCTTCTTGATGGTTGCAGATCGGACTGTCTGCATCAACTATTGCATCTAGTTTTGGAAAAGCAATTTCAGGAAAGAAAGAGCTTTCTGACTACAGGCCTGAAGATATTTCACTCTCTTTGTTGAGGATGATCTCTTACAACATTGGGCAAGTAAGCTTCCTAATTGCTTTAAAAAAAGTATGTTCTCCTGGTTGTTTTTTCAACATGCCTCTATTTATATGGTTTTCTGCATGCAATGACATGTCCAGTACCTTCTCCGTCTCCATGGTTACATTCAGAAGACACCATAAAATTGATTAGAGCTTTGGGTTCTCAGATGCATTTTTATAAAACTGTTTTGGATCTCTCATTGTCATTGAAAAGGATTGTGTGCCATTGCTGTCTGCCCTAAGTTAAAGATGGCAGCCTCTGCAATTGTGTTAGAGTCTGAGTCAAGCACGAATTTTGGGCTCTATTTCTGTTTGTTGCCGGAACCTGATTTTGTTGAGCTGTGAACATGGGTAGTAGTGTTGGCACAGAAGCAGCAAAGAAATCATGGTGGCTTCCACTGCACAGGGACAACATGGCTCTGCAAGGGAAGGGGTTCATTCCCTTTATTCATGTCCTGTCCCTACATAAAACGGGAAAGCAAAGAAAATTAGTGGAAAAGGCTAAAAGAAAAAGAGGCTAGCCATGTCAGTTCCTTCCTCTAATGTCTCTTCCATGGATTTGTGTGCATAAAAGGGATTTTTTCCCCTGTTCTTGGGGGTGGTGATTTGGGATTGTAGGCTGTCAGAGGTTGCATCTTCTGTGATAGGTTGTGATATGTGGAGACTCAGGACTAGGGAGATTCTTGGGCAGGTTTGGGAACAGGGATAAGGGTGAATTGGGTTTGCCTTCATTTTTTCTCATCTCTAATGTGCAGCCAGAATCGGAGGACCTTCAGTTAGTTGTTACTTCACAACGCCAAAAGTAAATTACCTTCTAATTTGTAACGATCTTTGTTGTTATCATCGTCATCATCTACCATGTTTTATCTGATTGTGTTCAAGACATAGATGACATATTTTAATGCCATTCCATTTTTCATGTATCACATTTATATTCATGATGTATATTTTCATATATTTTTCCACCACCTCCACCCAAATATTTTTTTTCATCTTCCTCTTACTCTTTTAGGCCTCAACCAAAACATTGACTTCATCTCTTAATAGATGCTCTTATTGATCTTCTTTCACACATTCAAACCATCTCAAACTGTTTTCATCTCCTTTATACCTGATTTCTGCTATGCTTACCATCTCTCTAATAGTCATTTGAAGTATGATTTCTTCTTGTCACCCCACACATCCGCCATAGAATTCTCATTTCGAGTGTGCACATTTTGTCAATATGGCGTTCCTTAGTAGCCAAGAATCTGGCCCATGCAGCTGGCCAATCTGAAAGTGCCACTTTAGAGACCTGTCTCTCTTTTTCTCAACGTCATTAACTGCTGCTGTCCCTCTTTGTTGCTGTTGAAGTTACTGGGCCCGCCAACTCAAAACCGTTAAGGCTTTGAGTGGAGTAGGCACCACTATTTTAAACATATTTTGATTTTGTCCCTTTCTCAATGTGAGACTATTTTGACACGCTTCTTCATTTGCACACCGATTTTAGGCTCTGGTACCATGTTGAAGTTATTGGGCCATCCAACTCAAAACCTAAATGGTTTGAGTGGAGTAGGCACCACTATTTGCTTTTTGTCCCTTTCTCAATGTGGGACTATTCTAACAGTTGCCACCTTGGGCCACATCTGCGACGGCGGGCACTCTTTTCTTTCACTGCCAGCTACTAAGGCATAAATTTGTCAAGTATCCTCTTTTTTGTTCTTTTCTTGTGTCATTAACACATGCTGAAGAAAGGGATGGTAACACCCAGCCAAATCCCTCTAAAGGAACAAATTCATGATTCTGATAATTAAATACCCACTGTCCCTTCACCCTCAAATCCCATACCGAACCTGGTAAACAACCGGCACAGTTAGCGCAGAGCCTAATTCTCTCATTGTTGCCATCCTTACTATACAGCAAAGACTAATTCTTGTATATTTGGGCCCATTTGATTTGTCCTGTGTCACATCCAGAATTGACAACTGAATTCCTTCATCTTTTTGCTAATTGGTCACCAAAAGCTTCGGCGTCAGACCAGTGGACATGGGGATGGGAGAAGGCAGCCTCGTGGTTGTCAGAATATGGCATTATTGCTGATGAAGCCGTCAACACTCAGCCTGCATTAATTTGGCCATCAATTTTTGGAAATCTGAGGTGGTAGGCATTAATTTGGGTTTGGAGAGAGTTCAGGAAATTGCTGATTCATTTACATGTAAGGTGTCATCTTTCCCAATTTCTTATCTAGGTCTCCCTCTGTCTGATGTTCAATGTAAAGTCAGTGATTGGGATGATCTTATTAGAAGGTTTGAGCATAGATTGGAAGGGTGGAAGGCCAGGTTTTTATCAGCTGGAGGAAGATGGGTGCTTTCTAAATCAGTCCTCTCGTCTTTGGCAACTTATTATCTTTCTATTTTCAGAATTCTGAAAAAGGTGGAAAGAATACTTGAATCTAAGATAAGCCTATTTTTATGAGAAGGAGGGAAGAGAGATTCAAGAGCTTTGCACCTTATAGCATGGGATAAGGTTTGCAAGAGAAAGGATCAAGGTGGGGCTGGTTTGGTAAAGGTTGGTACCTTTAACCAAGCTTTATTAGCCAAGTGGATTTGGAGAATGGGAGAGGAGGAAGATGCTTTGTGGATAAAAATCATTAGGGGGAAATATTACCATGGTACATCTGGATGGAATTTGAATCCAACCTCCTTATCTAATATGTCCCCAATATGGAGGAATATTAATAAGATGGTTGATCTGATTGCCCCTCCAATTTCTTTTCAAGTGGGTAATGGGTGCTCGGTTAAATTCTGGAAAGATAGGTGGGCTTTACACCAGCCTTTGGCAGTGGAATTCACAAATTTGTATCTAATTTCTGAGGATAAAAAGAAATATGTGGCTGAGTTGTACTCATATGGGCATTCCAATCTATAGAATTTGACTTTTAGAAGAGATTTAACAGCTCAGGAACTTCAACAGTTGGTGGTTGTGCTGAATATCATTCACAAATTTGGGTTGCAGAAAAACTGTGATGACACAAGATTATGAGTTTGGAACTCTAAATGTATTTTCTCTGTTAATGCATTGTTAAGAGTGATTAATGACAGTGGAGTTAAGAGTGCTCTGGGGACCTACAGTTTGGTCTAAGATTTTACCTTGCAAGATCAATATCTTCCTTTGGAAGATAGCTTTGGGAAGGTTACCAACCATGGACTGACTGAGTAGCTCCTTCCTTTGCAAAATCTCAGTTGTTATTTCTGTGGCAGATTTATTGAGGAAGCGGATCATATGTTTTGCCATTGTGGTATTGTTCATGCTTGGTGGTTGTCATGCTGCAGGTGCCTTAATATCAGTTGGGAGGAACCCTCCTCTGTGCTTCATATGTTGGTTGGATGGGCTAAGCTATGTCCTTCGTCGTCCGAGAGGGAGCTATAATTCTTCCTGCATTTCTATGGGGAGTTTGGACTGAAAGGAATTATAAAAGGTTCAGGAATGAGTTTGATAGCTTCTACAACATCATGCGCAGGGTTATTAGATGGGTTTCTGAATGGGGTAAAGCTGCAAGGGTAGTGGTGGATCCAAAATCCTCTCCTATCATGACTGATTTGCTGCAGTGGTTGAGGATGTTTGGCTGATCTTGTAATCTTGTGATTACTTTATTTTAATATCTTATCTTCTTGATAAGATATATTGGGGGGAGTTTTCTTTGGAGAGGGGTTTTCTTTTTCTTACTTTGTAAGGGGTTTCTGTGTGTTTTGAGAGCTGCTTTGCTCTCTAGTGTACTTCTTGTATTTAATTATCAATGAATACATGACCTAATTGGTCACCTTCAAAAAAACACTCAGCTTGCATGGCCAGTATGGAGGCCCCACTCTCATTTGAAGGTGAAGTTCTTGATTTGGAGGATATATGCAAAACTTCCTACTTGTGATTGGCTGGCATGCTTTTTGGATATATCAGAACTTCATGTTGCTTATGAGGAAGGAGGGAATAACCTCTGGATCGTTTGTTTTTGGGCGGCTCTATCTCTCAAGATGTTTGGCAGTAGCCCTTCCTTAAGAGGGGAGTTATTTTTCCCCTCCATGGAGAGGTGGAGACTTGGTTGGCTTTCTAGACCCAAAGATGGGATCTCAAGGATGACAAAAAGGTCTGTTGGCTGATTTTGCATGCTACATAGAGGGCTACTTGGGAGAAATAATCAACTTTTTTCAAAGGTAAGTGGACTGCAAAAAGGATGGTAATTTCCATTTGCAATAGAGGGAGTATAGCGATGCAAACGAGACAAATTCGTACGAACCCAAGGTAGATCTGCGACTGTATCTATTATATTATTGGTTAAGAAAGACTATCCATTAACTGTCCTATAATGTAGCAAATGATCAGATAATCAGATCTTCAGTGTACCATATGTATTCAGCCATAAAAAGATTGTATCCACTACCTTATCCAATAGAGTACAACTTGCTGCACCAGCAGGGGCTATTATGCCTCTTGGCAGTGCTTTGATTTTTTTTTATTTTTGTCAGCCTCAACCCACCCTAACTGTTTTTTACTGTTCATTTGGGTCGGTTTTTTATTTTTTATCTTTTTTTGGGTTGTCCGATCCAAGATCGGACAGTACGACTATGTAGGGCACCATGGGGCCGACCAAACAAAATTTCATTTTTTTTTTTAATAAAAGCACTGCCAAGAGGTCTAATAGCCCCTGGCGGTGCAGCAAATTGCTCTATACAATATACATATCGGTTTAGAAAGACTATCCGTTAATTGACCTATAAGTTAATGGCTGGTTGCTATGACTGAGGTTACATTTTAGAGTGGACACACTACAGCCTTTCACTTTGGGAGGGTTGGGTAGTTTGTGAGGTCTTCACTATCTTGGCATCAAGGAGTGCTATATTGGACCTTGACATCATCTTGGATGGCTGAAGAGAAGAGATCTTGAAGGGATCTTAGAGATATTAGGAATAACAACCAATGATCATGATAATCTTTTATTTCTTAGAAAAAAAATTAAATCCTATGGATTTAGTCATTTAGTATAATTAAGTTACCACAGTGATACTGAGACTAAGAATAATGCAAAAAACTATGCACATATGAGGATTATTTTCTTGGACATAAGTGCCATCTTAGCATGTTGAAGAGAGAAGGATCCTGGAATCCAAGGGATCTTGGATAGATCAAGGGATAATTTCTCCCATCTCTATAGGAAGTTTTTTTTTGGGACCTGAGTGCTATGTCAGCATATTGAAGAGAGAATTTCTCCTCTCTTTATATGTGGAATATTATTTGGACCTATGTGCCATGTCAGCATGTTGAAGAAAGGAGAACTGGGAATTGAAGGGATCTTGGAGAGGCTGAGGGATAGTTTCTCCTCTCTCTCTCTCAACACCCCCCCCCCCCAACCCCCCCATACACACACACTCTCTCTCTCTCTCTCTCACACACACACACACACACACACACCAAAAGAAAAATAAAAATAAAAATCAAACCAAATCATTTTCCTCCTTCACCAGCATCCTCATCTCTTCCCCGTATTTTTCTTGATCTCAGTGGAGCGCAAGAGAATATCTACTAGGTACATATAAGTATTAAAAGACATGTATGAAGGAACAACTACTAGTGTCCGCACGGTTGGAGGGGAAACAAGATATTTTCCTATTTCTGTTGGAGTGCATCAAGGATCAGCAATAAGTTCTTACCTTTTCACATTAGTTATGGATGATTTAACAAAAGATATACAAGAGGACATTCCATGGTGTATGTTGTTTGCGGATGATATTGTATTGATAGATGAGACACAAGAGGAAGTTAATAGAAAACTAGAGTTTTAGAGGAGCACCTTAGAGTCTAAGGGTTTTAGGTTAAGTAGAACTAAGACAGAATACATGCATTGTAAGTTTAGTGATGGTCGAAGAGGCGAAAAGGAGGGAGTTAACTTAGATGGGATGGCAATGCCCCAAAGCACAAATTTCAAATATCTTGGTTCGATCCTCCAAGAAGACAGAGGGTGTGATGAGGATGTTAGCCATAGGATTAAAGCAGGATGGTTGAAGTGGAGACTTGTCACGGGAGTCTTGTGTGACTGCAAGATCCCAACGAAGCTGAAAGAAAAATTATACCGTACGATGATAAGACCTGCAATGTTATATGGTAGCGAGTGTTGGACGATGAAGGGGCAACATGTCTCCAAGATGAGTGTTGCCGAGATGAGAATGTTAAGGTGGATGTGCGGGCATACTAGGCTAGATAAAATTTGTAATGAGTATATTAGAGAAAAGGTAGGAATTGTACCAATTGAGGATAAATTGAGAGAAGGAAGACTGAAATGGTTTGGGCATGTTAGGCGTAGGCCTAGAGAGGCTCCAGTTAGAAAAGTGGAGCATATTAGGATAGATGAGGGGAAGAAAAGAAGGGGTAGACCTAGATTAACTTAGAAGAGGGTAGTACAATATGATTTGAAAGTTTTAAATATTTCAGAAGAGGTAGCCCAAAATCGTCTAGAGTGGAAACAGAGAATCTATATAACCGACCCCAATTATTTGGGATTAAGGCTTCGTTGAGTTGAGTTGAGTTGAATGGAGATTTCAGCTTAAGACACCAAGAGAAAGTGATCTTTGAGGATTGAGAGATCTCAAGAGATGGCAAACCATGCTTGGCAAAAAATTTTGGGTTCTTTGTATGTCGGGATTTTGGAGAGCTTCTTGACCGTATACCTGTACATTCCTGCAAACTAGATGAATGACATGATTTAGGTTCGTTTTTACGTAAAACATATAATTGTCTAATTGGATGATAGCATTTTGTGAAGACTTGTGAATGATGTAAGTATCTGATGTGATAAGAAACAATAATGGATTTATGCAGTCCAGCTTTATTAACAGTTCATTTTCCTGTAACATAAAGTTGTTTAATAACTTTAATTAGATAGATAGCCATTGGATAGGTAGCACTTTGTGCAGTATGATTTCTGATGGCATACTTGCACATTATCTTGTTTCTTTCTTATTGTCTCTGAGATTTTACTCTATAAACTGTTACCTTGATGAGGATTTTGCTCTAAAAGTTTCCTCTCTATATTTTCTATGACAGAGAAGTTGAAAGAAAAAAGGACGATAAGATGATTTTTAGTTCACCTTTCTAATTTAGAATTTCTGCATGTTAGATCTCATATTTAAATGCACTTCGCTATGGACTCAAAAGGATATTTTTTGGAGGATTCTTCATTCGTGGTCATGCTTACACAATGGACACAATATCTTTTGCCGTACATTTCTGGTAATTATTTTGGAATGAAGTTCACATCGTTCTATATTCTTGAGACAATGACTAGAGAATAAGTTCCAGGATTATTTTTGTGCAATTATTTTTTTAATGCTCCTCAAATTATTCATACTTCATATATTATATCTCTGTAGGTCGAAGGGACAGGCACAAGCCATGTTTTTGCGACATGAAGGTTTCCTTTGTGCTTTAGGTGCATTCATGAGTTATGAAAAGCATGGTCTTGATGACTTGATGGCACATCAACTGGTTGAGCGATTTCCAATGGGTGCTCCATATGTTGGAGGAAAAATTCATGGTCCTCCCCTTCAGGACCTGAATGAAAAGGCAAGAATACAGATGAATCCTTTGGCTTATGGATGATGAAGCAAGTTGCCTAGATTGGTCTTGTGATTATACTTATTGCTTCGTCTTTATCAACTCATACTCATCGAACATGCTGAGACAAGTTTTTGTTGTTTGGTATTGGTAACTCTGGTTTACCTTTCTCCCATATGATAAGCTGGAATTGTTATTTGTCTTATTGTTGTTTAAAGATTTGAAACTGAGTTTCATTACAGATATCTTACCCAAAATGTGAGGCCTTATTGTCTACTCCCCTTTTCTGTGCTTCCAAGAAATTCTATTTGAGAACCATCTTATTCGGTTCTTTTATAGTATCAACTTATGCAGAAGCACGAAAATTGTGATCCTTTTCACAGATATCATGGATGGAGAAGTTTGTTGAGAAGGGCACTGAAATTCTGGCTCCTGTTCCAATGGCTCCTCCTGGAACTACTGGTATGGGAGGTTTCGAACGACCATCTTCCAGAGGAGAAGCTTTACGATCTGATGCCAGTGCTGCCTTAAATGTTGGTGTACTCCATCTTGATCCTACTCTTGAAGTGTTTCCACTGTTGGCTGATCCAAAAATGTTAGTAACTTTTGATCCATTATCTTATCGACAAGAGTTTGTTTCTATTCTGCAAATATTCAATCTATGTAGGTCAACTGGAAAAATAAAAAAGAGAAGAAGACTTGGACACCATTTCTCATAAGGACTATTGTGTTATCTCCCTCTAGTGAATGTGGTGTTCTTTCATGTGCAGGTATGAGCCAAACACTATTGATCTGTCTGATCGCAGTGAGCTTGAGTAAGTTCAGCTTGGCTGATATTCATTTCAATTATTTGTCTTTACACTTAAGTCCCCTTCCCGAAGATTAGAGAGTGGATAGATTCTGGGTTGGCTGTTGTCTGTGGAAATAAAAAGCAGCAAATGGTTGGCCATTGTCTGCAGAAATAAAAAGCAGAGGAAGTCATGATTTGGCTTCAACAGGGTCTCATATTGAGGTTGAGAAGATACTCATATACTACATGGCATAACCTCATAATTGAGCTTCTCCATAGTGACGTACACACGTCTCCTTTAGAAGCTAACTTTTACAAACTGTATAAATGCAATGAACTTTTAATGCATGGTTAACTTTGGGGTTTATCATCAAAATCAACAACCAATAATTAACCAGATCATTCACTTTTAAAAAAAAAATAGTTGGCCCAACCATTGAGACATATTTTCTAGCTCAAGGAGGCTAGAACTTATAGTTTGATTTTCCATGTGCACCACAAGGTTTGTGCTTCTTGTAGATGTGAACATCTCGTTATTGACATGGTCATAGATATGGGTGTTACAGTGGTTACATAAACTATCCATCAAATTATAGAAAACATAAATTCTATTTTGGTCTTCTTTATGTAGCTTTTATACTCATCAAGCCTGAATATTCCCTCAGAGGAAAAGAAGGCAAGGGAGTATTCATAACATGGATCAAATGGATGTCATGAGCTTGCATTCTGTATTGTTTTGAGAATATCTCATAACTGTTCCTTTTCACCATCGAATTTATTTAACATGTTTGTATACCATATCTTGGTGTAGGTATTGGTTCACTGTGCTGTCAGAGCATTCGCCAGATCTTGTTGACAAGGTAGAACATATATATCTGTCATTTTTCTTGTGCCATTAGTAGGGTTTGCAATTATGAAACTTGCTGAATTTTTTTGGTATTTCAGCTTGCTTAGATTTTCTTGCACCCTTTTAATTGCTGTAGTCGATTTCTAAAAATTGATTTTGCTGTTCCTGCTGAGATTTTGGCCTTTGTTTTTTTTTTTCCATAGGTGTTATTATGTTTTACAGATACACGCCTTTAAATTTCAGTCTTAAAGTGCATGCAGTTTAACTGTTGTACACGGGTATTGTATGTAAAATTGTTGCTGATGAACTGTTTAACCAGTTTTGTTGTTTGTGCAAAGGTAATTGATATATTTAGGAAGGAAAGAAGGGATAGAAACTATACACAGAAGCAAAAGGGCATACAGAAAATAGCAATAAAAGAAGGAAAAAATGGCAAGGGCCCTATCAACCGAAGTACGTGGCCCTGTATCAGATTGAACTTGTATAAAAGAACAGTGATAAAGTTCTCATTCTTCAGCTTACAACCTCCTCTAGCACCAGAGACTCCATGAATGGAACTGTTTCCTCTTCTATAATTTCTCTTATAACCTGATTTCTGAAGCCATTTTCAGTGAAAACAAAATAGATATCCTGATGGAGGTTTCCCTCAGCAGCAAGAACAAAGATTATGAGAAACATTTTATTGAATTCTGTACCTCTCTATTCTTCCTTCAAGAATGAACAATATTGTCCTGTTTCCTGGGTTTAGCCTGTTGCCAAGTTAGATTCCACCCCCCTCCCTCCAGAGAGCAAGTCCTTGTATGTGGGAATGCTTATCCTTGGTCAACGTACTAGCTTCCACATCGCAACTGGGATTAGTATTTGCTTCATTGCATCTAATGGTTGAAGTTATGCGAAAAATGATTCCTTTTGTAGTTGCCAGAGCAATTTCCCAAGTTTATTAAGAATAAATAGATGTACTAAAATCAAAGACGAAGAGGAGAGATTCCCCTAGCACTGCAAATCTTAGCTTTCCAAGAAGGAAATACAACCACAGCGTTTAGCGAACCCTCCAATTCTGATCAGGAATTTTCGAAATAAATCTACACCAATCGCAGAGGAAAGAAAGAATTGGTAAACAAATATTTTCTATGTAATTTCTACTTTCCTGAAATACTACATGTTCATGCTCCTCCCTTGGAGCAAACTATCTGAGGAAGTAGTAGAAGGATCTTGCAGTTGAAGGAAGTAGTAGAATGCTTCAAAGAGAGGCTGCATCTCCTGCACAGTCATAAAACCATAAAGGTGAGGTTAATCTGTGGTGCTTTACTCAGTTCTTCAAACTTCTTTACTGATCTTACACTGAAAGAATAGATGATGAACCTCTTTGCTGTCTTCTCTGCATGGAGTACAACATTTTTTTTTTCCCGTTTTGAGATGGGATGGTACCCGTGGGTAACCCAGGCAGGGGGCAGCTTCCAGGCCAGACACCCAAGTATACCGGACGGAGCTGACAGAGGCTGGGGTTAGCTCCTGGGCCAGCCACCCAAGTATACCAGGTAAACTGCCCAATGCAAGAGAGGGGACAGAATATTGGGTTACTACTCCGAGGAAGTGCAGGGCTCGAACCTGCAACCTGCATGGTTCGCGGAATCAGCCAATTCCGATCTGGATTGGCCGATCCGGATTGGAATCGACAGGTGGTGATCCGATTTCATGGGGGAAATCTGATCCTCCAAAGAAAATTAAAAATATTAATAATAAGGGCCTGAATCTGGCTGAATCGGCCCGGATGGCGGATTGGCCATGAATTGGGCTGATCCTACCCGGATCATCCGATACAGGTCCGATCCGGCCAATATGCACTCAAAACCCTGCCCATATCTTGAATTTTTATCATTTACTCATCTAATAATGTAGTATGTATTGATTTCTCATATTGAAGGGATTAATTGGTGTTGTTCTACTATATATTGTTGCATAATTAAAAATTTGATCAGTTATTCAAGTTATAAGTGTAATCCTAAATCCCTAATTTGACTGCTAACAGCCTGAATAAATGTATTTCCATTAGATTTGATTCCTAGTATGTTATTTTCACTTCTTTTAGTTTCTTTTCAAGTTTTCTGATTTTTCTTTATTTTCCTTTTTTTATTATTTTTTTATTATTTTTTCAGATTTTTTTCAATTAAAAAAATCAGGCCAATCCAAGGATCATCCTTTTTCCCAATGGATCTACTGATTCTGCCGATCTGATTCCGATCCAGATCAGATCGAGACCGGGCGATTCCCAGTCCCGATCTGATTCTACTTTCCTTGGCAACCTGCAAGAATTTTAACCCGTGGACGAAGGCTAGGGCCTTACAACCGCACTGCTCACCCACTGCCTGCATAGAGTACAAAACTACAACATAACTGCTGCTATACCATTTTTCCTATAAACATTTATAACCATCCTTTTTTGAGACATAAATTGCATGAATGCTTTTACTTTGACAGGTGCCTTAACCTTCCAAATTTCTGGATGCAGTTGGGCAGGAAGATTATTTTAAATCAGCTGATACAAAGATTTCACTGAAAAGATGCCACCTATCCTGCTCAACACTTGGAATCTGAACATCAGTCAACTGTAAGAGTGTTAGGTATTCTTCAGCCTCATCATGCTCCAAACCCGTCCAAAATGATACACCATTGTACATCTGTACCTCTCCTAAAGTAGCAATGTCTGACCTATGCCATTTATTGGAAGCCACCCAGACGGCAGCCCATTTTTTTCCCACCAGCACAAAGTTATCACCATTTGCAATCTTGATTCTCAGTTATCTTTTCTCTGACCTTGGTTTGGTATGCCTCTCCAAATAGGAGACATGTAAGCTTCATTTTCAGTCTTCAAATAAAACTTTTGATGGGTGTCATATTACTGTCTGGATTTGTTTTCACAGTGCATTGTTTTCAGAACAAAATTCCAGAGCCATCTCCCTATCAAAGTCAGATTCATTTCCTGAGTTTTTGCTCCTAATCCTCCATTACGCACTGGTCTGCAAGCCTTTTCCCAATTAACTAAGAGGATACTTGTCTGATTGTTAGTGCGGCCCCATAGAAATCTCCTTATCTGCTGAATCCTCTCCAGTTGTGGCATTATGAAAATAGACAAATAATGCTGAGGTATAGAAGACAGGACTGAATTAAGTTTTGCTTCCTCCTGATGATAACTTTCTAGCCTTCCAAGTAGTCAACAACTCCTTTTGCATTCTAACAAGAAGATTACCCCAATCTGACTTATCATCTTTGTGGAGCGATGACCCCAGGTATTGGCTAGAGAAAGCTTCAACTTTGCAAAGCAATATTCAGATCCAATGTTAACCTCCTGATCAAACATATTTATCCCAATAATTGTGCTTTTATCAAAGTTAATTTCAAGCCTCGAAGCACATTCAAAGCTCTCTAGAATGAACAAAGAAGCTTCAGCTGTTCTGTATTAGCTTCCAAAAGGATCAAGGTATCATCTGCATATTGAAGATGTGACACCTCCATAGGAGACTTTGTAACGTGCACCTTTTCGATCCATCGCTCTTCCTCGGCCCTTTTATATATCTTAGCAACAATCACAACGAATAGGGGTGACAATCAATCACCTTGTCTGAGCCCCTGTGAACTTAGAAAGATCCATGAATATGCCCATTAACAATAACTGTATGCTAGCTTTCAGAGAACCAATCCACTTTTCAGGAAAGCCAAGTTTATCATATTCCAAAGGCACTACCAGGGTACTCTATCATATGCTTTATTAAAGTCCAATTTGCAAAGTCATATTCTTCTTCTTTCGAAGTGAATAAACTACTCCATGTGCCACCAAAAAGGCATCCTTAGGTATTTTCTCTTATAGGAATACACATGGGTTCTATTCTATCCCCATTTCCTAACCCTATGGGTCAAAAATCCTTCAGCTCAAGATCTTCATTCTTGGCTAATGACACCAGGAAAGTTTCATTTATGTACTCGCAACCCCTTCCATACTCCATACATTCCTTGATACCATGAAAGACATCAGGCCGACTATTTCCCAAAAATTTTTTGTTTAAAAAAATGTGGGATATCCATCAGAGACTGTGATTTTGTCTCCCCGAGGCGGAAAACATCATCTTTAAACTCCTCTGAGACACTTTGTTAGAGAATGTGCAATATGGGTCTGTCCACATGGGCTACTATCTCTTTTCCCAAGAAAACAAGTTGATGTAAAACTGAACAATTTTCTCAGCAACATTGTTTTCCAAAGATATAAACATAATATTTGAATTTCTTTTTTCTAATTGCTTCTAATGTCTTCTTAAAGTGATGTTGAATGTCTGAATATACTGTTCTGATTTCCTCTACATGACCTTTGTTTGTGTGGGGAATATTGTCGGTGTTCTCGAGGTCAGAAAAAATGTTGCTTTTATTCACTCGATATGGAAGACACACTTTGGATAGTATCTGATATCATTGCTCATTAAGCTTTTGTATTTGGTGGTAGGCAGTGGCAAGTGAAGGTGGAACTGAAGATGCTAAGAGAAGGGGGGATGCATTTGCACATGCTTTCTCTGCTCACCTGGCAAGGTAAGGAATACATATGTTGAAGCATAGAGGCTCTCACTTAGACTGAATGAATAGTCACCTTCACCATGTTGGCATGACAACTTATTTTCATGTGTAAGACAAATTAAGGTCTTGCATTGTTGGGGACATAATAGAAGAAAAGATACCCCATGTCCACTCCTAGCCCCTGGGTCCCCCCATCTCATCCGATCCCTTGTATCTGAACAACTGGAATAGTTCTGTACCCACATGTCAATTCCACCGAGTCATTGGAAGTCCCATTTTCTCTGATTCTAGGAACACATATGGGCCTGCATGGCTGTTTCTGAATGAGTTGGAGGAGTGTGGACCTCGCTCTTGATTCTGATCGTAGCAGATTCTGAAGTCTGGAGATTCCTTTACCTTTTAGTCGAGACTCCCGTTGGGTGGAGACAAACATGTTTAGGTTCGGGCCATAGCTCAACTGTTGGGAGGAGGTATGGAAGATTGATGGGAATTCCATCACTGTGTAGAGTCAGGTGGTAAGGGAGAGATAACTCAGATGGACAATGGGCTTAAGCCAGGATAACACCCTGGTGGTGAGGGACAGATGACTCAGATGGACAGTGGAATTCAGCCAGGTTAATATGGCCTTTTTCATTGGATTTTTTTTTTTACTTTTTTGTGTTTCTCTTTACTTTATATAGATGTATGCATATATCATGGCTTTTCTAAAAGCTAAATCTATATCTAGAAAATGACTTGTTTTATGGATCATATATAATGAAATGAAAGTGAGGTTTCAGAATTTTATTCCCCCCCCCCCCCCAAAAAAAAAAAAAAGGAAAGGAAGAGAAAACCAGTGGCAGGTAAAAAAATTTCCCAAGCCCCATTTTTTATCCATGGTCTTTTTCATGCGTTTGCTTGCACCCTTACAATAACAAGACCTCATGGGAAAGCCATGCTATGCCCCTGATATCCTGTTAAAATGGCAGCTGGTGCCACGAGCCTCTTGCCACTGCATGTTCTGGGGAGGGTCAATTGAATGAGGCCTTTGTTTGCTCCCACAAAAGCTGTTTCCATCTTTGAACCCATGGCTCTTCAGGTCATAATGGAGCAACCTTACCAATTGCACTAAGGCTCCACCTCATATGGTCGTTTCTTGTTAGTTAACCTAACTAAAGTCGGTATACTTAATCAATGTGCTTTTGCGAATGTTCTTTGTTTGAGTCAAGCAACTGTGGGCCATTGGTACTTTTTGGGTGTATGGCTGAAAATGCAATGGTAAGATGAATATCTTGAGCATGTTCTGATAGTCTATAAATAGAATTTTGACCTGGTAGTCTATAAATAGATGAATAGATGGCCTCTGGCTGCTTTCCCCTTTCCCTAAGATTGTCCTCTGTGCTAGCATCTAACATATCTCTAAAGTATGAAGTACATTAGAACAAGGAACTATTTGTTCTTCACTACATCTTAAACCATTTCCCATAAAAGCTATTTGTCATAAAAATATTTTTAGTGTAAAATCAATCACATAGGTGACCTATGCTTAATTTATAAGCATATTCACCTTTGCACAAAAGGCTAAAAGATACAAAATGTACAGTCATTCATGCTCAATACTGATTTTACCAATGAAGTCCCTGTCCTTTCACTTTTGAATACCTTTGAAGAAGTTGTTAGTTTTCAGTTCTTTCCGCTACCTAACAGCTCATGGCGCTTTCGGAGGTTATTTACTCCTTGCTCCTTTTTGTGTATGCCATACCATTTAAGCATGTTTGCATCTTGGGTTTTAATTTCCTGTGCAAGTATTATTCTTAGCATTTGCTTGTAGGTTAATGGAGGAGCCTGCTGCGTATGGGAAGTTGGGCCTAGCAAATCTCTTGGAATTGAGAGAGGAATGCTTGAGAGAGTTCCAGTTTAATGATGCTTACATTGGCATCAAACAGAGGTTAGTCGATTATCACCCTCTCCTAAAAAGGTGGGAAATTGGTGATGCCTTGTGCTTCACTCTTAGCTTCTTTTGTAGTAATCATTATCTACCCAGTTATTGTACAGTGGTGGGGGAATTGTCTATTATGAAGCAATAAGTAGACACCAACACACCATAGATGTCTACCAACAATGTTATCGCCTGCTAGAAGGTTCCAGTTCGTATGTATATTCATGTTGATATTAGTGGTTTAAGGGGCTGATATAGACAGTTGCTCCCTTTTTTAGTTCTGCCGGCATCAAACAGGACATTTTTGGTGCCTGCACACCTTCGGCACTCAGAAAATCACAGGAGGGGTAGGGGTGACAGTTAGTAGATTTTTTTTCCCAGGAAATATCCGATCATGCACGGACATGACTAGATGCCCATGGATGCACGGGGGCTTTTTGAGAGCATGTCGTCTCTATACCTGTAGATTCCTTTCTTTTCTTTTTAATAAAGTGATATTATCCATTTTCCAAAATGAAGTTTGTTTGAGCACTGTGATGTATTCTACTCCAATACAAGGTTCCCTCACATCATCATGATTCAACAACTGGAAGTGAGATAAGATCACATAGTGTCAGATTGGGGAAAAATCAAACTTATGTCAGAGTAGGTAAGGAAGATCAACTTCATCATTATGACTTCAGTAGCTGGAAGTGAGAGATCGGTATCTGCTCCATGTTAAAACTTTTATTGTTTTGATTTGTGATTCCCTCGTATTAAAGCTGATAGACCAAGATTCAATTTTAAATCAATTTCATCATCAGTCAAATTTTGCCATAAAACTAGTTCCATCCTTTTAAGGCCAGACAGATCCAGTGACAGATCTGAGGATGTGGGGAAACTTTTAACTGACTGCCTGACGTCAATCATTTATAAGTTGATGCCAAGTTCATAACTAGGGCAGGTTGTATGGAGGAAGAGCCCGTCAAATGTCACATTAAGGCAGTTTAGAGGTGGAACTGCCTTGATGATTTTTCAATTCAAGTTCATGTACAGTAGTACATCAGACGTGAAGGTTTCTCTAGACTTTGCTGGGTGAAGATGGCATGGGGGTGGGTGAGTTCTAGATGGGGATACCTCATCAGAAGCACTAGATTTTTTAGCTCTAATAAGAATTGGAATATGTTGAGCTTCTGATTTGATGTAGTCTAGCACGGTTCCATGACAAAATATTATCAAACACTTTTATAATCAGGATACTGGGATTACAACGTAGTAGTTTCAGATAATGGGAATGTGTGACACATCCGCTTATTCCCTGGCATTTTTCTTGTGTAGGGAAAATGAAGCATCCCTTGCTGTTTTACCTGATCTTCTGATGGAGCTTGATTCTATGAATGAGGTATATTTTCTTTTAACTTTCTTTAATTTTCTTTATTTACATCCAATGTTGAACTTTGTGTTTTCCTTTCTGTATGGATATTCATTTGTCTCTTGAATTGTTTGATGACTCTAGGCCACTGTTGATAAGCTTAGGAGTTTCGCCGTTAACAATTCATACTTCAGACTGCATTCTTATTCTTTTTTCCAGTTTTGTATATCTATGAATGCATATACTGGACAAACTTAATCAACTATACCAAGAGACATTTCAATTTTCAATGTGGAAGGATTAATACAATATGCCCTCCATGGATCTTGAAGTGCTTTCCTAGTATAAGTTGGTCTGCCAATGTGCAGAAAAGGTTCATAGTTCACAGAGAGAGAGAGTCATTTTTTCCTTTAAAGTAGATAACAGCACATGCTATTTGGATGCTGAATAATTTGGAATTTGCTTTTTTTATAGGAGAGGAGATTGCTTGCTCTTATTGAAGGTGTTCTTGCTGCTAATATCTTTGACTGGGGGTCTCGTGCTTGTGTGGATCTATATCATAAAGGGACTATTATTGAAATATATCGTATGAGTCGCAAAAAGATGCAACGTCCTTGGCGGGCAAGTATTACCTGGAGTAGACATTTCTTTTGTGCACTACATTGTGACCACCGTTTGATCAACTTTCTGCCTTTCCTTTTGCAATTTCACAGGTGGATGACTTTGATTTGTTTAAGAAAAGGATGATCTCTTCTGGAGATCAAAGGATTCAGCCTTACAGAAGAGCATTGCTCTTTGTTGACAATTCAGGTGCTGATGTTGTTCTTGGAATGCTTCCACTGGCAAGAGAGCTTCTTAGGCGTGGAACTGAGGTAACAAAATGTAGTTTATAGTGGACATTTTACTACCATGGACATGAGCATATGATACATGGCTTTGAAATTTTTGTCGTATCCTTAGCAAAAGAATATAGGTTGAAAGAGATCTCCTCACTGGCTAGTTTCATTTTTTATTGCTTAGTGATTCCTGACTGAGTTATGTGTGTTCTCTTTTGGTATGAGAATTGTTATTCCTGACTAAGTTATGTGTGTTTTTGCTCCAATTTGTTTGCAGAATAGGTTATCCAGAATTACTTATCCGGAATAACGTATACTAGAATAAGGGGTGCTTCGCTTTGTTAGTTCTGTGGGACCCAGTGACGGAATAGGAAGGATGAGCAATTCTTGGGTCTAGGGTCGAATTGCTTATTCTCCTTATTCTAGTATAAGCAATTCTAACGCGGTATAAGCCATTTCGCCCATCAAACTAGAATTAACTTTATTATAAGAATAAGAGGCCTTATTGTTCTCCTATTCTCCAATCAAAGTGGCGCATGAGAATTGTGATTCCTGACTAAGTTATGTGTGTTCTCTTTTGGTATGAGAATTGTGATTCTTGTTCTCATCAAAGCATGCAGAAAATTGAACTTCAGTGGATAACTGGAAATAAGCTATTTGCAAGGATCTAATAACAAATTTTTATGGGAACAAGTGTCTCAATTAACTAGATAGACAACAATCAATATAAAGCAACAAATTTCAACTTTTTATGTATGATGTTAAGTTGGGTTAAATGTGCAGGTTGTCCTTGTCGGAAATTCCTTGCCTGCATTGAATGATGTCACTGCAAATGAACTTCCTGAAATCGTCGCTGAGGCTGCAAAGGTTTGACAACAACATTATTATGAAATTATTCTACATGCATCTTTAAACAGATGAATAATCCCCCCCCCCTTCCTCTTTAGCCCGAAGTATGTCACCTCTCTTTACTAGATGTTTTTTTCCTTGTGGTCATCAGCATTGTGATATACTTCGTAGAGCTGCTGAAGCTGGTGGGCTCCTTCTGGATGCGATGGTTAATATTGAGGATGGATCAAAAGGAAGTTCAGCCTCAGTTCCTTTGATGGTAGTGGAGAATGGTTGTGGAAGTCCCTGCATAGATTTCCGACAAGTCAGCTCAGAGCTTGCTGCAGCTGCAAAAGATGCAGACCTGGTATGAACGTTAAAGATCAAAAAAATCTCTACCTAGCATAATTCACTCTGGTATCAAACAATTTCTTTAGATAACAATTGTGCAGAAACCATTAGAATGTCTTCAAGTAATTTCAATGTGCTTGGTCTTTGTGATGACAGATAATTCTTGAAGGAATGGGTCGAGCTCTTCATACAAACTTCAATGCTCAATTTAAATGTGATGTACTCAAGGTTTGTCTCAAATTAGTGGTCGAGTATTGCTGGTCATATAGTGCATGATGTCAAAGTCTGGTGCTGTTTTACCAGCCACCGCGCTTTACTATACCTCCTTGTCAAGGAATGTTGCTTAATTCTCATCCAAGCTTTTTGAGTTGACTGGTTGCTAATCGACCTAGTCCATTCTTCCGGTCATGGTCTGTGTTGGTTGAACCTTGAACAGATGCCCTCTTTTTCCATTTTAGCTACAACCTATGGCTGTAGACCCTACAATCTTTGACTAACTATATCATCTGTGTTTCTGCAAATGGCTGTTCATGTTTTGCTGATGCTTTCTTCAGCTTGCAATGGTAAAGAATCAGCGGTTGGCTGAGAAGCTTATCAAAGGAAATATCTATGACTGCATCTGCCGATTTGAGCCTGCTAGCATGGAATTGCAATAACAATTTCAAGAGGTATGGTATGTCTGTTTTACTGTGGTAAAATTTTGATTTACCATAATAAACTATAAACTTGTTGCTGCACTACTATTTTTAAATTGTAGACCTTTTTGGGTGCATCAACTGAGATTCTGAATATGGTTTCACTTGCAGGTACCTTCTGTTCAAATCCTAACATTTTGACAGCAGACTGGGCAGATTTGGAACAGCCGAGTAACGTTTAGACATCTCATTTATTCCAAATAAGAAGGAAGGATAGCTATTATAGGGGATTGAAGAAGTAAACAGAGATCTTTTCATAGTTAGGCCCTCATAGAAGTTAATTATACAGAAAAAAGTGGTCATTATCATTTCAACATTCTAGCCAATGAGTGCTAGTCTTCTTTCACATTGTCTGTACCAACCTTAAATTTTCAGTCATGTTTTTTCTTGTGAGATAAGGAATTCTAATTGATAAACAGCCTTTTTGTATACGAGGGTGCACGGGAAATTTAGCAACCAATATTATCTCAGTTCTTGGAGTAAAATATCCATTTGGGGACTATTGTCCCCACTTTGATAGAAATGTACTGAAAAGCTGAACTTGTTCAAATACAAGGAACTTTAATTTCTTAGAAAAATATAATCCATGGGTGTATTTGCCATCGTTGCGCATCCTTGTATTTTCTCCACTATGTGTTTCATCTTATGGTGTATCCAATGTCACCAAGTGAGGATTCGGGAAAAAATCAACTTGAGGAAAAAATCTCAAGTCAGCAAAAAAACCTGAATGTTTTGTAAAAATGTTAATTTTTAATGTATAAAGTATAATTTCAAAACATAGTGTATATATAATATAAAAGTGAGCAATTTGTTTTTAGAAAGGTATATTTTTCTTAAAAATGTGCGATTAAATCGTTACTTTTTAATGCTTTCAATAAATTACGATTGATTCATGAAAAAACATCTTAAGATGAAAAAGTATGGTTAATTCATGAATTTTTTAAAAATTTATAGATTTATGTTATATTGGGTGTATCAAACCGCACCTTATGTATAGGCAACTACCATATGACTGTTGAAGTTTTGGCGTGCCAAGATAGGCTGCAGGTTATAAAGAGGGATGTTATTGCACTGCACTTTTCACACCTGACACCATTGAGATTAGGGGTGCAAATGAGTTGAGCTGAACAGAGTTTTATTTTGCTCAGACTTGGCTCAACTCTTCCACATTGAGCTCGAACTTGATCAAAGGATCATCAGAGATGCCAACAGGCACTAGGCCGATGAACCTGCAAGTGGAACATAAACACCGAATAAAAGGGGTGACGGCCAGAAGAGGAGGGAAGGGAAAACCAAAATAATGTGGAGGAGAGCAACAAATACTATGTCGGGGAAATTCACAGAATGGGGAGCAAACGGAGGTGAGCCGGAGCTAACCAACAGAAAAAATGGTGGAGGAAAGAGGAGGGGGCAGAGAGGAGGATGAAAAGTGGAGGATGGCAAGCAGTGGCAACAAAGCGCGGGGATGGGGCGGAGCAACGGTGGAGGGGGTTAGGCTTTAGCGAAGGAGGAGGAGGAGAGGTGGAAGGGGAAGCCAGAAAAAGGAGAAAGACAAGGGAAGCAAAATACTCACTTTCTTTGCAGAATAAGTTATTAAGTGGGACTCACTGACGGAATAGCGTATACAAGAATAAGAAGTGTTTCAATTTGATAGTTTTGTAGAGTCCACTGACAGAATAAGAAGAATAAGTAATTTTTTGACTTAGGATGAGATGGTTTATTCTCCGGAGCTATTATGTATGGTATAAGTCATTCCGTTTGTCAAAATAAAATAAAATTTATTTTTTTCTTATTCGTCCTTATTCTTTTCCTATTCTCTAATCAAAGTGGCGCCCAGAGAAGAGTTGTTTGGGTGGAAGGGAGAGATATTAGTACTAGACTCTTCCCACCTAAGGTTGACCTATTATCACCCGTGAAAAGTAGTTACGTAAGTTACGAGGGAGAGGGGTGGTATCCCTATGCATGTTGTCTTACAGTGATACCTACTATGAAAACTAGTTAAGTAAATGCGCTATCGCACGTATACGTTCTTGCAAGAACTAATTGTGCTTCTAAATGACTTTACCATGATGACGTGAAAAGAGGTTTATAGACAAAAGACAGATGATCTATTGACTCTAGTAAAAAAAAGGTAATAATTGACTCATATTTTCAAAAGAATAGGTATCCGATAACAGGATAAAATCTATTTCTTTGTGAGAAGGGCAGCATTCTTGCTTCAGAACTATTGGCTCCCGAGTACTTTTGAATCCACTTTCAACAATTGCTCCATTAGCCAATGGTGAGAGGGCATTGTCCCTTATAAGGCCGTGTTTGGCATAGTTTCCATTTGAAAGTACATTTGTATTTTTATTTAATTATTTTTTATATAAGTCATTGGATCTTAGAAGTCATTTATATGATATTTTCCTTATGTTTTAACTTCCAACCAAAAATTACAAGGAGAGAACTTCCAAGATTCGAAAAAAAAGTAAGATTGTTATAAAAGAGTTAACTTTTATAACAAATCAAAATTAGTTATAACATCTCTCCCTCAACTCATTTTATATAAAAAGTAAAAGTCAAAAGTAACCTTCAAGTGGAAGTTTTGTCAAACACGTCCTAAAACTTGAGAGTACTTGTGGATTACAGTACAATGTGCTCCATGAGTCCAGTAATAGACAGGTCGATCAATACACTTGGGGTCTCTATGGTCGCTGCTTGCTTATATACATACATAACTCATACTGCTTGCCATATCCATCTACCATAGTGGTTCAAATGTTAAAATCCTAACACAACATCATCCATAGTATGACCCATTCGACCACATGTTTAATAGTAGTACATACAAACTGCAAGACTCAGGCATCCAACCTTAAGCCTACAGAGACTTTGTCCAACACCAAAGAAATTTATAAAGGCTTTAATCTGCTATGTACAAAGTAAAATGGCTCAACAGCTTCTATGCATAGTTTGGAGCAAATCCTATGTATCTAAGCAGCAAGTTGCAAAAAGCCACACAAGGGCCATGGAGAAGGAAGATTGCAGGTGACCTAGATACCGCCACCAATCTTGTCAATGGCATCAAAAGTATGGTGTCAACCCAACCGTGTTGCTCACATCCTTCTCTTTGTTGTGCGACATATTGACTGAGAACTTGAGTTCACTCCCACGAACAATTGAGGATTACTTGGCATTCAGCACCATGGAAAGAATTGCCCAAATAAAGTCAATAGAAAAAGAAAGTAGATATTATAGGGAATATTTAATTGATGGCAATAAAAAATCATAGCCTTCTAAACTGCATCATTTTTCTTGGACAACCAAAGATCTCCTATTTTGACATGATATATGTCTAATCTTAATGTGGCACAGGAGCAAACACAAAAAAAAAGGCTATATACACTTCAAAATCTAAATGGCAGAAATATAAACAAACGGGCCATGCTAGATCATGTAGGCAGCAACTTAGAAAATCTTGTGTACCAATGGCCTTCCTTAGTGTGCATCAGAAAGTACATTTCTATTTCCTTCTTTTCCAAGGGACATGGTTGTATTGAGTCAAAAACTATATTTGTGGAAGCAGAAGCAATGTCAAGAGACAAGAAGCATGATAGAGGACATGGAGAAGGCACTAAGAATTACAGATTTAAGGCCATGAACTGTAACCTCAATGGAATTGAGAGAGGACTCAAAAGTAAGATATTTTAATTGATATGAACAAGAAGCTAAATGTTGTCATCTGTTACTTTGGTGTCTACCACATAGAAGAATGAAAAAAATTACATGGACGTTAATTACAGAATTTACATAAGAAGGATTAAGCAAAGGGCTGCTTTAGGTACTTCGTAAGCATGATATGTCGCAGTCCAAATTTTGAATTCAAAGTGGAGATCCAAGACTAGACCAGCGCTACTCCCCCAAGCTACTCGTGTCGTATCCTAGATCACAACCGTTAAACCCCCATCAGACGGACATCATCCCACCGCCCCTTCCAAACGTAGCGGGTGGTTGCAGCCCCCCACTCGCCAACCCATATAAATGTATACCAGCTTCCCTCTCCCTCCGCCTTACCTTATCTCTACCTTTTCCCTATCTTCGCTTCACCCCCCGCTCTCTGCAGCAGCAGAAGTGGAAATGGCGGCAACGCAGTCCACCGTCTCCCTCCTCCTCCCCTACTCCACGCCGTCCTCCTCTTCTTCCGCCATCCTCCCCGCCCACACTGCCCTCCGGTTCCCCTCCGGCGCCCCCTCCCTCTCCCCCGCCTCCCGCCGGGCCACCTTCCTCCCCCCGCCTGCCGCCGTCGCCGTGCCCCCCAACGTGGAGAAGGTCGGCGAGGATATCAGCAAGCTGACGCTGGAGGACGCCAAGTACCTCGTGGACTACCTCCAGGACCGGCTCGGCGTCACCGCCGCGGCGTTCGCGCCGGGCACCGTCGCGGCGCCGGCGGCGGAGGGTGCGGGGGGCGACGCGCCGGCGGCGGTGGTGGAGAAGACGGAGTTCGACGTGGTGATCGAGGAGGTGCCAAGCAGCGGGAGGATCACCAGCATCAAGGCGATCCGGGCGATGACGAACCTGCCGCTCAAGGAAGCCAAGGAGCTGATCGAGGGGTTGCCCAAGAAGTTCAAGGAGGGGGTGTCCAAGGAGGAGGCGGAGAAAGCCAAGAAGCAGCTCGAGGAGGCCGGCGCCAAGGTTACCATCGTCTGAGGCGGTGCGGGTGGTGGATGATTTGGGGGTGAGGATGGTAAAAAATAAGAAAAGAACTCTTGTTCTCCCTAGGGTTTTCCAAGTTTTGCTGTTCTTTTCTTCACATTTCCCTCCCAAGTGTGTGAAAAGAGTTTTTTTTTCTCCATTCTTTTTAAGTTCATTGTGAGCATTAATACGTAATTTCTTCTAAGTTCATCTCCGCAAGTGCAACAACCTGGAATTTGGTCTATTTTGACGTGAACTTAGGTTGCAGCTTGATTTGTCTACAAGTGTAATCTATGTTTTCTTTGACTTCTCAGCATGATGGTGGTTTGAAGTCGTCCAGGACATGTGACATCCTTCCATTTCTGTAGGAAGTAACGTCCTGTAGTCAATTCCTCTTTAATCATCCAATAAGCATTTTGCAAAGAGCTTCATGGTTCTTATATTCTTTCTCTTATTCCACTGAAAACAACAATATTTGGTATTCCCCCTTGAAGTTTCAAATGCAGAATTAACAAGGATTATTGCTTCCCATGATACATTCATGCTCGTTTGAGAAGCTAAGATCATCATCAATGGTTTACATTTGGGTTTTCTGCATCAACCTGACTGCTGTTAAGCAGTTCATTTACTTTTTGAGATCTTATGCAAGCTGGTGATAGTTCTAGTCCCACGATGAATCTTTAACAACTTCATTTCGAGTATTTCGAGTACAAGACATGCTGAAACTTTCTCTTATAACCACCACCACCACCACCACCACGAGCATTATTATTATTATTCAATTAATCTGGTTTAGATAAGATCCAGTGTAGGTTCCAAGAATTTGGCGAAGCTTTATGGCTGCTACTTGCCCAAAAAGTATCAACCCTTTATAAGGTGGTGTCAAGCTATGATTTGAAGGGCACAGACGTGGGTGTCAAGTGTCGAGATGGACATGTATGTCAGACACAGTAAATTATTAAAAATAGGACAAGAGGATATATATATATATATATTAGTATATATACAGAAATTAATGAGAAGGCTATCGATCAAATTATTAAATAAGTTATTTAAAATTGAAAGGAGCATTTAAGAGTCAGACATAAATATGACATATATAAGGAATTTTTTAACAAAAACCTAAAGCCTCACTTTGTTTGCAGAATTAGAGAAGAATAACTCCCCTTATTTTTAGAATAAGACTAATTCTAGTTTGATGGCGGAATAACTTGCACAGTTATCTATTCTAAACTATCACTCATCCATGTGTTAAAAGTTCTAACCAACCAATCACCGGCATCATATGTGTGTAAGGGAGGATAAAAGGGAGCCTCTTTCACCTCGGTTTGGCACGTGGAAAATAAAATGGTGGGAGAGGAAGAAGGGTTGTGAGCTTTGTGCTGGAACAGAAGGCGCAGAAAACGGCAGTCCTGTTTTTGGTGCTTTGTTGACTCGCATGTCCGTGTCGACTCGTGTCGACATGGTTCCAAGGGTATTATTGCCGTGTCCCCCTAATCATAGGTGTCAAGTATTTGGTTTCCATCCCTTTGCATAGTAGAGGGCCTTTAAGGACTCATAAGACCAGTTGATAGGTAGGAAAATTAACTTAATAGATGCTCAATAAAACTTATGCAACCAGGTTTTAGACAAAAGATAAATATAAGCAAGCTTGACATAGGGCAGTTATCAGCCAAGGACGCTTGTACTGAACTATTCACTAAACCATGTTTAGGGGAATGAATTACATCGTCGGCCGTGCACGTACGATGTCATATTCTAACTCAATTTTACATATAATACATCAAACTCGTTGTCTTCTGATTTGCCTCACAAAGACATTAGGTTTGGTTAGAAACTCAATTCTTATTTGTTGGTTGATATTCATCTTGTTGCTTTATGCTTTTGTTTATTCTTTTTTGTTTCCAGTGTTGCCTGTTTAGATATTTGCATATTTGTTTGCTATGACTGCATTTCTCACATGTGGGACTTTGAGATTTTGTTGTAGCTATCAACCTGATGATGTCACCAAGGTATACGATCCCAATCATATGTAAAGTGTCAATTTATGCATGTTTCAGTGAACTGCAAGGGTAGATTGTTAGTGGAGCTTGGTAATAGGAGGTGTGACAGCATATCGAAGCTAAGAGTATCTTTAATAGTTGTGTTGGATGGAAATTGGAAGAAAAGGGAAAACAGAGAGGAGCAATAATCATGCTATTACAGCATATGAACTGGTTGGACTCCACCTCTCCACCAACCCTACCCCGCAAAAAATGATAAAAAAAACATTAAATTGTATTAATGTTCCTTCATATACGGCTACCCTAATGTGATGCACCTGACCTATAAGCCTTAATGTATGCTAGATTCTTCTATTTTTTACCAAAATCATCATAAAATCTTGTAATCTTCCCATGTGCTTCTGGCATCCCCAACTCCTTTAAATTAGATGATATAGGACAAATTTTGATGGTCTGTTTTACCTTGGATTTCATGTTCTACAACCCCGGTGGATCCCGATTTTCGCTAGATGATTCTTCATTTGGTTCCTTGGGCGGTGCTCTTTTATAGCTATGGAGAATCTTAAAATATGTCTCCTTTATCCAAGGTAAACACCTTCAATGCCTTGTGACCTTCTGTTGCTGGAATCTACCTTTTAAGTTTTGGATGTGTCCAATGATTTAAAAGTCGGCCGCCTTGACTAGGCAGTCCGCCTAGGTGGTTCACACACTGTTCCCGCCTAAGCGGAAACTAACTCGTCTTCTTTTATGATATTTTAGTTGGACATTTTCACCTTTTGTTAAAAGACCTTTATGCTTCTACAATAACTCATACATGGCCTTAAAAATTGGCCGTTGTATAAATGCATCTCATTCATGTGGCATACCCATAAAGGCCATGATGAAAGGTTCGCTTTGTCTTCGTCTAGGACACAACTCTTTGTCTGTCCTACTATAGCAACTAGCGGGGACTGCAGCTATGTGGAGACTTCCCTCCTCTATAAAAACTGCAATCAGTGGCAGTCATGGGGCTTCAAAGATGGTTCTCGCATATGTAGATATTGGCATAACAGCTTTGTGTTTGACACTATTATTCTTCAAAATAATTATTGACTTGCAGCAAATTAGGATTTATAATTGAATTGGATATTTTATTATTTTATGATGCGTATATAAAATATGAGATGTCTATAATGATAGCATTATCAATTAATAGAGAGTATATATAAAAACTTCATAAAAAAAGGTCTGAAAGAAAATAGCTGGCTCAGAATTGAGGTGCCTGCCTCACCGCCTAGGCAGTCTGCCTAGGAAGTAACGGGGTTCGCCGACTCGTTCCGCCCAAGCATTTTTAAAACATTGGATGTGTCCCGTCCTTGCCAAGGATCATGAAGTGGTTTTAATTTCTTGTTAAAAGCTTTGTCAGATGAATTTAATGTTCCCTTGACTGAAAAGTGTTAGTGAGAAAAGCAGTTCGTGTGGATGCATGCTTTCCAGTGGCTCGGTACATGATTACATTTGCCCCTGTTTAGTCTGCTTACAGGAGTAAATAGTCAAAAGTGTCTAAATTATGAGGGAAAGAATGATCATAGTATGTGATTTAAATGTGCAAATGTTCTGTATGCAGCGGCATCATTTGATTAGCAAATTCAATTTATGGAGATGGCTGCTTTGTTGATTGATGACTCTGCTCTTCTTTCATACATGCCACTTTCTTGGAGAGTACCCTAATTTGCTTTCATGCAAGTGATTTCTCACTTCCCTTGCTCTCATCTGGGTAAATAAATATCTTCTAAAGTGTGTGAACTGTGAAGCTACATTATTATTTGGGTCCCTGGACCCAACATTTGTAACCAAACTCACCAATTCCTTTTCTCCTTTTCTTATTTTGGTTGCATGGTCTTGGCCTAATGGCCGGGAGCTTTGATCTGAAGTTTAGGTCATGGGGTGAGACCAGCTTCCTGGGCCTTCTGCACTTAGAAGGCACCTTTTGCTGTTTTTCCCCCCTTTTCCATCTTTGTATTCCACGAGGCTCAGTCTCAGGATCTCTCGGTCCTCAACATACTGCAGTACCACTGTGCCAGTGGCAACTGACCTATTCAGTGGTAACTGGTAAGCTGCCAAAACACAAAGTTATTGGTCACCTTATATGAGCACAAAGATTACACTGTTTCAACATTCGAAGTTGATCATGGATGGATACTCGTGCTCTGCATTGCTATATCAACATACAAACAGAAGTGGTGGAGCAAAGATATCGGCAAACTTCTGCTTGAATCATTTCCCTTTTCTTAAATGTACCTATGTTTCTTTGTGATTTCTTAGGTGGTCTCCATTGCCTTGCTTGTTCATTCTTGAATCAGTTGCAATGACTGATATTGGCATCGAAAGATACGTTTGCATGCCTTTTTTTAATATAACATGTCTACTTGTAGGGAGACAAAACTCAGTTTTCTTGTGTTTTCCAAATTTGCCATTTCATGTACAGGCTGAGCGGTTGCCGAAGCTGTGTATGCTTTCCATGGTCGTTTGTTAGAGGAGCTGATGCACGCCAGAAAGGGAAAGAGCTCGTACTTTGCACCGATCTTACGGATGCTGATTCTCTTATCTTTTTGAACGCATTTGTATTAGATTGGATTAGGTTGAATTTTTCAAAGAAGCCTATGTTTTGATTTCCTGAAAGTGCTCAAGCTATTTTTTTTTCTCACCATGGGTCGGGTGTGTCGACATTTTGTTCTTGAATGAGATCACTAGTGAATTCTCGGGGATGAGGAGATATCTCTTAATTAACTCTACTTTGATTGGAGAATAGGAGAAGAATAAGGGCGTATAAGGGAGGAATAAACTTAATTTTGTTTTGACATGCGGAATGGTTTATATCGTGCTGATTAGGGGAATGTGTCACTTTGATTGGAGAATAAGAGAAGAATAAGGACGAATAAGAATAGAATAAGCTTAATTTTGCTTTGACAAATAGAATGACTTATACCGGTGTAGCATATTCGAAGAATAAGGAGAATAAGTCATCTCACCTTAGACTCAAGAATTGTTTATTCTTCTTGTCCCGTTAATGGGTCTTACAAAATTATCAAATCGAAACACCTCTTGTTCTAATATACGTTATTCCGTCAGTGTACCTCACGTAATAACTTATTCTGTAAACAAAATGGAGTTGAATAAGCCATTTCATCTTAGACTTAAGGATTGTTTATTCTTCTTATTCTGTCGGTGGATCTTACAAAACTATCAAACTGAAACACTTTATTTTAGTATATGTTATTCTTTAGTGGGTCCCATAAAATAGTTTATTCTCCAATCAAAGTGGTGACATTATTTTCTGACTTGAAATTCTGCTGAATTGGTCCGACCCATTTCTTCCTAAAAAATCTTGGTTATTAGTCATGTGTTAGATGGACGTGTATGTTATCAAGCCAACTGACTCAAGATTCAGAAAGTCTGCAAAGAGACCTTATTTGTGCAAGCCAGACCGAGTCGGTAAACCTTGCTTGAAGTGGCTTTTGCCGACAGGCAGTAGTCAACCTAGCTTTTGAAGTTACGGATGCAGACCTAATAGCCACTGAGCAGGGAAAGAGACCACAGGAAAGCTGAACTCTTGCATCAGTTGTCACTTGTTTTTGCCAAGTTTAAATTTTAAATACACCTCTCAATTTTTCGTCATTTCATGTAAAATTTGGTTAGCCTACAACAAATTTGACCTCTTTACAAATATCATGCCACTTGTTCTTCCATGTTTCCAAATTCCTAAAGTTACCAAACTGCAGAGAAGGTAGTGAACATAGTCTACTAAAACCCCGAACGCGTGATGCGAATCGGATGACCCCACGACGTTCCCGTTCAAGACGAAATTGTTTCACACTGGGGTTGGCGGATGAGGCGAACGGCGTTTGTTCGGGTTAACTTTAACGGCCATTCTATGGTTAAGTAACTAAACCTTTAATGGTATGAGCTTGCAAGAACTAGGGTAAAATGAATTCAAGGATTGTGGAATTGGTTCAGAATAGACTTAAAATCACTCTAAGATCGGTCGATTTCATACTAATTCGGGTCTCAATCTCTATGTATTCTCATTTCTTAAGATCAGACGGATCAAATTTTCAAGCTACAAATACATACATTTGAAGATTGAATTATATATATATATATATATATATATATATATATATATATATATTATGTGTATGAAAAGAGGATTCAGGAAATTTTGATGTAAACAAATTTTTTTGAGGGAAAAAGATATAATAATATTACTTCCTGCCACATTTTATCAAATACCCTTAAAATGTAAATAATGCCTCTTTCCCCTTTTGCAAGGGAGATCCAATCATTTAGTGAGATACTTTTTTGGTTCACATGCATGCTACTTCAATTTTTGATGTGAACGCTTTTTTCCAAGAAACATGACCAAGTAGACCATTCTCAAACACACTTTGTTAACACATCCTTGAAATGTCAACAACACCCTCTCCCCTTCTTGCAACAGGCCCGACATCCAATTATTACATAGGATATTTCACAATTGTTAATCACATTATATTAATTTCCGTGTCACAAAACTGGGACTCCCGTCTTCGAGGGAGAGCAGTCCAGCTCATGGCATGTTGCCTTGCTACTCCCAGGGAAAAAAAGGAAGTGCAGTTAATGAAGATTATATTGACCAAAAATGCAATAACTAACATTAAGACAACGTAAACGTACACGTTTGGAGACAACGACGGAAAATTGCATATCTGTAACATGCTACATGGTAAAAAGTATCCGCAGACTGCAGTAACAGATGCTTAAACTAATCAGCTTAACGTAAAAGTTCTATTCAGTGTAATCTCTGGCCAGCATTGTTAACACTTGGAAGTTGAAACCCTCGGCAAACTGCCTCTGCTACTTCCTGCAACCAAGAACATTTGGACAAATGATTAGCACAGTTAACGTGAGATCAAGTTTAGCAACATTAGACACCACACACACACACACACACACAGATCCCATGGCAATGACTGCATGTAAGGTATCCCAAACTTTTGCCAGACCATGTGCGGGAAATTCAGGGCCACCGCATGAATTCAAATTATGCCCCTCCTAGATGCCATAGGGATGCCAAAAATATTAATAATGAGATGAACTCCTTTCATCTCTTCCATCTCTGGAGCAAAAACATTAATAATGAGATGAACTCCTACTAGGAAGGTGACAAGGGCACTGTCCAATGAGAAAAACAAAGAAGAAAAGCATAACGACAAAAAAAAAAACTCTTTAACTCTGCAAAACGGGTTCTTCGCGAGGAAACCGCAAGCATCAACACAACAGGCCATGGAAAGCAGGATTGGCACGGATTGGATTCCCGTGCCCTGATCCACTGTTCTGAGGCAGGATCAGTCTAGGATCGGATCATTAAAAATAAATGAAGGACCAGTCCGGATCGGTCGATTCGATGGGTTTGGACTGGGCCGATCCGTGCCCAATCCACGATTCTTCTTACCTTGCAACACGCAGCTTGCTCTAAAAGTATCATATCGAGCTAGTCCTCGTAAGTGGGAAAGACATTGAATTTCACAAATACAGACAAGAAGTGCAATGCATTTATGTTCCACAAGTTTTTACAGAACTAGCACAGCAAGGGCGGACAGGAGGAGGTAAAATACTGAACCCCCCATCATCACTGCTATGTTATCGGTATAAACAACCCACCAGGTGCAACATATTCACTTGGTGATTTAAATTAAGGGTTTCATACTATTTGTACCGAAGCATGCATGTAAGATACAGATTGCCCAATACATACAAACATGCACATACCCATGTTTCACAACAGACTGTCCATATAATAAGGAATCATATACTTCTCACCAAATACCAATCACTGTCTCAAGTTTTTTCTTCTATATGGGTAGCAATTAGTGCAGCTATGCTACGGGCTATTTGGAGGGGGGAAATAACAGAAAGTTCAAAGTGAATTCCGATCAGTTCATGACAATCTACAGGCAGTGTTGTGGGCCCTACAGGATTGGCACGTATCTTACACTGCTTTACAAGTGGAGCCTTATTTGTCCACAATTTATTGAAGTCGGCATCCTTCATCATTTCAGAACTGAATCATCTTGTAAGCATTTTTTTTACCTTTTTGTTTTTTGCCAGTGTGTAACCCAAAAAGAGGCGTGAAGGCAGGCTACTAACTTGGTAGCCCCAAGATCATTTTTTTTTTCATGTAGCTAGAGTGTTCACTACCTGTTGACCATGGAAGATATTTGGCCATCAAGGTCAGCTTTTATAGCTCTCCAGTTCCCCATCTGTCATACAGTCCAATTGCAGAAGGTTCATACAACTTTAAATCATAGCCTGATGAGAGACCAGCCATGCAGGTGTTGCCAGATAATTTTCAGCTGTGGCAGTTGGTGATTTTTGAATGTCAGCTGCTCCAAATAGTTACAATCTAAACCTACATCTAAGTTATAATACCAGAAGAGTAGCTTGATCATTAATGTGAGAGAATGCCCAAGTAAATAAACAATGAATGATTGGCAGAATTTTGGATGTTGAATACTTAAGATGTCTTGTAAATGTATTTTCTAGCCAAAGCATAAAGAGCAATCAATTGTGGGACCTGCAGTGATATACCTGAGGCATAAACATTTGTCACTTATTTTGTACTTACAATTTACCTCCTCATTAACCAATCAGAATAATTCAAAGGTACTTCTTGCTCACTGTTGTTAATACACTCAACATAGTTGGCTCTTTAGGGAAGGATATGTTTAGAGGTCTACAATTGAAAGTAATTTCATAGAAACATCTCCCTCCTTCCGACCTCTTTGCTATCTCCATTCTAATCCTGCAATGCTATCTCTATACTTAGATTTGGTGAAGTTTTTGGACAGCCTGCTACCCTCAACCTCCTAGAAGGTGGTTCCTGATCAAGGTAGTTTTCAGAGAACAGCATATGTCAAGAGTCCCATTCGATCACTTAGCTGATAGTTGACTATATTCTTCATTGAACAGTTTAACTGCATGCAACAGACAGCAATGTTAAAAGGTTCCTCTAAACTTTATAAAGAGAAGCCAAAGCAAGAAAGAGAAGATTGATAAAGGAATACATTGTAAAGCAAGAAAGAGAAGATTGATAAAGGAGTACGTTGTAAAGCAAGAAAAGAGAAGATTGATAAAGGAGTACATTGTAAAGCAAGAAAGAGAAGATTGATAAAGGAGTTATGTTGTCAAGCAAGAAGGAGAAGATTGATAAACAAGTATGCTGTTTCCTCTAGGGCTACCATCAGATTTAAAGTAACATAAAATTATTTGCAAAAAAATGGTACAATCTTTTTTGCATCCATTTTCTTCTTTTACCACTTTTTATGTTTTGACAATCCTGTGGTGCAGTTGACCTGCAAACTTGAGTTTGCTCCCTAAGGTGTCATGCTAAACAAGCAGACGTGAGTGAACAGGTCATGTGGTTCAGTCTGCTCCATGCCACCGGGAAAGGCCTTGAGCCTTCAGCTTCCACCCATCTCCGGTGAGTGAACAGGAGACAAGGTGCAGTCTGCTCCATGCCACCAGGGGATGCCTTCAGCTTCCGCCCATCCCCTCCTACTCATTTTCCTCTGTCTTCATTATGCAACTTTCTTTCTTCCTAAGATTTTACTGCTTTCTTTTTCTTTGCTACCATTGCCAAGAAAAACCTTTCTTCCTCCTGCTCCAATTGTTTTTCTACGGATACTTGCTCTCCTTGTTGCCACTATCCAAATCCATCTTCTTACTCATACCTTTTTTTCCTCTGTTTTCACTATAGAATGTTCTTTCTTCTAAGATTCTGCTGCTTTCTCTTTCTTTGCTATGATTGCCAATAAAAACCTTTCTTCCTCCTGCCCTAATTGTTTTTCTACTGATACTTACTCTCTTTGTTGTCACCATACATATCCATCTTCTCGGTATTTCACTATACCTCCTGCCTATGTTCCATCCGGTGGTCAATTTTTTACTAGAATCTAGTGTCATGTAGTTTACAGCTCTTGAGCCAAGTCATCAGCTCAACATTCCATCCAACAAATTATAAACATTGACCTAGCAAAGAATCCCACACCTGTAACTAAAGTGCGTCTCACACCTCTAATTACACTTAAGTGAGTTAAAAGAACTGTGTGTGTGAGAGGGTGATGGATGGAATCATGGTAGAAGAACAAGTAATGCATTTGATTCTTGTCACTTGCTTCTTATTGACCCTAGTCCTTGTAAATAATTCTTAGGGGGCATTCACATTCTCACAATTTCCCAGAGAAATAGAAGTTCAAGTAATATGGGAATCGTTTCACCAACAAACTTTTATCCGTGTTTGAAAAACTTGTGGAAGTAGTTGAGGAAGTAAGTTCCACAGGAAATTTTGAGAATGCAAACACCCCTGTAATAGTAAAATGCACTTATCAAAAAAATTCCATTGGGTTAAAAATTGTTCTATATTGATGTGATGAATAATTTTTTAAATCATAATAGCCCTTGAATTGCAGACACAATGTTAATGGAGATGGATGCATCTTTACGTAAAAAGGGATGAAGAGGAGATATCAACAGAAAGATGGCAAATTGGAAAAGAGAACAAGTGGTAACGGGGAAAAAGGGGGAAAGGAGAGGATCTATTCACAGAGGAATAAGTGTTTCTCTCTCTTTATATCAGAGACAGAAGAAAAACTCTCATAGCTCCTTATTAGGAGACTCAGGCTAGACCAACCCCTTCCTAACGAGGCACCACCAAAGGCCTCGATTGTGCAAAGATGAGCTTATAATACGTTGGTGCACACAAACAGGACAGAGCCACATTCACGAATTTTGGAGAGTAAATGCAAGGCACGCACCACCCGTGCAATACACACAACCTGTGCTGCCAGCTGGAGTCGAAGTCAAGGCTTGGGGACCAAACCTGAGTCTCGAACCAACAGGCTGGCAACCTGGTTCATCTTTCCTATGTTTTGGAAAATTCCACCTCAAGTTTAGAGCGACCCCTAACAGATTACTGGAATATCCAACTTGGATGAGCAAAGGCCAAGCTGAAGCCATTCACAACAAGAACTTTGACAGTAAATTCCTAACCAAGAAAAGAAACATTGGAAACAGATGTGGCATAATTCATCTCCTGCAAACATAACTCAGCCAGAATTCATCCCCTGAAACAGTAGCCAAAACCTCCCGGGAAGGGATCTACAAGATACGACATAATCCACAAAATTAGAACCCCAAACCTGATTCTACCAAAACAAACAACATAGAGGCACAACCATACTTGAAGTATGCATCCCATCCCAGAAAAAGGAAAAAAATTTATATACCATACCGGGAAATCCAGGAGGAACAGCAACAGATCCTCACCTACCTATATCCAGAGTCCCTACTTAGCCGGATCCGACGATGATGTTGTTGATGGGGATGAAGATAAGCTTCACGAAGAATCCCACAAACCCCATCACCACGAACCCGATGGCCGTGCGGAACGCCACCTTGGTGAACTCTGCACGCCGCCGCCGCCCGGATCCGGAGAAGTCAACCACAGAAACAAGAAGAAAGCAAGACAGAGATCGATCCGGAACTCAGAATCGCCAAATCCCAAATAAAAAAAAGGAAAAAAAAACAAAATAAAACACAGGAAGCGCGTGGATGGATCGTGCAAAGGGAAGGGCCGGCGGTTACCCTTGCGATCGGGCTTGTGGCAGCGCTTGACGAGGCGGACGCTGTCCTTGGCGAACTCCCTGAGGGGGTCGACGGCGGAGTCGATCACGTCCATGGCGACCTTCGGATCGAGAACGCGGCGGCAGGCGAGGGGCGTGCGGAGATCGATCGATCTGAAAGCGGGCGAGGAGGAGGAGGAAAGCCTAGATCGGAGACCGCTGCACAAGTCGCAACCAATGTTTTAACGCGGCGGCCCCTTTACAGAGGCGCAACGGCGCGTACCGGGTGGAGCTCCGAACGGATCCGGATAATATTCGGATTCAAAACGGGTTCATATTATGTCACTCAGATTTTTGTACGAAGAAGAAAGCTGTGGTGCCGACTACAGCACCCATCTTCATATTAAAAAACAATAAAAATTATTATAATTATTTAATTATTCTTTTAGAATTATTTTCACTTTTTGAAATTTTATTTTCACTATTGGATCGTCTCAAACTCAGTCGTAGTCATCTATTAGGTATGTGCCGATTTTCAAAAAAATCATAATAATTAACAATTAAAAAAATTGTTAGATTATCCAAGCGTTGTTCTTATTTTTTGTGATTTTATTATTTATCACTAATTTACTTGCACCTAATTAGATAACTACAATCAAATCCGATACAATTGGACAGTGAAATGATCCTAAGGAGATAAACAAATATTTAAAATTTTATGATATTTTTTATTTTTTTAATATAGAGATGCCACCAAAATATAGTGGGCAATTTAAGGACACATATGTAAGCACACCACAGCACTGCTCTTTATCTGAATATAATATGTGACGGTATTTAATTATCTGATAAATAATCGAAACAAAAATGAACAATGTACATCTAATTATTATTCCACTGACCATATCTTTTGATGTTAGCCCTTAGATTCATATCTACAGCTACGTCTTTTTAAAAAAATTGTAATATTTATTTATTTATTTAAACTAATTAATTAATATGTGACGTGTTTAACAGACATTGGGGGAAAGTGATGAGATTATTGTGAATTTTTTTTGCTTTTAGCAAAGATGTATTCCTGTAGATAAATTGTTTAGAATAGGCTTATGTTATTATTTAGTAGATAATCTTAATAGTTTAAAACTTATCTAAATATTTACGACTTGCTTGTTGCTTTTAAATAAGGTGCCTCCGGGTTGTATTTCACAAGCTTAAAACTTGGAAATTTTGAATTATAAATAATCAGATGTTATTTGTATTTGAATATTATCTGACTAGGTCATGCTTAAATAAAAAAACTTACTACTTTTTTTTGTTTTCTCCTAACGCAACAACTAGGGGCCAAGGACAAGCACCATTCCATCAGGATTCGAACCTTCGGCGCAACCCTATATACTATCAAAAATACTTGTTGCACCACTTTGAGTGCAGCAAGTCCACGTGAAATGCATCCGTCAACTCAAAAAGGTCATTTGGTGCCTCCACATGTCCTTTTACAACGTAATAATGGTGTTGATGCACCATGATGTCAACCCACTAGACGCCTCTTGAAATGAAAAAATTTACTTTTTATCTTAGATTTTGAAGAACATAATCACCCTTTGAAAAATATGTACACACTTTTGAGAACATGTACAAGACTTGAAAAGTACGTTCAAGATGACATGCTCCCAGAATTTGTACATACACTAAGGACATGCTTTTCAAATCTTGTACATGCTTTTGAGAGCGTGTACATGCTCTCTAAAATCCAAATATGTTCCTCAAAATCTTAGTCAAAGAGTAAATTTTTTTTCTTTTCAAGAGGCACCCATGTGCACTAACGTCATAGTGCTTCAGCGTTATTATTATATTGCAGAAAGGCATGTGGGAGTGTCCAGAGGTGCATTTCATATGGGCAGCAAGTATTTCTCATACAGTATATACAATAACCAAGCCACAACAGACCCAAGTAAGATCACAAATGGGTCCAAACAAGCCCAACGGGCAGAGCAAGCGCCACAACGCGAAAACCACCCGGTACCCCGGCTGGTCTGGAACCCCGGAGGGAGGGTGTACCACCAAGCCAGAAGTATTCAAAAGTCAAATTATGGATCTCATTGACAGTCCTAGTACCAAAGAGTTCTCTCATGCTTTTACATTAAAAACCCATAGTGTATTTTCAATTTTTGGACTTATAATTACGAAATTGATGTGGTAATACAGGCATATCAACTAAGAAGAAGTGTAGTAGAGCTTCCGAATATCAATTTTCTTTGGCAGGCCGGAATGACCTTTTGAAGGGAAAGCTATGATTTTATGAGAATCTATCTATTTTACCTCTTGAATTTATATATTTAATTGCATTATTGTTCTATAAGGGGTAAAATACGTAAATAATATTTAGAGTAATATTTATTGTAATGTCCCAGCATGCTGCAAGGAGGGGCACTTCAGTGGGTAAATATTTTTATTTTTCTGAATTCCTTTTTTAGGTGGGCCTCCGAGGTGTCCTAGATGTCCGTGCAGGTCGATCACTAACAGATGTCTAAAAAAATATATATGATAATTCAAAAATCGAGTTCCAATGAATAGTAGCTTGATTTTTGAATTCTTAGATTTTTTGGGAGTTCAGATTTTTTTGGGACTTCATATTTATGACCTACTTGTACCGACCGCTAGAGCACCTGGGGTTCCCACTTGAAAAAAAATTAATATTTTTTTAACCCACAGCAATGCCAAATGACAAAAGCATTGTAACAAATATTACTCTTATATTTATCTTATGAGTCCCAAACACATTAACGCTTGACATAATCTTCGCCATACATCGGCATAATTAGATTTTACAAAATCAACCAACTTCAAACGCTCCTCCAAACCTAAGGATGTTAATTTAATCATTTCATCTCCTAGAAAGATGTTTTATTCGAATAAATTACGTGTCCTTACGTAATTGTCCCTAGAAAGAGATGTCCATTAGATATGCCTATGACCACTCTTTGTATATACGTTAAATTTTAAAAATATCATATTTACCTTGTAACATTCTGAATAAGAATATGTTACGTAGTTTAAATCAGTAAAGTACCAACAACACCACCTAACTATTTTTCCAAGTTCGAGTTAAAAGAATTCTGAAGTTAAGTATGCTCGATTGAGAGAAGTCTTAGGATGGGTGATATGTCTAGAAAGTCTACCAATTAGCACAGTTCTTGGGCCAGTTAGTTGATTGGTCGTTACAAATGGTATCATAACTTTGTTGGGTTTCTCGAGTTTTTCCGGATCTCCCGCGCAACAAAATTAAAAATAAAACGGAGATCTGTTCATGTTTCGAAAATCGGAAAAACAAAATTATCGGATAATCGGTTCTTACCGTGTGCGGATTCGAATCCGCAACCGTTCGGTTCCGTCGGTGCGACACCGCAAGCCGCGCAAACGTCCGACTTCTAGCGAAGTCCACGTGATCCTCCTCGCGACGGATATCCTCACGTTCTTCGTTCTACGCAGCCCACGAAACCTCTGCCGGTCGCCGCAACGATCGCCGCAACGCGCGGACGATTTCCCGTCGAACGAGAGTCGGAGAAGCGGCGAAGCATATCTGGATCTGTCTAGGACGCCAAAGAGAGAGAAAAATAGAGGAGGGGCGGCTAGGGTTAGCAGCAACTTGTCATGCTCAGCCAGTTCGCTATATTTTATACTAACCGCGCGGTTTTTCATAAAAACCTCCGGTTTATATAAAACTCACTTATTTATCCATCCCCTTGAGAGTCATTTGCGTCTAACCCTCTAGGCCCAATTACCAGTCCGGTTAATAGTCCAATAAGTCCAGTGACTCTTTACTAGTTTTATTAATCAATTAATAACTCTTTATTAATTAATTAACCAATCGAATTGATACCGCACATCGAATTCGACTGGGCCTCCGATCACGTTGGGTGTCAAGTAACACCGCGTGAACCCGGAAGGTATCGGGGTTAAACAACCTACTCTTGGAACCTTTCCGCAGACAGTTACCGTGTAGATATAATCTTTCATTCGTACAATGCTCTCGAGTCAACTCAGAGTATGGCGTGCTGTCAAACCCTAACCGGTCAACTCACTTGGATTGGATGCCGCTGATAAATATCAGAAAACTCCTTTCTCGATATTATCGTCCGCCCTGGTCAGGGACTTCCGCGCATCCTTCCTAAAGCATTCTCTCTCTAAGTACCGAGAGCGAATGATTCCTTATTGACACACAATTTCCTTCGACGATATTCCGCTGTATCCAATTCTTAGCGTTTTAGAATCCCGTGGCTAGATATTCGTAAACTAAGGTCAAAGCACAGAAGTCCACCGACAAAGTGTCCTTGATGTCTTAGGTCCGAAGACCATCCACGCAACTGCGACAATATAATCAAGCTGGTTGATAGTAAGGTACAATACCATCCAACGATTCAGTCGGATCAGTTCAGTGAACTCATTCTCCAATGAGCACCTACATATTCGCCTTAGTGTCTTCACACAAGTGACTTATGAGATCAGTCACCCTCATCATATGAGCATGAGTAATTTGTACTAGTATAACCGGATATCCGATGTCCTTCTCAGATATCTTCCGACTATGAACGATTAAGAATATGTGTGTTTAAGTGATCAGTCTCATTAGTATGATCTCATCATAATCTGATCACTATAGCACATATTTACGGACATCATTATGAAACGATAATTAATGCGATTTACATATAATGAATATTATGTCATTATATTAATAAATGAACGAGATTTACATAGTCAGATTGACTTGTAGGCCACTTAAAACTAACAATCTCCCACTTTGACTAAAGCCAATCACCTTTATACAATAAGCCTATAGACTCGAGGTGACGCTCAAACACAATTTGAGCTAACGGCTTTGTCAGTGGATCTGCTACATTGTCGACGGATAGAATTCTTTACACTACTACATTTTCTCTAGATATGATCTATGTGATAAGATGAAAGCGCCTCAGAATATGCTTCGATTTCTGATGAGATCGCGGCTCTTTCGCTTGCGCAATCGCTCCATTGTTGTCGCACAACAGCGGAACAGGCTCAGAGATGCTAGGAACTACGCCGAGGTCGGTGATGAATTTCTTCAACCACACTGCTTCCTTTGTGGCTTCAGCTGTAGCGATGTACTCAACTTCAGTCGTCGAATCTACAGTGGTTGCTTGCTTGGAACTCTTCCAGCACACTACGCCTCCGTTCAAAGTAAACACGAATCCAGATGTAGACTTGCTATCATCTGGATCTGACTGGAAACTCGAGTCAATAAAGCCTCTCAGTTTCAAGTCACCTCTTCCATAAACAAGAAATATATCCTTAGTTCTTCTCAAGTACTTAAGGATACATTTCACTGCCTTCCAGTACTCTTCGTCTGGATTAGCCTGAAATCTGCTCGTAACACTAAGAGCAAATGCTACATCAGGCCGTGTACATAGCATGGCATACATAATAGATCATATGGCAAAGGCATAGGATATTCTATCAATGAGTGCCCTCTCATCAGGAGTCTTAGGAGACTGCTCCTTTGAGAGACTAATTCCATGTCTCATCGGTATGAGACCTCTCTTGGAATTTTTCATGTCAAACTTTTTGACTATGGTATCTATGTACAAATATTGGGTCATTCCAAGCATCCTCTTTGATCTATCTCTGTAGATCCGTATTCCCAATACGTAGGATGCTTTTCCCAAATCCTTCATGGAGAAGTTTCTTAACAGCCAGATCTTTACTGATGACATAATAGCTACATCATTCCCAATGAGTAGTATGTCATCTACGTAAAGAACTAAGAAGGTGACTGCACTCCTACTGGTCTTCTTGTACACACAAGGTTCATCTTCATTCTTAATGAAGTTATAAGACTTGACAGCCTCCTCAAATCTTATGTTCCAGCTCCGGGAAGCCTGCTTCAGTCCATAAATAGACCTCTGAAGCTTGCACACTTTATCTGGAGATTCTTTAGATGTGAAACCTTCTGGTTGTATCATATACACCTCTTCCTCAAGGTTACCATTGAGGAAGGCAGTCTTCACATCTATCTGCCAGATTTCATAATCAAAATGTGCAGCAATGGCGAGTAGAACTCTGATCGACTTTATCATGGCAACTGGTGAGAAAGTCTCGTCATAGTCAATTCCTTACCTTTGATGATATCCCTTTGCCACCAACCTTGCCTTATAAGTGTCAATCCGTCCATCAACCGATCTTTCTCTTAAAGATCCACTTGCATCCGATGGGTACAATACCCTCGAGCAAGTCCTCCAAGTTCCAAACTTGGTTGGTGTACATGAACTGGATTTCTAAGTTCATGGCTTCTCGCCATTTCCCGGCTTCTGGGCCTTCTATGGCCTCCTGGTAGGTTTTAAGATCATCATCCTCATTATATTCAACCTTAGACTCACCTTCAGTAATATGTCCCACATATCGTTCGGGTAGTCTAGGTAATCTACCAAATCTACGAGGCTCCCATGTGCGTACCTGAACAGATTCAGGAACTGATATCTCATCTGATGATAATGCAACTGTTTGGGATTCTGAAATCTCTTCCAGTACTATTTTACTCCTACTATCCTCCTGGAGAAGGTATTCGTGTACAGAAAGACAACTTTCTTGCCGACAAACATCTTTTGTTCATCAGGATGGTAAAAATAGTATCCAAAGGTTTCCTTTGGATATCCCACAAACCTGCATTTATCAATTCGTGATTCCAGCTTGTCTGGATCATGCCTCTTTATATGAGCAGAGCAACCCCAGACTTTAACATGTTTAAATTCTGGTTTCCTGCCTTTTCATATCTCATATGGAGTAGAGGCCACAGACTTGCTGGGTACTCTGTTCAGTAGGTATGCTGCTGACTCTAGAGCATACCCCTAGAGGGATACTGGTAATCCCGAAAAACTCATCATGGATCGCACCATGTCCAACAAGATGCGATTCCTTCTTTCTGATACATCATTCATCCGTGGTGTATATAGAGGGGTTAACTGAGAAATGATACCATTATCCTTTAAGAATTGTGTGAAATTAGTACTCAAGTATTCTCCTCCTCGATCTGATCGAAGAGCTTTAATACTCTTTCCTAACTGCTTCTCTACTTCATTCTTGAACTCCTTGAACTTCTCAAATGCTTTCGACTTGTACTTCATTAAGTACACAGCTGAATCTTGAGAAGTCATCGGTGAATGTGATGAAGTATGAGAAGCCACCTTTGGCTTGAGTGGACATAGGACTACATACATCCGAATGTATTAGTTCTAGAATGTCCTTGGCATGTTCTCCATGTCCAGTAAATGGAGATTTTGCCATCTTTCCCATAAGACAGGATTCACATGTCGCAAACGATTCGTAATCGAATGCAATTAAGTAACCATGTTTGTGCAACTTTTGCAACCTGCTTTCACCAATGTGCCCAAGTCTACAATGCCACATGTAGGCTTGGTTCACACAATTCTTGCTCTTCTTAAGAGCATTATCAATTTGAAGATTGTAATAAGAAACATCTAAGAGATATAGACCGTTGACCAAAGATGCCGAAGCTATTGATTTGTTACCATAATAAATCGAATAACTTCTATTCTCAATAGACAACCTATATCCAATCTTGTCCAAACAAGATATTGATATGATGTTCTTTATTATGCTAGGAACATAATAACAATCTTCTAATAGTAAGGCGTCTCCTGATGGAAGCCTGAGGTTTGCTGTCCCAATAGCAATCGCCGCAACTTTTGCACCGTTTCCTAGCCTCAATTCCACCTCGCATTGTCTCAGCTTGCGCTTACTTGTCAGCATCCGCGCATCATGACAGATATGAGAAGCACATCCGGTATCTAATACCCAAGATGTGGAATCTCTTACTGACAAGTTGATATCTATCATATAGATATCTGAAGCTTTATATAGCTTCACCTTTCTATGAGCTTTATCGTTAAGGAACTCCTAGCAGTTCCTCTTCCAGTGACCATACTGCTTATAGTAGAAGCAGTCACCCTTTACTACTCTTTTGTCTTTATCCTTCGATCTTTTATCGTTAGCTATCATCTCTGCTTCAGGGGCATCCAATGCCGATTCAGCAGAAGGATCAGATCCAGGGACAAAGTCAATGTGCTCAGATCTGAAGACATTCTTCAAGTTTCTGAACCAATCCTAGTAGATCAGGTAAGTCAAAAAGGCATCAAGTATGCCGCAGAGTGGGTTATTCGACGACATAATTCCCTACAGGAGATAAGTAAAATCTATTTAGCAGATGTTCAATTATTAATTTTTAAAATAAGACATGGTCTTTTGTTCAAGTTTTAACTCCCACTAATTTTCGACGGACTGTATAACCTTCAATTATACAGAACGGGAGACGCCGACAGTCTCCTAGTGGGGATCAGAATCTTAATGACTTGCAGTACAACCTTGTGGATAGCACAACAAATTGTAATACAATCAAAGAGCACCCAACTCATGGGACTTGCAACTCCTTACAATATCTGATCATAGCTTCGGTCCCCAGAGATTTAATGGCCTTGTGGATAGCACAACAAACCACTAATTCTGGTCTAAGTTAACCATCATTACGCGACGAGTATAGATTTGCATGCAACCCTTGTGGATAGCACAACAAAGCTACATAGTTCCTCTACTCCGATCATATAGGCATCTAATGTCATAGCCACATTTTCTCCTCCCAATTAAACAGGCCTTGTGGATAGCACAACAAACCTGCCTAACGTGATTCGAATCTTATGACTATAACGATGGTGGACCACGCGGTAAGTTCTTAACTACTCACATTACGGCTTAGAGTTTATCTGAAGGTATTTAGATAACTTTTATCTTGGTCTCTCCTAGGTGATAGTATATAAATATATCGTATATATTTACTAAATACTATACTGCTTTGATTCATAATCAAAAGAAAATAATGCATCACATGCATGTCTAGTGTGGCCATGGATAGCACAGTGGGTTTCACTGGAGCCAACAGTCAAACGCACACACAATCTAACATAACATTTACATTAGATGAACCTGCAAACACATAGGCAAGAGATCTCCATCATATCGCCTTCCTGGTTGCATCTGTGGATCGTCCTCGCTCCTTCCTCAGTTGCCTCGATCATATTACAATACATTCTAGAATTTACATGTAATTAGAAGAGAGCTTTATGCCGAGTACAAGAGAGAGGGAGGTAGAAATACATCAAAGTTCGAGAGATGGAGAGGTATGTAGACCTCTATTTATTAACAATTAATAAATAACTATACATCTACGATCCACATAATCCATTCATCACATGAATAATTAAATAAGTACATATCCATGACCACGGTGTGTTTTAAACATCCCACACATGATTCAGCGCATCACATGGTTAAAATAAAAGAGTTTCAAAATATATAATTTTAGCTTTCAAAAAGTTAGGATACAATCAAAATTGGTATTTGAATTTCAAAAAACTCTTTTAATTTAAAAGCATATAAAACACACATCACATGTGCACACACTCCAAATTAATAATTTCAGATTATTCCATGCAAATTAGAACAATTCTAATAATTAAACAATCTAACACTTAGATCAACCCACATTAATAATCTAACAATTAGACTATTAACAACTAATCTAACTCTCAGACTAGTCCAACAAAGTTCATTAATAATTTAACACTTAAATTAATAATCAGCTATAATTAATTATTAACTACTAACCTAACACTTAGATTAGTCAGTTAATGTTAATTATTAATTTAACTCTTAAACCAATAATTAACAACTAATTAATCTAACTCTTAGATTAGATAATTAAAGTTCATTAATTTAACTATTAAATTAATGACTAACAATAATTAATTAAAGATTAATAATTTAACATTTAAATTAGTCATTTAAATTAATTATTAATTTAACAATTAAATTAATAACTAATTCAAATATTTAATTAACAATTAGATGAAATAATAGTTAACAATCTAACAATTAGACTAATAACTATTAATAACTAATTTAAAATTTAAATTAGTTAAATTAAGGTTAATCATTAATTTAACAATTAAACTAATATTTAACCCTTAATTAATCAATCTAATTGTTAATATGATAATGATTCAAAATCATTTTAAGTCCATTTAAATAAAATAATTGAATAATAATTTTAAATTTCAAAACTGTTTTGAATTTTAAAACTCAATTCTAATTTCACTTTTATATTAAATGGGCATTGGAGTTTTTCTAAAAAGGGGATTTAATAGGTCATAAGGGCTTAGCCCATTAGGGCCAAGCAGGTTCGGGTCCTGCAGGGTCTGGGCTCGGGCCCTGCAGGGCCTGGGCTCGAGCCAAGGCACACCTGGGCCCAAGCCAGGCGCCCCTGGGCTCAACCTCGGTCCAGCTAGGGCCTCTGCCCGGCTTGGACCGACCGGTTGGCCTGGGCCCTTCCCTGAACCGCCCGTCCCCAACCTGCACAACCGACGCCTCTTCATGAAACCCTAACCTACGTTTGCAGGTTCAAGGCGGCGGTGGGAGGGAGAAGTAGGGCCACCAGGCGGCCGGCGGCCGGCGCCCCCGGCCCCGTCCGGTGATGCCCCGGCACCGGCGGGCTCCCCAGCGTCGGCGAGGGCTCCCATATGCTGCTGTCCGAGCCCCTCCATTGGGTTATGTTCTGGTTTTACAAACCGAAAGGAAGAAAAAGGATATCCTTTTGCAGCTCCTTCCCGGCCACCTTCCACGGCCTCTCCGGCACCGATGGTGACCAACGAGGTCCCCTGTCATACTAGGACCCTTGGCCACCTCCCCATCACATGGAGACGTCCGATAGAACCCGCCACGAAGCCCGTTCTTCATCACATCAAGAACTCCGAAAACCAAAAAAAAATAAAAAAATAAATCCGATTGGAGGATTAAAATTAATCTAATTAATAGTGTCATCATATGAACACAGATCCAACAATCAACAGAATTACAAGCATGGAATAAATCACGAAAATATTAAGTTCGGTATCCGAAACGGGACGAGAAACAGTAGAACCTGGCTCTGATACCACTGTTGGGTTTCTCGAATTTCTCTGGATCCGTTCCCGTTTCGAAAATCGAAAAAACCAGATTATCGAATAATCGGTTCTTACTGTGTGCGGATTCGAATTTACAACCATTCAATTCCGTTGGTGCGACACCGCAAGCCGCGCAAACGCCCGACCTCTAGCGAAGTCCACGCGATCCTCCTCGTGATGGATATCCTCACGTTCCTCGTTCTTCGCAGCCCACGAAACCTCCGCTGGTCGCCGCAATGATCGCCGCAACGTGCGGACGATTTCCCGTCGAACGGGAGTCGGAGAAGTGGCGGAGCAGATCTGGATTTGTCTGGGACGCCAAAGAGAGAGAGAAGCAGAGGAGGGGCGGCTAGGGTTAGCAGCAGCTTGACCTGCTCAGCCTGTTCGCTATGTTTTATACTAACCGCGCAGTTTTTCATAAAAACCCCCGGTTTATATAAAACCCACTTATTTATCCATCGCCTTGAGAATCATTTGCGTCTGACCCTCTAGGCCCAATTACCAGTCCGGTTAATAGCCCAATAAGTCCAGTGGCTCCTCACTGGCTTTATTAATCAATTAATAACTCTTTATTAATTAATTAATCAATCGAATTGATGTCGCATATCGAATTCGATTGGGCCTCCGATCACGTTGGGTGCCAAGCAACACCGTGTGAACCCGGAAGGTATCGGGGTTAAGCAATCCACTCTTGGAACCTTTCCGCCGACAGTTACCGCGTAGATATAATCCTTCATTCGTACAATGCTCTCGAGTCAACTCAGGGTATGGCGTGCTGTCAAACCCTAACCTGTCAACTCACTTGAATTGGATGCCACTGATAAATATCGGAAAACTCCTTTCTCGATATTATCGTCCGCCCTGGCCATGGACTTCTGCTCATCATTCCTAGAGTATTCTCTCTCTAAGTACCGAAAGCGAATGATTCTTTATTGACACACAATTCCCTTCGACGGTATTCCTATGTACCCAATCCTTGGCGTTTTAGAATCCAGTGGTTAGATATTCGTAAACCAAGGTCAAAGCGCAGAAGTCCACCGACAAGGTGTCCTTGGCGTCTCAGGTCCGAGGACCATCCACGCAACTGCGACAATAGAATCAAGCTGGTTGACAGTGAGGTACAATACCATCCAGCGATTCAGTCAGATCAGTTCAGTGAACTCATTCTCTAATGAGCACCTACAGATTCGCCTTAGTGTCTCCACACAAGTGACTTATGAGATCAGTCACCCTCATCGTATGAGCATGAGTAATCTGTACTAGTCTAACCGGATATCCGATGTCTTTCTCGGATATCCTCCGACTAGGAACGATTAAAAATATGTGTGTTTAAGTAATCAGTCTCATTAGTATGATCTCATCATAATCTGATCACTATAGCACATATTCACGGACTTCATTATGAAACGATAATTAATGCGATTTACACATAATGAATATTATGCCATTATATTAATAAATGAACGAGATTTACATAGTCAGATTGACTTGTAGGCCACCTAAAACTAACAAACCTGACACCAATCGGAAGTGTGTGAGCTAAATGTCACATAGGGCAAAATACTACACTGGGAGCCACCTCTTGAACCCATATGGGACAAAATGGTATATGGTGGGAGCCACCTCTTGAACGTGTGGGGGTCACCTCTACAATCTTACATGCCTAGTGATCTAGATTAGTTATGATATAGCGACGAAGACGTCGCCTATCTAAAGGGGATAGATTGTAACACCCCGTATAATATATTAAGCAGACTAAATCAGTAGACTACCAACAACACCAGCTAGTCATTTTTCAGAACTTGAGTTGAAAAGAAATCCGAAATTAAGCGTATTCGGTCGGGAGAAATCTCAAGATGAGTGACCTTTCTGAGAAGTCTACCAATTAGCACATTTGTTGAGCATGTTAGTTGATTGGTTGTTATATGACTTTTTAGGGAAGCCTATCAATTAGCACAATTGTTTGGTTAGTTAATTAATTGGGTCATTATATACCTACATATTATTTTACAGATCCTTAGAGAATGACATATCTATCAAATATTTCATTTTAACGGCACATATAAAATATTTATACATATTACATATGACCTCAATGCGGCAGTTTTAAAATATCATATCTATTAAGAGGGCATGTAAGATAATATACAACCATGCATAATATTCTTGATTTTTAACAGATAAGAATAATAAGTTATCGTTACTTTTTATGTAAAAAAGTTATATAAGTAAACAAATATCCATACAATATCCTAATATATATTCATTTTTCATGTAAGATAGTTGTATAAGTACCTATATCCTTAATGGAATGAGATCGTGTGCACCTCTTCCTCTTAGCTATTATGTGGCCCCAAAGACATGGAAGAAGAGTGAATAGGTCATTTGAGCCTATCATAATAGAGCAATATAAGTAAAGCTTATCCTCCACATAACTAGTGGCACACAAACATCTAAACAAAAGGATCTAGAAAATCAACACCAAAAACCAAGTGGAAAATCTTGTTTTTTTGCGGCACCATTAACCTCAACAGCATCATTTCTAAAAATGTTCTTTTTCCAGTTTTGTCCCACGTCAAAGCTTAAAGTTGCACTGGCTTTTCATTTCTCAAAAAGCTCCTCACTTATTTCTTGTGATCTGGTAACAACTTTAGGTTGCGTTTGATTCGAACATTTGATTGGAAAAAGAATTTTTGTATTATACCACTATTAATATTATACGTAGGGGTGCAAAGTGGTCGGATTTGTGTTGGACCCGACCCTGATCCGAATAAGATCCGGATCCGCATTGGCAAATATAGATCCACATCCGAATGTCCGTTTCTAACATGTGGACGTCCAGATTCGCTCCAACTTGAGGTTTCACGGATCCGGATCCCCCAAATTTCGCATCACGCACGAAGTCTCTACTCCCACCCCGCCATGAAAGAGAAAACCCTTGCTCCTCTTTGGGGCCCCGGACCCCTTCCTCTTCTCCTCCTCACCACCGCTCCGACGAATACCTTGTTTTCAACCCCCTCTCCAAGCTGCCGCATTTGGACTTCCTCTCCAGCGACTGCTCACTGGCAGATGTGGGATGCTCCGCCCGAGTGCCAGCCCAATGCATCCCGTCCTCACCAGATCTAGGAGACGCTCAGGTTGGTGGTCCTGGCGTTGTAGTCGATGATGGCGGCTGTACCGCGAGGACCATAGGCGGATCTAGTGTTTGGCTTGTGGGGTCCCAGGACCCCACTGGATTTTTACAACTCCATAGTTCAGTCTAGGTCAGGGTACCCTAGGATCCCACTGACCCACTCGCAGGACCCCATTGGATCTTGTTCCAGTCACTCAGTCCATTTAGTTAGCCCATGGCCCTATGCACAATCACATGTCCATCCCTCTGTCTGTCCGTATCTTTCAAATAAATCGTTCAGTCTAAGTGAGCCTCATTGCTGCCCTAACGATGCAAATGTTAATTGATCGATAACCCAAGTATTCAACCGATTATTAGTTTATAGGTCAATTAACGAATTGTCTTTTCAAATCTATATTCATAGTGGATAAGATAATGAATACACTTTTCTTTTTACCGAATACATATAGTACACTAAGATTCAATTATCTGACCGATTATTAACTTATAGGATCGTTAACAAATAATGTTTCTAAACTGATAACTTAACGGATACGGTCATGGATCAACCTTGGATCCGCACCGAATATGACCTATTTGCATCCCTAGATGTCCTCCCTCTCAGTTAACCTGCATTACTCAATCCGGGTGACCCCACTGGACAAAATTTCTGCGTCCGCCACTGGCGAGGACGTCGTATTTGGGGGAACTGAGCAATGGTTGGGCCTGGTGAGCGGCTGCACTGTGGCTGCATTGCACGTGCTCAGCGCCGCTGCAAGGTGGATGGAGGCGGTTCCCGGCCCTCGAGGCCCAGCAGCAGTGGCGGTGTGGTTCTCAAGGAAGCGTCCAAAGGTGATGGTGGGGGGCACCGAGTGGCGCTACTGCGGCGGCTCAGAGGCACATCGCTGCGTCCGAGATGATGACACCAGGATGGATGTACAACACAGCATGGGGAGGGGACCCGAGATCTTGTCGCCAGCCAACCCCGATAAGTTGGGTAAAAAATAGGGATTAAGATCGCCTAGTCCATTTCTTCTAATATGAAATATGCGGATATATTGTGAGATCCAGTTTTCATAATGTTAGAATGAGATAACCATCAACCTCAAATAATATGAGTTCTTTCTTATCTCTGATGGAGGGATAAACACATGAGACTTGGTCTCTCATGTTCCTTAAAACAAGAAGACGGTTACTATGGAGAGTGGAGATGGCTAACGGAGAATTATACCTCTATTAATAGGAGGGTTCCCTGCCCTCTATGTATACATAACAAGAGCGAGAAACAGAGATCACCTTTGAAGAACTCTCTAGTTAGCCATCGGAGCTTTCTCCCCATCCTTCCCAGTTTTTTCCCTTCACTGGTATCAGAGCTGGATTCGCCGCCCGCCGCTGCCCACTGCTGCTGCGGACCGACGCCCCCCCTACGCTACCCGCCGCTGCCGCGGACCGTCGCCCCCCCCCCCCCCCCACGCTGCCCGCCGCTACCACAGATCGACGTCGCCCTCCTCTGCTCGCACCTGAACTGCCGCCGCCCGCTGCTGCCACGAACTGTCGCCGCCCGCCGCTACCGTCCTCTCACGCCGTTGTGGTGACTTTGCCCCTCCACAGCGTTGCGCTGCGCAGCAAACCAAAGCACCGCCGGCCTTCGTCGGGCTTCTTCGCCAGGCACCGCCGAGCACCAACGGAGACCTCCCCAAGCCACCTCACGATCCAGGTTCTGCCACATTCTTCCTCTTTATGTTGAGAGAATAAGGACTTCTTTAATTGGGTGAGCAATAAATGATGTTGAAAACATAACATTCAATATCTTTTACCTGCAAAACGTCTGATACGATCTACCCTATCAAAATAATTTTTTTTTAAAGAAAAAAAGTGAAGTAGTTAATACACTTGTCAGATCTGTCATTTTTAAAATATTTTACTCCTTCACAACTTACATTCCGTTACAACTATTAACATGTTTTCACAACTCCCTAAGACCTACATCTGTTGCCTTGTTTCCCAGCAGCAAATAAAGAATCTACATCCTTTTAATTAGTTTCCATTCCTGCCATCATTGCAATAAGAGCATGCCAGTAGCAACATGTCATCACTATGTGCATTTTTTTAATTAATGTCCAACACCTTTATTCACGTCCACTCACATCTGTTAGGTTTTCGATTTGCACAGTTAACATATAATATCATTATTTAAAAACTATTTTGCCCCTCTATGTTATAGCTGTGCAGATCATAGACATTTGTGCATCTTATTTAATGCCTCTGTTACGTGCTTTTGTCAGACTCGTTTTTTTTTACATGCTAATATTTAATTGATATAATATAAATATATGATCATTGCATAAGAACAACTTCTTTAAATATCTTTGTGTTTGTTTTGTATTTGTTGGTAGAATGATGCCCACGAATTAATAACTAATATTATTTTCACTACCCTTGCTATTATTTAAATCAACAAACCTTGCTTCATGCGTTGCATGCTCAACACTTAACTAATTGCTTTTATAACAATCCTTAACAGTTGTAAACATTTACATTTATAATATTTCTGGTTGTATCATAATTATCAATTTATATTACTTGCATTATTGTTATAACTAATCTTTTCACTCTAAGTTGTTACTAATTTATTGTTTGATAAATCCATAAGATTCTAAACATAAATTTGTTAACTTGCTGATTAGTTATTATTTAATTTTTTTTTGTCATATAATTTTAAATATCATTCAAGTTTAGAAAATTTAAATCATGCTTTGATTATTGTTAAATAAATTTCACATTAAGTAATTATTGATTGAATATTATTTGTATAAAATAATTACTTGAAAATTTATCTTGTTAAGTTGTTTTATCAAATTATAGAAAATGATGATATTTTAGTATTATTTATATTACAAATCATAATTGTAAAATTATGTATATTGAGTTTTAGCCTTATCCTACTTCAAATGGCTAGTAAGCTCATTGCTTCTGAACTGGCTAAATTAGACAAGTTGAATAGTACAAATTATGACATGTGGCATAGGAAAATTAGATACGGTCTTATTCATGATAATATTGAACATGTTCTTAATAGTATTGTTCCATAATTAATTGATAATCTCGGAGAGGGAGATATCAAGAAAAGAGAGCATTGATTGTCAAAGGACAAAAAGGTTAGAAGCCTAATGCTCATGTTCATAGAGGACAATCTCATTAATTTTTTTAAAACTTATGAGACTGTCCGAAAATTATGGGACGCTATCAAGGAAAAGTATGACACCACTTCTGAAGTGAATACTCAACTCCTATTACATCGGTATAATTCTTGCCATATGCAAGAAGATGATAGTATTATAGAAAATGTAAATAAAATTATTGTTATGGCTAAAGATCTTTCTACTGTTGGAACAGAAGTTTCAGAAAGAATGCAGGTGGCAACTATTTTGAATAGTCTGCCATCTTCATTAGATATGGCTGCCACAACTCTAAGAATGAGTGGTACCATTCTTCGTGACACTGATTTGCCAGCTAGACTAGCAGTTGAGCAGAATATCACGGCCTGTAGGAAAAGTTAAGAGCTGAATTTGCAGGAAGTGAATGTGATCACTAGAAGCCCTTATCAGGATATCACAAAAGTCAGAATCACTCTGTTAGACTGAATAGGCCATAGTTCAAGAAAAAATCACACTATAAAGGTAAGAAGATTCTCCGTGGTGCTTGCTATACATGTGGCAAATTTGGTTACTACAAAGCCAACTGTCCTGAAAAGTACGGAAACAAAGGTAAACACCCGAAAAAATAAGGAACCAGCAAAAGAGAATTCGTCGGTTTGACGGAATGTAATGCTGTGATTATCGACACCTATAACTGGTGGGTGGATTCTGACGCAACTTGTCACGTAGCAAAGACGAAAAAAGGGCTGATAGAATTCAAGCAATTGCAACCTCGAGAGCAGATGATGTACATGGGAAACAACACCTACCTAAACGTAGAAGGTGTTAGATCATATTGTTTAGATCTTGAGAACAACATCATGGTTGTCAAAGATATCTGTTATACGTTAAGTATTAGGCACAATCTATTGTCTATAACTGTCTCATGAAGAATGGTCTAGAAGTTCGATTCTCCAATAAAAAGGTGTCCATAGGAAAAAACAAAAAGGTCTTTGACATGGAAGAACTTGTTCTCGAACATGGTTTATTTTGTGTTCCTGTTGTAGACACAGAAGTGAATAACATTAATGATGTTGTTTTGAATTATTCTTTATGTCATCTGTCTGAATGTGATCTATGGCATTTTAGATTAGGACATCCTGGTAAATCTAAAATGAAACAAATGATAGAATTGAACCTACTGTCATTAACTAAGATAGAATTATCACCTTGTGAACATTGTTTAGTCGGTAAAATGACTAAGAAACCTTTCGCAGTAGGACAAAGATTACAAAAATTATTAGAGTTGATCCACTCAGATATATGTGGTCCATTAAGTATAAAAACAAATGATAGAAAGGAATATTTCATAACGTTCATAGATGAATATTCCAGATATACTTATGTATATCTTATTTCTGCTAAATCAGAAGCTCTTAATTGTTTTAAGAGATATAGAGTAGAAGTAGAAAGAAAACTGGGTAAAAACATTAAGGTGTTAAGAACAGATAGAGGTGGGGAATACAACTCAAAAGAATTTGAGTCATATTGTTAAGAGCATAGGCATGTAACTATGCTTTATACGCCACAACAGAATGGTGTGGCAGAAAGAAAAAATATAACACTTATGAATGTTGTTAGATACATGTTATCGCATTCATGACTCCCTAAGAATTTTTGGAGAGAGGCATTACTCACAACAAATTATATATTGAATAGAACTCTCACCAAATATATCGAATGTACACCTTATGAACTATGGAATGAGAGGAAACCAGAATTAAGTTATCTTAAGAAATGGGGTCAGTAGCCCATGTTCTCATTCTAAATCAATTGAGAGACAAGTTAGACTTCAGAACATTGAAGTGTCGATTCATAAGCTATTATGACAAATCATCGGGATATAGATTCTTCGATAAGAAAAAATGAATCATTGAATATACGGATACTACATTTCTAGAAAATCTAGAGGAAGAGGAATCTCACTATGAGAAGGAACCTCTAATTATAATAGATAATGACTATTACAATGATATCCCTATGAATGATCCAGAAATCGAAGAAGAACTTCCACCAAATGTGGAAGATGAACAAATGCCTTTGAATAAAACGCAAGAAAATCAACCTGCAATTGACAATAAAAGACTTAAAACTCCACCAGTATGGATGGATGATTATCACTTATACTTATGTGAGCCTTCATGTCTAACAGTAGACATAAATAAGGATAATAATATAAATCCCATGAATCTGAATGATGTAATGAAATCTCAAGAATCTGATCTATGTCGAAAAGCCATGGAAGAAGAAATTGATTTCATAAAAAGGAACAATGTATGGGAACTATGTGAATTACCCAAGAATAGGAAGGCTATAAGTTGCAAGTGAGTATTTAAGAAAAAGATCCGTGTAGATAGTTCTATTGATAAGTATAAAGTCCGATTAGTTGCCAAAGGATTTACTCAGATGTCATGTATAGATTTTCAAGAAACTTATTCTTCTTTGGCTAAATTTGCATCTATAAAGATGATCATAACAACAGTTGCGCATCTTGACTTAGAACTTTTTCAAATAGATGTCAAGACTATATTCTTTAACGGATAGTTAAAGGCAGATATATACATGAAACAACCTGAAGGTTTTCAAGCAGAAAGTCAGGAGAATAAAGTATACAAACTTAAGAAAGCTTTGTACGGCTTGAAATAGTCTTCTAGATAGTGGTATCTTAAATTTCATAATGTAGTTATTCAACTTAGATTTGTTCCAAATCAATTGGACAACTGTGTATATGTCATGAAGAGTGGGAGCACGTTTATTATATTATCTTTATATGTAGATGATATTTTGCTCACCGGAAATGACATAGGAATGTTGAATAAAGTTAAGTCTGAGCTCAGTGAGAAATTTGAGATGAAGGACATGGGTGAGGCATCTTATGTTCTCGGAATCCAAATCTTAAGAGATAGAAAGTCTAGAATGTTGAGTATAAATCAAGATAAGTATTTACATTCAGTACTTAGAAAGTTTGAAATGCAAAATTGCAATCCAGCACCAACACTGTTGGTTCATATAAAACGATTAAGTAAAGAGCAATGTTCTGGAGAAAGACATGATGCACTGCAAGTGCCGTATGCACAAGCAGTCGGAAGCTTAATGTATGTTATGCTATGTACTAAATCTGACATAGCATACGCAGTAAGCTTAGTAAATAGATATAAAAGTAATCATGATCTAGTACATTGGGAAACTGTTAAAAGGATTATAAAGTACTTGAAAGGTACTTTGCATCACAAATTAATATATCAAGCAGATACACTTGAGGTACTTGGTTATTCTGATGTAAATTTCAGAGGAGATAAAAATGACGAAAAGTCCACTTCGGGACACTTGTTCATCTTTGGTGATGCTACTGTTTCTTAGAATAGTAAGAAATAAGGGTGTGTTACAAGATACACACAGGAAGCTGAGTATGTTGCATGTAACATGATTACTACTCATGCAGTCTGAATAAGACGATTTTTGACATATTTAAATCTCAACTTGGTAGAAGAACCAATTGAGATTTACTGTGATAATCAAGCGACAATTAGCTTAATTAACAGTGGAGCGAATAACTCTAGAGGAAAACACATAAAAAGTAAATGTCATTATATATGTGATATTGTTCAAAAAGAAGAAATAAAGATGACTTATATTCTCGCTAGTGATATGATTGCAGATCCGTTGACAAAAAATATACCGGTAGAAAATTTTGTCAAACATGTAAGTTTAATGGGACTTGGGAATATATGAGTCAAGAGATTTTTTTTTAAAATCATATAAGTGATAGTACATTTCACAGATAGTGAGAATGTATCACATCATTAATACATCTCACAGATAGTGAGAGTGTATTAAGAATAATTTGATCTTGGTGGTCAAGTAGGAGATGTTAGAATGAGATAACCAACAACCCCAAATAATAGGAGTTCATTCTTATCTCCGATTGAGAGATAAACACAGGAGACTTAGTATTTCACATTCCCTAAAATAAGGAGACAGTTACCATGAGGAACGGAGATGGCTAACGGAGGATTATGTCTCTATTAATAGGAAGATTCCCTGCCCTCTATGTATACACAACAAGAGTGAGAAACATATATCATCTTTGAAGAATTCTCTGGTTAATCATCGGAGCTTTCTCCCCATCCTTCCCAGTTTTTTCCTTTCAAGTACGGCATGGGAGGGGACCCGAGATCTTGTCGCCAACCAACCCCGATAAGTTGGGTAAAAAATAGGGGTTGAGATCGCCTAGTCCATTTCTTCTAATATGAAATATGCGGGTATATTGTGAGATCCAATTTTCAGAATGTGGATATTTAGGAGGATTTGCATCCGAAAAATACAAATCTGGTTGCAACAAATCCGGGTGTGACCGATCTGTTTTGCGCTCCTAATTATACGATTATATGGCCCCTAACTCACATGTTACACGCATGTATTTATCATAAGGTTTGTCGACTCGACGAATTGGTCCGACTCGGATCTCTCATGATCTGGTACGAGTCGGGTTGACTAGTGTCGACTCGTACGAGTCACATAGTCATATCGTACAGATTCGATCAAGTCGCCAGTACGGCAAACCTTGATTTATCGTTGTCTCGAGGGCACTCTACAAATTAAAGGATAGAAATTTTCGCCCAGTAGAAGTACGTGTGATCCGCTCCGAGAGCTATAGAAGGGGCGTCCACTGCGCAATTTGGGGCCAGAGGCTAGATCTGTAGATCTCACTCGAGGAAAAAGTTTGCTCATTAATGCTCATTAATGAGTAGATTTCCCCCTTAAGATTTAAGGGATTTAACTTTTTATTAATAAATAGATTTTTTCATTCAATCAGATTTAAAAGACGTCACTTTTCATCACTGACTAGGCTTTTTCCTCGAGTAGTATTTAAGGGCCGAGGAGACGGATCTAGGTGATCCGGATCCGTTTTATTATCTCTCTGACTTGGATCACCCTCCGTTCGGCGGCCATGGCCTCCACCACCCTCCACATCTTCTTCCTGCCCTTCCTCACCCCGGGTCACATGCTTCCCATGGTGGACATGGCCAAGCTCTTCTCCCAGCGTGGCGTCAGGGCCACCCTCGTCACCACCCCAGGCAACGCCGCCCGCATCCGCCACAGCCTCGGCCTCGACGTCCATCTCCTCGAGGTCCAGTTCCCCTCCTCGGTGGCGGGCTTGCCCGAGGGGCGCGACAACCTCACCGACTCGCGTAACCCGGACGTGACGGAGGACTTCTTCCGGGCGCTCAACATGCTCAGGCAGCCCTTCGAGCGGCTGCTCAAAGAGCACGCCCCCGACTGCGTCATCTCCGACGCGTTCTACCCTTGGACGACCGACGTCGCCGTTCAGCTCGGGATACCGCGGATCATCTTCAACGGCCCCAGCGCATTCGCCCTTACTGCCGTACATGTGCTGGTTCGAACTTGTACGATCCACCAGGGCAACTACGAAGACAGAGAGGCCTTCGTGGTGCCGGAACTCCCAGACCGCATTGAAATGACGAGGTCGCAGCTCCCCGCCGACATCATCCTGTCGCCGTTGGCTGACATGAGGGAGATAACTACGGCAAACCCGAAGAGCTACGGCATCGTCGTGAACAGCTTTCGCGAGTTGGAGCCCGGCTACGCCGTGGACCTCATGGGGTTGAAGACGTGGTACATCGGCCCGCTTTGCCTGTGCAACAGAGACAACGCTGACAAGGCCATGAGGGGGGAGAAGGCCTCCGACGGAAAGGACAATGATCAGTGTTTGCGCTGGCTGGACGCGCAGGCGCCGGGGTCCGTCCTGTACGTGTGCTTCGGGAGCCTGTGCCGGTTCACCAGGCCCCAGCTGCGCGAGATTGCTCTAGGTCTGGAAGCCACCGGCCATGCGTTCCTATGGGTGCTCAGGGACGTCGATGGAGTCGGAAAGGAGGTGCTGCCGGAGCGATTCGAGGAAAGGACTAGAGGGAAGGGGCTGGTTTGGTTAGGATGGGTGCCGCAGCTCCTCATCCTCAGCCACCGGGCGGTGGGGGGCTTCATGACCCATTGCGGCTGGAACTCGACCTTGGAAGGAATCTGCGCAGGGGTGCCCTTGGTGGCGTGGCCTCTCTTCGCCGAACAGTTCCTTAATGAGAAGCTAGTCGTGCAGGTGCTGAGGGTCGGCGTCGCCGTAGGGGCGACGGTGTGCAGCATAGAAGAGGAAGAAAGGGTGATGGTGGAGAAACAGAAGGTCGAGGAGGCGGTGGCTCAGGTGATGGGTGGCGGGGGGGAGGCGGAGGCGATGAGGAGGAGGGCCAGGGAGCTGGCAGGGATGGCCAAGAAGGCGGTGGAGGAAGGCGGGTCTTCTCACAGCAGCATGAGAAACCTGATCGAGGACTTGATTCGCCTCAAGCTGTCCAAACTTCATGGTTCTCAGTAGCCAAAGTATGAGAGGATTATTTTACATAAAAACCTCCTCAATTTGATTGCAGAATCGGTTAATTCTGAATTACTTATCCGGAATAGTGTATATTAAAATAAGAGGTGCTTAGTTTTGATAATTTTGTGGGACTCACTAGCGGAATAAGAAGAATAAGTAATTCTTGAGTCTAAGGTCGAATTGCTTGTTCTCCTTATTCTCCGAACATGCTATTTTTTAACTTCTTTGATTCCAATGAAAGGTCTAAGTTCAAAGAGTCATGTTCTTCTCTCATACTTACTGACTTGAGTCAATAAGGATACTGAGAGTGTCCCATCTCATTCTTAGGTGCATGTCTAGGTAGATTCCCTGAAAACAATCAGATCTGGAAAGCCGTTTGCCATTCCATGTATCTGAAATCCAAAAAAATGAAGAAATCTTTCGCCCTGAACCTATACCTCATTTGAGATTAACTTGCTGCATTGCCAGTAGCTGAGTTAGAATGGGTCATTTCGTCCCACTCTATCATATGACGTCCACACATAACTCCTGTTCGCATTAAATACACATTGACGTCAAAAAAAAATATATATTTTTTTTATGCTCTCGAGAGCGTCAGGCTGCTCTCAAGAGCTTTTTGATGCTCTCAAAAATAGGGGAGCATAGAAAATTTCAATTTTCTTTTTTTACTGACATCAGGATGTATTTAATACACACAAGAAACCATGTGCGAGGCGTCATGCAACAGAGTGAAATGAGGCGACCTGTTCCAGCTCGTATAATAGTAGTATAGTAAGTTATTCTCATCTCAAATTACCTTGATACCCTATTAAGTTGAACACATCCAATACCGGATTATTTGTTTCACCGTAAAATAGCATAATCTAAAATAATTGTTTCATTTTTTGGTATTTTCTAATGTTTGGAATGATATAAAATAATGTGAAATAAAATCCAATTTGCGCCTTGTCTGCCCACCCAGCAGCCTAATTTCCTTACTTTAGTTTACGGGAAAGGTTTGCTCCTAAATCAGAAGATTGAAGCATTCTCTTATTTTGTTTTACAAGCAGTCAAATGAATACTCTCAAATTTTAAAAATATAAAATTTCACTTAAGGGTTGTTTGTTTTAACGTAAAAAAGTGTAATTTAAAATAATTATTTCACTTTACAATATTTTCAATTGTTCCGAATGATGTAAAATAACGTGAAGTAAAATCTTGTTTGGGCCTTGTTTGCCCACTTGATAGTCCAATTCTCTTGTTTTGATTTACAGCAAAGACTCAGAAAGATTGAAGTATCCCTCTTCTTTTATTTTACAAACAACCAAACAAATATTTCATGATTTTAAAATAAGAAATTTTCACTCATTTTCAAATCAGTGATTTTGAAATCGGAGTGATGTAGACTGGATCTATCACGACCGGATTCCGAGGCTGGAACCCGGAGAAATGGATCCGAAGCCGGTTCGGATCGGTGTTATGGAGGCCCGACGGGGATCCGGAAGGCCGAGGAGGCGGAGGCGGAGGCGAAGACGAGGGTCCGAAGGCCGAAGGGCGCTTCGGTCGGTGCGGACTCGTCTACGGGAAGTCGGGGCCGAGTCTCCCGTTGCGGGGCAGCCGTCGCACGGCGTCGAGACCAGGGAGAGGAGTCCGAGGTCGGCGGCCGAGACCGACTCGGGAAGGTCGGCGATGATTCGAACCGAGCTCCTGCAGGAGGGAAAGAAGAAGAAACCGGTCAGCAGGAGTCCCGGGCTCTGGCCCTTAGGAACCCCCTCCGACGGTCAAGTTAGCTCCTGAAGATGATTCGATTCAGAAGGCAAGAAGTAGCTTTTATGCTATTCGGACCGTAGTCCTTAAGGGTAACACTGGGGCTGACGTGAGACGAGTTTTTAGCTCAATAAAACTCTGCTCACAATCCTCAGTCCATACGAAACGAACTCCCTTTCGAGTCAACCTCGACAAGGGGGCCGCTATCGAAGAGAATCCCCGAACAAACCGCCAGTAATAACCGACAAGCCCCAGAAAACTCCTGATCTCAGTCACTGAAGTCGGCCTGCTCCAGTCCATCACTGCCTCTATCTTGGCTGGATCCACTGCGATGCCTTCACCAGAAATAACGTGCCCAAGGAAGTGCACCTCGTTCAGCCAAAATTCGCATTTGCTGAACTTGGCGTAGGCAAAGAGTTGCATACCTTTGGCAATAAATAGCGGTGTATTTATAGCAGAGGATAGAGGTTGGTTAACGGTGGTAGCCGATATAGGACTATGTTTGGGCTTACTGGTAAACCGCCATAGTGTCGGATCCGCCACTGGAGTGGGCCGGACTCGGCTACCGGGCCGAAGGGGGTTGGGCCGCTGAGGGGCCGAAGCCTGCTGGGCCTTGGGCTGCCGTGCTGTTCCCGGGCCGAAGGCTGGTGGGCCGCTGACGGGCTGAAGCCTGTTGGGCCGAGAGCGACGGTGCCGCTTACTGGGCCGAGGGCTGTTGGGCCGCCGATGGGCCGGAGGCTCCCGGAGGGCCTGATACTGCTGTTGTTGGGCTGAACGGGGTTTGGGCCTGCTCTAATGGGCCGAATCGGATTCTGCCTCATCACATAGCCCCCCACTCTTGTCTTCCTCAGTTCTGAGATGGCGAGAGTATAGCCCGAAGCTGTCAAAAGAGCATCGTAACAGGTGTCTTACCCGAAGCTCTGTTCTCTTTTTACTGGGAAGAGGGGGCCCTCGGTCGGCCGAGGGCTACGCGGTTGCTTCGTCCCCGCTCAGAGTGGCGACGAAGGCTCGGAGCCGAGAAGCCGAGGGGGCCGAGCCCTCTGACTCATGTCAGGCTCCATTAAATGGACGGGATGGCGCGTCGCCTCGCGAGGAAGCACGGGACACGCGTCGTGCATCCGGTCGCTCCGTCGAAAACACAAAAGGATCCTGACCGCTCTCTGGTCGCGGATCGCCTCGGCCCTCTGCCCGAGGCTTCACTCGGATTGCCGCCCTTTTCATCTTCAGCGCGCGGATCGGGACACGCGACGCGTATCCGGGCGGCCAGCCGAAGGGTCGAAGCGCCCTCGGCCGTTGATTGCTTCGCTACAAGTCCCGGAGCCGGTCCGTCATTATTGCCGATGGACAGCGCACGTGACGTGCATCTGAGCGGGGCGAGGGGACGAGCAGGACGATCTCGGCCGTTGGCTTCGGCGGGAGGCGCTCCGAGCGAGCTCTATAAATACAAGCCCTCAGCAGGGCACTGTTCTTCTTCCTGCTGCTGCGCCTGTGTTTCCTCTGCAACCATCCAAGCTCTTCTTCCTCCCCCTGCGGAAAGCTAGCCTCTTGAAGGCTTCGTCCGAGCTCGCCGGCCACCGTGGGAAGGTCTCCATTCCTCGGAGCGCATCGCTGGTGGAGCTGGGAGGTTTGAGGAGCCGCACTCGGTTCAGGAGAGACTTCCTCCCCCTTCCTGCGAGTAAGCCCTAGCTTTCCTCCTTCCCTTCGTGGCCTTATGGTCCGGGATTCTTCTAGTGAAATTACTCCTTCGGACGAGGAGTATACTCCTTCCCACTCTCTGCGATCTCTCCTGTCAGATCCCCTCACCTCAGACTCTTCTGCCCCAGCAATGTCCGAAGAATCCGAGGTCTCCGGGACCGAGGGGTCCGGGGCTTCCGGAGCCGAGGTTTCCGGGGCCGAGACCTCCGGGGCCGAGTACGCCGAAGAGGTCCGGAGCCCAGGCCAGGCTTCTACTTCGGGACGCCGTCGTCCGGATATGGCTTCGGAAGTATCCTGCGCCCTTTCGGACGCAGAGGTTACGCGCCCGGTCTCCTACTTCCAGCTCCCTTCCTGGATGACGGTCATTCGGCCTGACTCCGCCACCCGGGCTAACACTTTCCGCCCGGGTTCCTTTTCCATTTACGTTGATAGCTTCGAGGCGGGTTTCCGTCTTCCACTCCCCACCTTCGTCATCAACCTTCTCAGTTTCTACGGGCTGGCTCCGTCTCAGCTCTTTTCCAACTCCTGGCGTACCGTATACGGTTTCTTGAGCGTTTTTGCTCAAGTGAAGATCCGCCCTTCCATCAATGTCTTCCGCTGCCTCTTCAAAATTCAAAGGCAGGGAAAGTCCGAGTGGTACTGCTTCGTCCCTCGGGTTGGGCGAAGCGTATTCTCCGGGAAGCCTTCGTCCATCCACGGCTGGAAGAGGAAGTTCGTCTTCGTCTCCCTGCCGGAGAAGGAGGAGGGTGTGTGGCCCTTCCCTACTGAATGGGCGCCGCTGGCTGCAGGCCTCTCGGATCCTCCTATCCTCACCCCGGTCCAGAGCATCCTCGTGGGTCGCATCCAGATGATGGCCCCGTATAGTGTCTGGGGGCTTCTCAGCGCGTCGGAGCGTCTGGTGACCGCCGGGGTATGGCCGGATCCGAGGTCCGATCCGGTGCGGGCCTTCCCTTATCTTCCTCCCGGGGAGACTCCGCGGGGCCGCGGAGGAAGGGCCGCCGCTCCTCTGGCCGAAGCTCTTCCGGCTGAGGATGCTGATGAAGTTTCGGCCGAGGGTAAGTCGGCTCTGAGTTTGTACTTGTTCTCTGTTCTGTTTCTGACGGGTTTTTCTTGCTTGCAGCGATGGCCGATCTAGACTCCCTCCTCGACCGGATATCCGACCGGCGCGGTCCGGGCCGGGCACTGACCCCGCAGGCGGCAGGCAGGCCCGGCCGAGGCGCCGGGGCTCCGAGGACCCGAGGCGGGGTCCCAAGGACTGCGGCTTCTTCTGAGGGCCGTGCCGCTGCTGCCGCTCTCGAGAGGGAGCGAAAGTCGAAATTCGCCGCTCGAAGGGGCGGCCGAGCGTCGAAGCGCCCCCGGTCGGAAGAGGCCGTAGACGCGGAGGAGGCTTCGCTGATCAGGAGGAGTGCCGTGGCCCGAAGGGCCGCGAGGCTGGCATCTCCTGAGGCACCGAGGGGCGATTCTCCTTCGGCTGTAGCGGCCGGGGTCGGCGACGAAGGCGCCGGGTCGCAGGCTCCCCGGGCGCAGCGCAAGTGGTGGCGCCCCGAACCGGGGATTTACGAGGACGAGAGTATGGAAGACTCGCAGACGTGCCTCCATCTGCTCCGCAGTCTTACTCTCCCTTCGGCCTTTGAAGGGCTGAAGCACCATTCGGTCATCGGCCTGGCGGCGATGAGCGCTCGGCTGTCTGTCCAGGTAATACGCTTGAAGGTGCTTCAGTCGAGCTTTCCTTAGCTTTCTCTTGGTTTTCCTTTTTTCTGATCACTGTTCGCTTTCGGCTCGCAGGCTGCGGTGACAGGCAGCGTCCTGATGCACCATCAGGAGCAGCTCCGGCTCCAGCTCCTGGAGGCCGAGAGGGAGTCGGATGGCTCGGGCGAGGGCACTTCGGTGGTGCCCGACATCGAGCCTTTAGTCGGTGGGCTCGTGACCTCGAGTGCCCAGGTGCGGGCGCAGCTGGAGGAGAAGACAGTTGAGGCCCGCGCTTCCGCCGAGGCCAAGGTGAAGGCCGAGGGGGAGCTCGCCGTGGCACGGTCCGAGATCCGGACCCTCAAGGCCCAGATTCAGGAGAAGGACTCCCGGCGGGCTTCGGAGAAGCGGCGACACGCCGAGGAGGTATCGGCGCTGAAGCGGGAGCTGGAGGAGGTGGCGGATTTGGCCGTAGCTGAATACAAGGCCGGCCCGGACTTCACCGAAGAGATCATCCAAGCTCAACTGCTGGCCTCTTCCTCCGTCTTCGACCTCGGGTTGGCTGTCGCTCAGAGGGCCTGCCCGAGTGTCGATCTGACCGGGGTCGACCTACCTAGGGGTGAGGAAGCCAAGGAGCTCCTGTCTTGGTGGCAGGGACATATGGCCGAGAGGGCCTCGACTCCTGCGCCGGATGATGAAGCTGCGCCCGCTGAGGGGGTCCCTGAGGAAGCTGTCCCTGAGGAGGCCGCCGACGAGGAGGTTGCCGCTGAGGAGGCTGCCGCTCCTGAAGCGGTGCAGATCGTCGACTCTCCCTCTCCCTCTCCCTCTCCGGGACAAGCCGCAGCCGAGGTGGAGGAGGCCGAAGCCGAAGAATGACGCGGGGACCCCCCCCCGGTTTCCGCTTCTTCTTCTGTTGTAAGCCCTCGGCTTAGGGTAGGGCTGGTTTACGCTTCTTCTTCTATCGTAAACCTCCGGCCAAGTATGCGGCCGACTTTTACTTCTTCTTCTGTTGTAAGCCCTCGGCCGAGGGTGTGGCCGGCTTTTGTACTTCCTTTTCTATAAATACAAGGAATTTTTTCGGCTTTACCTTGGTGTTTGCGTATGATCGACCGAATATGGCCCTTCAGGAGCCTGAGATCCTGTCGTCGTTCGCTATAGCTTGTAAGGCCGAGACCCGATGTAGGTTCGGATAGAATGTCGCCATAGTATTCGGCCGGGGCCTTTACTATCGTGGTCCACATGATCCCGAAGGGACATCTTGCCGCTTCTTACGTTTGTCGGATGGCCGAAGCCATTCATGCTTCCGCTTGCGCGAACTTAGATATGCCTTGCCGCTTCCCGAATCGGCATACGTGGCCGGAGCCATTCCCGGTGTGGTTTACACGGACTTGGAAAGAATACCATGCCGCTCCCGATACGGTTTGCATGGCCGAAGCCACTCCCGGTACGGTTTACACGGACTTATAGAATACCATGCCGCTCCCGATACTGTTTGCATGGCCGAAGCCACTCCCGGTACGGTTTACACGGACTTAGAGAGAATACCATGCCGCTCCCGATACGGTTTGCATGGCCGAAGCCACTCCCGGTACGGTTTACACGGACTTAGAGAATACCATGCCGCTCCCGATACGGTTTGCATGGCCGAAGCCACTCCCGGTACGGTTTACACGGACTTAGAGAATACTATGCCGCTCCCGATACGGTTTGCATGGCCGAAGCCACTCCCGGTACGGTTTACACGGACTTAGAGAATACCATGCCGCTCCCGATACGGTTTGCATGGCCGAAGCCACTCCCGGTACGGTTTACACGGACTTAGAGAATACTATGCCGCTCCCGATACGGTTTGCATGGCCGAAGCCACTCCCGGTACGGTTTACACGAACTTAGAGAATACTATGCCGCTCCCGATACGGTTTGCATGGCCGAAGCCACTCCCGGTACGGTTTACACGGACTTAGAGAATACTATGCCGCTCCCGATACGGTTTGCATGGCCGAAGCCACTCCCGGTACGGTTTATACGGACTTAGAGAATACTATGCCGCTCCCGATACGGTTTGCATGGCCGAAGCCACTCCCGGTACGGTTTACACGGACTTAGAGAATACTATGCCGCTCCCGATACGGTTTGCATGGCCGAAGCCACTCCCGGTACGGTTTACACGGACTTAGAAAGAATACCATGCCGCTCCCGATACGGTTTGCATGGCCGAAGCCACTCCCGGTACGGTTTACACGGACTTAGAGAATACTATGCCGCTCCCGATACGGTTTGCATGGCCGAAGCCACTCCCGGTACGGTTTACACGGACTTAAAGAATACTATGCCGCTCCCGATACGGTTTGCATGGCTGAAGCCACTCCCGGTACGGTTTACACGGACTTAGAGAATACCATGCTTCCTGATAAAAGAGGTCTTTATTCATATTCTGCGGCTGTAAGCCTAGGGAAAAGTGACTTACACATAATAACGCCGAAGGCGCTCAACATTCCAGGTGCGAGGGAGAGGCTGGCCCGAAAGGGTCTCCAACAGATAAGCTCCACGCCTGATCACCTCCCTGACCCGATAGGGCCCCTCCCAGTTGGGGGCAAGCTTTCCTGAGGCTTCGGCTGGTTTGGAAGCATGAGCGTTCCTCAACACGAGGCTCCCTTCTTCAAAGCATCGGGGCTTTACTCGAGTGTTGTGGTACTTCGCCATGCGCTGTTGATAAGCGGCCAGCCGGACGCGAGCCCTGTCTCGGGTCTCTTCAATGAGGTCCAGGTGGTCTTTCAGTCCTTCATCGTTGGCCTTCGGATCGTAAGTAATGACCCTGGGAGAGGGAAGGCCGATCTCCACCGGAATAACGGCCTCTACGCCATAGGCCATGCGAAAGGGAGTTTCGCCGGTGGGGGTTCGGCTTGTCGTCCGATAAGCCCACAGAACACTTGGCAGCTCCTCCACCCATCGGCCCTTAGCTTCGCCGAGGCGGGTTTTCAATCCCTGTATGAGGCTTGGGTTAACGACTTCGACTTGGCCGTTTGTTTGAGGATGCGCCACCGAAGTAAATTTGTGGAGTATGCCGAAGCTGGCGCAGTTGTTGCTGAACCGCCGGCTGTCGAACTGCTTCCCATTGTCAGAAATAATGGCCCGAGGGACGCCGAACCGGCAAATGATGGACTTCCAGACGAAGTTCCAAGCATTGCTATCGGTTATTGCCGCGAGGGGTTCGGCCTCGAGCCACTTAGTGAAATAATCTACGGCCACGATGAGGAATTTTCTCTGGCCGGTGGCAACGGGAAAAGGCACCAGGAGGTCAAGTCCCCACTGAGCGAAAGGCCAGGGGTCGGATAAGGGGGTCAGAAGGGCGGTTGCCTGGTGGATGAGGGAGCTATACCTCTGGCACTGGTCACATCGCCGGACGAGGGCTAAGGCGTCCTCTCGGAGCGATGGCCACCAGTAGCCTTGTCTTAGAAGCTTGTGAGCCAAGGCCCTTCCTCCCGCATGCGCTCCGCATACCCCTTCATGGACTTCTTTCGTGGCGTATTCGGCTTCAGCTGGGCCGAGGCACCGCAGCAGTGGTCGGCCGAAGGATTTCTTGTACAGGGCCCCGTCCAGAAGAAGAAAGTGGGATGAGCGCTGTCGAATGCGCTTTGCCTCCTTCGGATCTGGCGGGACTTCTCCTTGGAGAAGGAAAGCGACGAGGGGGGTCATCCATGTCTCGGCCTCGGCGACTAGCATGGCCTCGGTTTCGCCGAGGCTTGGTTCGGCGAGCTCTTCGACGAGGATCATTCGGCCTCCCCCCCTGTCTTGGGTTGACGCCAGCCGGGAAAGTGCATCGGCTCGGGCATTCTCGGCTCTCGGGATCCTCACAACTTCATAAGAGTCGAATTGGGCGAGGATTTTGCGAGTCACCTGGAGATAAGAAGCCATCATTGCGTCCCGAGCCTCGTACTCCCCGGAGAGGTGGCTGGCGATCAGTTGGGAATCGCTGAAGGCCTTCAGGTTCCGGACGCCGAGCATCTTTGCGGCCCGGAGGCCGGAGATGAGAGCTTCATACTCGGCGGCATTGTTGGTTGCCGGGAAGGAGAAGCGCAGGGCGTACTCCGTGACGACTCCTTCGGGCGACGCCAGGATCCATCCGGCGCCGCTGCCTGTGGAGCATGCGGAGCCGTCTAAGAAGAGTCGCCATTCGTCGGCCGGTACGGGAGCCGAAGTAGCCTCGGCTTCGGTTGCGTTTGGCACTGGATGAGGCGCCTCGGAGGCGCCAGGGGTAAGTTCGGCGATGAAATCTGCCAATGCCTGGGCCTTTATAGCTACCCGAGGAGCGTAGGAGATATCGAACTCTCCTAGCTCGATTGCCCATTTCGCCAGCCTGCCGGACACCTCTGGCCGGGAGAGGACTTGTCTCAGGGGCTGGTCGGTGAGGACCTTCACGGAATGGGCCAGAAAATAGGGCCGGAGCCTCCTTGCGGTCGAGACAAGGGCCAGAGCTAACTTCTCTAGGGCAAGGTACCGGAGTTCTGCCCCTTGAAGGGCTCGGCTGGTATAGTAAACCGGCTTCTGTATGCCTTCTTGCTCTCGGATGAGGACGGCACTGAGAGCCGTCTCGGAGACCGCAAGGTATAAGCTCAGGGGTTCCCCGGGAACCGGCTTGGATAAGATGGGGACTTTGGCGAGGTAGGCCTTCAGCTGGTCGAAGGCTGCTTGGCACTCTTCCGTCCACTCGAAGTTGTTGGCCTTCTTCAGCAACTTGAAGAAGGGGAAGCAATAGTCAGCCGCCCTTGACATGAAACGACTGAGGGCTGCGATCCTCCCGTTCAACTTCTGTACCTCTCGGATGTTTGCCGGGGGGCGCATCTGTACGATGGCCGAAATCTTCTCGGGGTTGGCTTCCACCCCTCGATGGGTGACCATGTAACCGAGGAACTTGCCGGAGGCTACCCCGAAGGCGCACTTAGTCGGATTCAGCTTCATCTTGTACTGCCTAAGGGCGGAGAAAGTCTCGGCTAGGTCGGCCAAATGCTCAGAAGCGACACGGCTCTTGACCAACATGTCGTCTATGTAGACCTCCATGTTTCGGCCCAGCTGTGGAGCGAACACCTTGTTGACCAGGCGCTGGTATGTTGCGCGGGCGTTCTTCAGACCGAAGGGCATTCGGGTGTAGCAGTACAGGCCCAAATCGGTTGTGAAGCTGGTCTTACTCTCGTCATCCGGATGCATCCGGATCTGGTGGTAGCCCGAATAGGCGTCGAGGAAGCTTAAGAGCTCGTGGCCGGACGTCGCATCCACCACCTGGTCTATCCGAGGCAGCGGAAAGCTGTCCATCGGACAGGCTTTGTTAAGGTTGGTGAAGTCCACGCACATACGCCATTTGCCCTCTTTCTTTGGCACCATGACCACGTTGGCGATCCATTCCGGATGATGCACCTCTCGGAGGTGTCCGGCGTCCAGCCCCTTCTGCACTTCGGCTTGGATGGCGGTTCTCCTTTCTTGATTGAAGGTGCGCCGCTTCTGCTTTACCGGGGGCTGGTGGGGATCGGTGTGGAGACGGTGCTCGGCTATCTCCGGGTCAACCCCGGGCATGTCCGATGGAGACCAGGCGAAGACGTCGAGATTCTCTTTCAGGAATTCGGTAAGCTTCTCCGCTTCAATCTTATCCAGGCCGGAGCCTATCATCAGGACTCGTCCCTCACCTCCCGGAATAGGGACGGCGAGGAGTGTTTCTCCCGGAGATGCCTCGGCTGATGACTCGATCGTCAGGGTTTCGGCTGCGGCCTTCCCTTTGACCGAAATCATGTAGCACTGCCGGGCTGCTTCTTGGTTCCCTTTGGCCTCGCCGATCCCGTGGTTGGTATGAAACTTCAGCTTCTGATGGAAGGATGATGGCACGGCTCCGACCCCGCCGATGAGCCTTCGGCCGAATATGGCGTTGTAGGCTGACTCGATCCTTACAACGGCAAAGTCCGTTTCAACGGTCAATTGCTGGGGGGCGGAGCCTAAGGTTACAGGAAGCCGAATAATACCCTCTACTCGGCAGGGCGAGCCGTTAAAACCGAAGAGGGGGCCCCGATGAGGCTTCATGCTAGCCTCACTCAATCCCATCTTCTCAAAACAGTCGTAAAACAAGATGTTTGGGGCACTTCCATTATCCACAAAGATCCTATGTACATCATAGCTATTTATTACAACGTTGACGACGAGGGCGTCATCATGAGGGACCTGAACATCAATCAGGTCCTCGGCGCCGAAGGTGATGTCTTCCAGACGAGGCCGCTTCGGCTCGCCGTCGACCGCCTCTACGGTGTTGCGTTGCCGCGACCTTGATCCCTCCCCGGGCCCTCCGGATATCATCATGATAGACCCAGAACTGGGTCTTTGATGGAATGATTCAACCGGGGCCGAGGTGGCTTTTGGCGGAGGAGCGGCTTTTATCGCCGGGGGTGGTTGCTGTCTGGGTGCTGCAGGGACGTCCCGGTTCTGCTGCGGCGGCTGCTCCCGCCGATATTGCGGCAATCTCCCCTCCCGGATGAGGCGGTCGATTTCTTCCCGGAGCTGCCGGCACTCGTCCGTCGTGTGGCCGATCTCTCGGTGATACTCGCAGTATTTGCCGGGGTCCCTTCGGCGAGGATCGGTCTTGATGCGATCAGGCCGCCGGAGCATGCCCTTCACCTCCATGAGCATCCGGGAAGGGGGAGCAGGTAAGGGTAGGTACCGCGGCTGCGGGTCCCGTCGCCTCTCCCTGTCCCAATCCTCCCGGCGATAACGCTTCCGGGAAGGCTCTTGGTCCTCGGACCGAGGTCGGACCGCCGGGGGAGCAGGCGTCGAGGTAATTTCGGTTGCGCCTTTGCCCCTGAACAGCATCAGGGCCTCTCGGTTGATGTACTTATGGGCCCGGGCCACGAGGTCCTGAAAGGTAGGGGGATGGCGCTTTCCGATGGAGCCGAGGAGCCCCTCATCCCGGCACCCGCTGATCACGGCCGAGACCGCGATCGAGCTGTCGAGGTTTGGGATCTGGGCGGCCTCGGTCCAGAACTTGGTGAAGTACTCCTGGAGAGTTTCGGTGGGGCCTTGCCGGATGGCTAGCAAGCTGGCGGAAGTTTTGGACTGCCGGGTGGCATCATAGAACTGGTCGATGAACAACTGGCCCAACTGAACCAGGGAGTGGATGGAGTCGGGGGCCAGAGCCTCGAACCAGGTGAGGGCGATTTTTTCAAGGGTGAGGGGGAAAAGACGGCAGCGGACTGCCTCAGAGATCCCTCGGACCCGAAGATAAGTGTTAAACTTCTGGAAATGACAGACCGGATCTGTCATTCCGTCGTAGAGAGGGCCCTTCGGCAGCTTGAAGTTGGGGGGTACCTCGGTGGCTAAGAGCTCCGCCGTGAATGGGGTCTGCTCCTGGATGTTGCTGGCGAGGGCGCCCCGTGAGGCCGAGACACCATCTGCTGCATCTCTTTGCGCATCGCCGTCAGCCGCTGGTCCAGGTCCGGGGCGGTCGAGGTGGCGACGGATTGCCCTCCGGTTCGGGCCGGACGGTACCCTGACGAAGCATAATCCTGCTCCGTCAGGCGATCAGTGCGAGGCGTTCGGACAGGTAGCGTCGGGGGCTCGCTGTGCGTCTCTGCGGCCTTGTTGAGAGGAACCGGCGCAGGCGCCGGCCGGAACCGGGCATCTTGTACTGGGCAGAGCGGGGGGAGCGACGCCTGCGGAGGAGGCTGTCCCATCAGCCCTATGCGCTGGGCGATGGCGGATACCATCTCCTGGAGAGGCGCTAGGGACGTGACGGCAGCGGCTAGCGTCGCCACTTGCTGCTGGAGCGCCCCCACTCGGTCTTCCGAGCCGAGAGACTCCAGTATGGTCGGCAGAGGCAGGCTCGGCGGGGCAGAAGGTGCGCCTTCGGAAGGCAGCATCTGCGCCGAGGCCTCCCGCGCTTCTGCTTCGCCTTGCCCGGATCGTCGGGTCACAGGTCGCTGAGACATGACTTGTTTTGTTGGTTTCCCACAGACAGCGCCACGTGATGTAGACTGGATCTATCACGACCGGATTCCGAGGCTGGAACCCGGAGAAATGGATCCGAAGCCGGTTCGGATCGGTGTTATGGAGGCCCGACGGGGATCCGGAAGGCCGAGGAGGCGGAGGCGGATGCGAAGACGAGGGTCCGAAGGCCGAAGGGCGCTTCGGTCGGTGCGGACTCGTCTACGGGAAGTCGGGGCCGAGTCTCCCGTTGCGGGGCAGCCGTCGCACGGCGTCGAGACCAGGGAGAGGAGTCCGAGGTCGGCGGCCGAGACCGACTCGAGAAGGTCGGCGATGATTCGAACCGAGCTCCTGCAGGAGGGAAAGAAGAAGAAACCGGTCAGCAGGAGTCCCGGGCTCTGGCCCTTAGGAACCCCCTCCGACGGTCAAGTTAGCTCCTGAAGATGATTCGATTCAGAAGGCAAGAAGTAACTTTTATGCTATTCGGACCGTAGTCCTTAAGGGTCTCGGAGGCAAAGAGTTGCATACCTTTGGCAATAAACAGCGGTGTATTTATAGCAGAGGATAGAGGTTGGTTAACGGTGGTAGCCGATATAGGACTATGTTTGGACTTACTGGTAAACCGCCATAGTGTCGGATCCGCCACTGGAGTGGGCCGGACTCGGCTACCGGGCCGAAGGGGGTTGGGCCGCTGAGGGGCCGAAGCCTGCTGGGCCTTGGGCTGCCGTGCTGTTCCCGGGCCGAAGGCTGGTGGGCCGCTGACGGGCTGAAGCCTGTTGGGCCGGGAGCGACGGTGCCGCTTACTGGGCCGAGGGCTGCTGGGCCGCCGATGGGCCGGAGGCTCCCGGAGGGCCTGATACTGCTGTTGTTGGGCTGAACGGGGTTTGGGCCTGCTCTAATGGGCCGAATCGGATTCTGCCTCATCACGGAGATTTACAAAATTTTACATAAAAACCAACAACCCGTTATTTTAATATGAGTGATTTTGAAATCGGTGAATTACATTGTTTTACATTGTAACAAACAGTAAAGTGGACTTCCGTTACTATGTCCATTTTCAATCAACGCATGTGGTACTATTCATTAATCATCAGAAAATATATTTGCCAACCACTCTGTAATAGTTACGATAGAAGGAATTATGGATCAGTTATCTTAACCATAACAAAATCCTACGAAATTCAAATTTGAAGTACAAATTTATTGTATACGATTTATTTACAATTGAATTAATAAAAATATTTTTAGAAATAAATCTCTAAAAAGTTTTATATTTGTATATAATATCTTTAACTATGATAATATTTACATATAACTCCCTCAAGTACGTGATTTGTTTTAAATTTCACTTGAGTTAAAAGGCTTCCATATAGGGATCATGGTTTTGGTATTGCATAAGTTTTGACACCAATTATCTAATTATGATAATCATGTGCTGCACCGTGTAGGTAGATTTTCACCACCTGGCTGTACTTTTAATTAGGAGTTGGTCTTTGATTTTTATTTTTTTTAGTTATCTGGTCGAAGAATATCGATAGTACAGATATGTAAGACATAATGGGTATATTTAAAAAAAAATCAAAATAAATTAATTAAAAAGTATAGTTAGACGGTTATCTGGCAGTGCAGCAAATGATTTTCATTACTTAAACATACAATTAGAGAACCAGACACTGTTCACAATATAAATGACGGAATCCAAATACTAGCCGGTGACTGAGAGCCGAAAGGATCCGAAGCCGAGGGGGAGGCAGAGACGATGAACCTTCCTGCTGCAGAGAAAAGAAACGTCAGAAGGGTCATTCGATGATCAAGTCAGTCACTAATTGAATGAAAGACTTTTTGTATTTTGAGAAAGAGATGAGGGCTTAATAGCTTGTGTACCTTTTCGGCAATGAATAACACTCCTTTTTATAGTGGGAGACGACGGTTCCATTCTTGTGGCAGGCAATGTAAGACTATTCTTAACTTTTTGAGATGAAATCTCAGGAGTACCCTGCGGTTGTCGGTTGATGAAATCTACCTGATCAGTTAAGCGAGCCGGACCCATCTCGGCCCAGGAGGCTTTTGGACCACTGCAGAACAATCTATACTCGCCTTGTTGAGTGAGTCGGACCCACCTCGTCCCAGTTGGCCCAACAGGCCCCAGCACTAAATTGAGTTCAGATTTGATGATTGAGCCGGGTCCATCTCGGCTCAAGACGAACATGGGCTGGTGAGAGCGGACGATGGTTATCCGGCCCATTAGGTAAATGGGATTGGGCTCAGTCGTCGGATCTAGTTGGGTTTGTCCCCCATCAATTAGTAATGTTGTCAAGTAGCTTGCTAACTATATTCTTCCCTGATGTTGAAAGAATATTGAAAATATCTTGATTGTTTTAAAAAAGAGCCTGCAAAATGATCCCTACAGTAGAGGCTGCGTTTTTTTTCCCTTTTGTTCGGTTCAATTCACTCATTTCCCAGTTCGGCCTGTATTTTTCTTCCTTTGGTTCACACCTCCGGTTCGCCCTGCCATCTTCTCCCCTTGTTCGCCCCATCTGGTACCCCACCATGCATTCGCCTGCTCTTCTTCCACGCACTCTTCTGCATCATCTCCTTCATTTGCTCTTCTTCGTATGCCCAACAGTCATTACTACAAGTAGCGGACACAGAAATTTTGTCCAATAAAGTCACTCAAACATTAAGTTATAAATATGACTGGATCAATGAAATCTTGAACTCGATCATATAAAGTCCTAGGTTGAGTCAATAGAATCCTGAGTTAGATTAAAAAAGTCTCAAACTAGATTGTTTTGAATTGAGCCAATAAATTAAAAAAATTCACTAGATCTCACGACCCCACTGAATAAATGTTGAATCCGCCACTAACTGCTGCAGTAATATCTGTTACTCCCACGTGTGGATCCTATTCTTACAGCATTTGTCTCCCCTTCATTTGGCAATGATTTTTTCATAAGATGGTCTCGTTTATGATTTCATTGTAATCATAAATTTTCAGTTCTTTCGTATCTGCAGCTCCTAATATAGTTTATAGATTCTTCCATATGCATGCTATCTGAGGATGTTATTTTATTGTTTTAGCTTCATGCACGCATAAAAAATACCATTTTTCTTACTTCTGTTTCTTTTGACCAGGTAATTTTTCGTTTGTTGTAAAACATTGCAGTGGTTTTTTCTGCCTTTATTTTAACCTTATAAACACCACCCTCTTTCCCGCATGAGGTTGAGAAAGCAGATAAGTTATCTTTTCTTGGATTTTTAATCATTTCCTTCACCTGAAACTTATTCCTCGCTGCATGTGAAGGAAATTGGGCCCCCTTAATTTTCTGCCGCCTCTCGATAGGATTAATGAGGGAACTTAGGCAGTAGTGAGTGGAATATTTACATAAAAATCTTTTAAACATAACGTTTTGGATTTCCAACGAAAGGTTTTTATGTAATTTATGGGGGCTTTTCTCTCACTACTTCTGAGTTCCCTCAGTGCTCCTACTAGGGGAACTCATTCCACCTTGTACTTCTTATAGTAAATGTTCCTCAAACGTTGTAAGTTAAATTTGAGTTGACATTAGTTAGATTTAATTTGGGTTGAGCTAAAAACTGGTGACCCAATTTAATTTGTTGAACTCATATAAAAAGTAAAATACTTCTAACAAAGTATTTATAAATAGGATCAGTCCAGCCCAATCCAACCTAACCCACACATTATTAAATTTAAGTTGAATTTAAACTGAATTTTAAATTAAATTTGAGCTGTATTTAAGTTAGACTAAAATTAGATTAGATTATTTTGAATTTAAATTAGACTCAAATTATCACAAAGTTCAACCTAACCCGCCCAATTTACATCTCTACAGCCATGGCCAAGAAGGCGGAGGGGACGAGGAGGAGGGCCAGGGAGCTGGCAGCCATTGCCAAGAAGGGCGTGGAGGAAGGCGGGGTCTTCTCACAGCAGCATGGGCGAGCTGATCCAGGACCTGATTGGCCTCAAGAAGCCGCGACTTCCATTACTGTTTCCCTTAAGCAGGCTATGCATCTGGTTCACTGTTCACTAAAAAAAGGTTACAATTGGAAACAGCTTGGTAATATTTAGATGCAAGGAGTGATGGGCATGTTATCCTACAGTTAGCGATCATAATGAAATCTTACGAAACTCAAATTTGAGGTACAAACTAATGTATAAATTTTGTTTAAAATTAAATTAATAAAACAATGATTCTTTAAATACATAAAAATGTACTTAAATTTTAGCTTATCTTATGTGTAAAAATATAAATAATAATAACAATCCCTCTAAATCACATTAAAATAGATTCTACAATGTGATACAACTTTAGAACCCAAACCAAAATTAAGTTTAGCAAATGAGTTCTTCAATATCAAAACCATCGGATTTTAATTCAAAAATTGATACTAATCATATATAAATACTCTTAACAGTTCTACCGGATAAGCGAGTTTGAATATGGGATTGTCCGTTTCGCATCCACATCTATTAATCTATCAGAGGTAAAAATAATTTCTAAAAATCCCTAGTAAAATAGTGTCCTTTTTCTGTATTATATGGCAGCTCTGAAAAGTAGAATGCAAATTGCAAAAGAGCTGCGGAAGGAAATGAACCTTCTATTGCCTTGCCGACAATGTGTGACTTTGTGCTTGCTTGCATCCTGAAAATTAAAGAGGGAACTATCCCTCGTGAATGCATGTTGCTACCCCTTCCCCCTCAAAGCAAAGTCACATAAAGATTAATGTTGATGGCGCCATCTTTTGGAACGGAAACGTTTAGACCTAATTCTCTAGATCATTTGTGTCCCTAGCTTGCATTGCTTCTATTATTTCATAAATAAATGACTTATTCACTTTTCTCTGATGTATCTGAAGACCTAAATTGATTCAAACGGTTAACTCCATAGAATCCTGTTCACCACCTTTCTAGCAACAGAGTAGTGGCATCATCAACAAATCGAGTCACTTTAAGGACTGTCACTGTAAAGATTGAAGTTTCGGATCCAGTTATCGGATTAGTTTCGTTGTCGGATTTCTTGGTTTGAGCCATTGTGGGACTAAGGTATAGATTCTTACTCGACGCGGTTCAAACGGCGTCCGGTTAGGGAGACTGTTTTAAAATGTGCCACGTGGGCTAGTTTTAGGCCGCGAGAGTACGGCCCCGGTCTTATCGTCTGAATAGCATCTTGTATAGTCGACGTCATTCAGAATATGGCCCTAGTATGTCAGTGTACGAACCCGTCTTGTCGTCTAATAGACGTCAATCTTAGACGACGTATTTTGACTAGTTTCGGTTTGACCCTGCGAACCCTCCCTCCTTTCCCTCATTTCTCTTATCTTCTTCTCTCTCCTCCCTCTCTCCGACCCATCCCCTTCCCCCTTCTCCTTCCTTTCCTCTCCACATTCCTCCTCTCCCTCCACTCCATCAACCCCCTAACTTCTACCACTACTACTATTATCTCCTCCGCAGTGCATCTCTCTCCGGACGGCGGCCGACGTCCCAGTGGAGTAACGGCGTCCACAGCAGTACCGGCGGCGGCTTGTGGTGTGACAGTTCGGTGACTATGAGCCTGGAGGAGTTCAAGTAACCAATAGGGTGAAGATCCTCGCAGTGTTTTGTTTAAAACTATGATTTTCCCGCTTTGAAAGTATGAAATATGTGTGGGTGCTTCTTGGTATAAAGCATATTCTAAGGGGGTTCTCTATGAAATGATTAGGTTTCTCTCCTACCTTCTCCATTTTTTTTATTTTGTGCAAATTGGGAGAGAAATCTCATTTTGTGACTCGGGAGAGGCCAGAGGGGGAAACCTGTCTGCGAGTGCTAAATGACGTCTGGGGACAGCGACGCCATTTTAAACAGCGGCTTCCACCCGAGATGCGATTTAGCCCAGAACAGGGGATTCCGTCTCTGTATTGAATAGCATCTAAAGACAACGACGTCATTTTAAATAGCGGCTGCCAGGGGCGACGCAATTTAGGTCATATTCCGAGGCCAGTTTTCGTTTGAACCAGTTTAAGGGTCTTGAATGACGTTGGCCATGGGCGACGCGATTCACGACAGAACCTCATTAATCCATGCAATTAACATGTATTTATATTGTTAGATAGTTTGTTTAAATGCATGCTTAAAAACGTACTGCAAGGATGATAATTTCTACATGATCGGATTACATTGTGTTGTGTTTCGTGCGATCGTGGAGCTAAAGTGACAATTGTTAGCGCTTAGGCACCATGTGCCGGTGTGAGAGTGACACGGCGCCAGTGTGGGAGTGGTGGGGTGACGCCTAGAGAGAGGGTCACCTGGTGTACCCCGGGGTATAACTAGTACTGGTATGGGAGTGGTACATTCGGAGTGTCACTCGTGTTGGGGAAAGCAGAACCACCTACAGCTAGACAGGCCGGAGTAGTCAGCGCGCTATCTAAGGAATTGTTGTTTGGTCTCAGCAGGTTGATGTTTTCCGCGTTTGGCTGTGTGGTTTGTATGTTTAGCCAAGACGTTGGTTGTGGACTCCGTGGTAAAGTAGTTTCAAAGTTGTACATGTTACATTTATGAATGTATGCGTTTTATATAGAAATTTGTGAGTTGTGTTCACTGATTTATTTATTTAAATTGCTTATATTTGTGTTGCTGCACTTGTGGGTGCGTGAGTGGGTGGTGGGGATCGAAGGATCCTTACTGAGTCTATGTCGATAAGACTCACGCTTGCGATTTTCAGGTGATAGTTTTAGGCAGACGTAGCGTGGAAGGTGTTGTCTCGGGTTGTACGCCAGCAGTCACTGTTCCGGAGTATGCCCCGATGTAGTTGTTGTTTTCCTTTCAGGCATGTATGCTTAATTATTTCTTTTAAGTTTGAATATATAATTATTTGCTGAGCGAAGTCAAATTGTAATAATTTTTAATTCATGTACTTCCTTTACAATTCGATGTGATGTGGATGTTTAACTTAGTTTATCATTTATTTCTCAGACTTATCGAGATCCTGATTTAGCTCTAATTTTTAAATGATTTGATACCCATTTAATAATCAGATCTCCGATTATAAGGTGACGGGTCGTTATAGTCACTAAATTTGTATCTCAAGGATCATTACCCGGTCAATGTATGTTGAAAGTAAAAGCTATCATTCTTCATGGCTTCCAAGTAATAAAGGCTCAAGACGAACCTCTCACTCGATCAGCTCTCTTCCTAAAGCTTCGTCTCGTTGGGCGGAAACTTTGCCCTCTGGGTGGACATCTCGCCTCCGACGCCCCCTCGTCATCATCTTCGGTGGCGTGTTCGGTGGTGGCCCCCCCAGGCGAGGACATGTTTCTTCCTCCTGTTTTCTTCATCTACCCTCCATCTCATGTACGATCTCTTTTCCCCCTCCATCCACCGTCCGCTTCTTAGATCCGCCTGTTTGCCTATGATCTTCCCCACCTCTCCTTCTTCTCTGACCTCCTTTGTTCCTTTCATCCTGCCCAATTTTTGTAAAAACCCTCTTCCAGCCACCTAGTATCACCCCTCTCCCTCACTGGTGTGCAGCCCGACAATCCTATTGTCCCTACCACCAAGCCCTTATACCGCCTACCACCTTCGCCCCTTTCACCTTTTCAAATCTAGCCACCAGGTTTCCTCCTCGCCTCTTCATCTGTCTCCCTCCCCAGGCTCTCCTTCAGATCTTGTTTTGTAGGGTTTTCTGAAACTCTGTGGGCTTAATCCAACTTTTAGGCGTTCTTTAGTTGTTGCCCTTCCTTCTCTTCCTCTTCTCCTTGTGTTTTCATGGCGTGTTCATGTTTACAAAATTGACGACGATCGTGGACGCGTGTTACTTGGGACTTGTGCAGATCATCCCCTATCGGATTAGGTCTTTTCCACTCTAAGATGAGCGTAATCCATATGCCCTTGTTGGCATACATATTAGAATCCTTTCTATTACCAGGTGCTCAGATGCAAATGTAACTTCTTTTGACATCAAAGGATCTTCAACACCCGTTAAGACATTGTTCGTTGGTTGCTTCATCTATAGTCCTTATGTCTTTATGTCTACTTTAACGATCTTGCTTGTATCGATGCTTTATATCGTTCCATCATTGGCCTTAAGTCATGCTGTTTGTATCCTCTTTTTCTGTTCTATAGTATTCTTGTGCCCCTACTTCTATGTTGAATGAAAGGCAACATTTTCATGGTGAAAAAAAGGGGCCAAGACTTTACAATTAAAATAGCTGCACTCCAACTCCATGACATGTTGTGAGGATCCAATACTCTTACCTATTGCTGGCAGTCAATAAGTAGCATCTTGCTAGCGCCCGCGTGGTGCAGTGGCATCCCTCTCACTTGGGGCGGGAGGGCAAGGGTTCGAGTCCTCCAAAGTGCGAGCCTCTGTGTTGTTTCCGCCTGCGGGCGACTAGTTGGGGCGCACATGTGTGCTGATTGGGGTATGTTGGCCCTTGTTTTGGGGTCTATTTTGCCCTTGTAAATAGTGTAAATATATGTGTTGTCTCTAGGATTTGAATTCTGGTGGGTTGGGATTGTGAGTGTTGTCCCTAGCCTCAGTGCAGGTCTCTGTGTTGTTTCCACCTACAGGTGACTAGTTGGGGCGCACGTGTGTGCTGGGATGGGGGTCTGTTGGCCCGTGTTTTGGGGTCTGTTTTGCCCTTGTAAATAGTGTAAATATATATGTTGTCCCCATGATTTGAGTTCTGGTGGGTTGGGGTTGTGAGTATTGTCCCTAACCTCAGTGCGGGTCTCTGCGTTGTTTCCGCCTACGGGCGACTAGTTGGGGCGCACGTGTGTGCTGGGATTAGGGTCTGTTGGTCTTTGTTTTGGGGTCTATTTTGCCCTTGTAAATAGTGTAAATATATGTGTTGTCCTCAGGATTTGAATTATGGTGGGTTGGGGTTACGAGTGTTGTCCCTGGCCTCAGAGTGGGTCTCTATGTTGTTTCCGCTTGCGGGCGGCTAGTTGGAGCGCACGTGTGTGCTGGGAGCGCACGTGTGTGCTGGGATTGGGGTCTGTTGACCCTTGTTATGAGGTCTATTTTAAGCTTATAAATAGTGTAAATATATTTGTTGTCCCCAGGATTTGAATTATGATGGATTGGGATTGTGAGTAATGTCCCTAGTCTCAGAGTTAGGAGAATTTAAAAAAAAAGTAACCGTTTTTTCTAATCTGAAAAAAAATTGCTTACAAATAACGGATGAGGGCTTAGATCCTAGATCTATAAACTAACATCTTTGCTACAATCTGCTGTCTACAATATCTTCTCCTGTTTTATTCTTATTCACAATCGGATATTCCGATGATACTAAATAGAGTGAAAGTCAGATAATGTACGACATCCACACGTTCAGCCAAGTAGCGTGATATCCACCCCGAAATTGTTCTGTTGACAACTTGTGAGCAGTCTGGATACTGACCGTGCAAAACATCACACTCACTATCTCGTCTCCACAAATCTTATAAATAAGCATAGTCCCAACCTGGATTTGGTCCATCTCCTATGACAAGAAGTAAGACATAGAGAATGAGATATAATCTGCCTTATTTATATTTTTATAATGTATTGCACATTTAATACATTATTTTAGTTGTTTAAATTTGTATTTATAATTTACATATTTATTAAATTAAATTTTTTCTATACTAATTGTAGGTTCCATTTTATAAGATTGAAACTTAAGTTACAAGTGATGGGTTGAATCCGAATCTGGATTAAAAAACATTATCATCAGTGGAGCAGAGTTAGATAATATGACGTGTGATCAGTATGTGATGTGTAATACTTGCTGCAATGCTCTATGTACGTAGATGGCAATGTACGCGGAGTAACAGTCGAGCAGCAGTCCGTCCGATGGGAGATGGCACTGGTTTTGAATTTTTTAATTTTATTGTCAGATTTTTTTAATTTTTTTAAAATGTCTGATTAAAAATCTTACAGTACAATCAATAAGTTCGGATAAGTCCCGATCCGATTATATTTTATTTGTAAAAATATATTTTTTTACACGTAAATCAATATACATGTCAAAAGTTTTTAATACATATATACAACTAGATCAGAACCAACTAGAACTTGTTAACTGTACCATTAGATTTTTGAAGAATGCCCTAAAAAAATTTAAAAGCTCTGATAAAAAATAAAATAAATTTACAAATCGGTGCCCTCCACACTCGACAGGCTGTTGGGCAGCTGTCCGATCACGTGAATCGAACAGCTGCATCCCATATATGATATATTACAATCCGCCTGGATTAAGATGCATGGAGTATACTTTTTGTCTACGGCCTCGTATGAGTAGCGTAGATGCTGCGGTGCAGAACACCGCACTCCCTGTCACGTGTCCACAAAACTTGCAAATAAGTTTATCTCTCCCTGCTCAAAACCTTCAAAAACTTGATATTTCTAAATTGTCCATGTTAATATTATTTCGTACACCGTCATTCTTTTAACGCTAACTGGGAGACATTTAATTAAATAATATTCTTATCTTTTTGGTACATTTTTATACAATTTACTTAATCGTATGATCGATTTCTAGTAGGCGTGCATGGAAATTACATGAGGAGCGTGTATTTGGGTTGTTTGTTTTAGTGTAAAACTTTGTAAGTCACCTGTTTCAAAATTATCGATTTTAAAATAAGTGAAATTTTTTAGTTTTAGATCAATTAAGAAATATTTGTACGGTTATTTGAAAAACAAAATAAGAGAATATTTCAATCTTCATGTTTTAATTTACAGTGAATTTTTGTTGTAAATCAAAATAAAAGAATTGAGCTATCACGTGAACAGACAAGGCTGGGACAAAAATTTATTTTATATTATTTTACATCGATCCTTCCGAAGAACTAAAGATACTGTAAAATATAATTATTTTAAATTATGTTATTTTACATTAAAACAAACAACCCATTGGTAATTCTGTTACGAAGAGGAGAGAAATAAATAAAGAATTGGTTCATCTTTCTCGTTATTTTTTTATCTTTTTTTATCCATATCTGTTACCTTTCTTCTCTCTTATATTCTGATGAGGCAGAATCCGATTCGGCCCATTAAAACAAGCCCAAACACAGATCAGCCCACCAGCGGCAATACAAGGCCTCCTGAGAGCCTTCGCCCCATAAGCGGCACAGAAGCCCTCGGCCCAGCAGGTAGCCCAGTGGTCCTTGGCCCGTCAGCGGCTCAAGAGCCTTTGGCCCGTAAGCGACACAGAAGCCCTCGGCCCAACAGGCTCCAGCCCGTCAGCGGCCCCAGAGCCTTCGGCCCATTAATGGCACTGCAGCCCTCGGCCCAGTAGGCTTCGGCCCGTCAGCGGCCCAACCCCCTTCAGCCCAATAGCCGCGTCCGGCCCACTCCGGTGGAGGACTAGGCACTATGGCAGTTTGCCAATAAGTCGGGAACATAGTCCTATATCGGCTATCACCGTTAACCATCATCTATCCTCTGCTATAAATACACCGTTATTTATTGCCAAAGGTATGTCTCCGTGACCCTTAAGGACCATAGTCCAAAAAGCATTAAAGCTACTCTTTGCCTTCTGAATCGAATCATCTTCAAAAGCTAACTTAACCGTCGGAGGAGGTTCCTAAGGGCCGAAGCCCGGGACTCCTACTGACTGGTTTCTTCTTCTTTCCCTCCTACAGGGGCTCGGTTCGAATCTTCGCCGACCTCACCGAGTCGGTCTCGGCCGCCAACCTCGGACTCCTCCCTCCGGTCTCGACGCCGTTCGCCGGCTGCTCCTCGCCCGAAGGAGACTCGGTTCCGTATCGCCTGCCCGTCAGCCGGAAGGACCTCGGCCACACCTTCCGGAGGCAAGCCGACATCCGACCGAGCAACCCTCAACCTCGGATCCTCAACCGCGACTCTGCATCCATCGCCTCCCGGATCCCCGTCAGGCCTCTACATCGATCCGACCCAGCTCCGGATCCAAAACTTCAGATTCCAGCTTCGGAATCCGATCGTGATAGCTTCGGCTACATCACGTGGCGCCGTCTGTGGGAAACAAACAAACAAGTCATGTCTCAACGACCTATAACCCGACGATCCGGACAGAGCGAAGCAGAAACACGGGAAGCCTCAGCGCAGCTACTGCCCTCTGAAGGCGCCCCAACTGCTCCACCGAGCGCGGCTCTGCCAGTCATACCAGAGTCCCTCGCTACAGAAGACGACCGGGTGGGGGTGCTCCAGCAACAGATGGCGACGCTAGCCGCTGCCGTCACCTCCCTTGCGCCTCTTCAGGAAATGGTGTCCGCCATCGCCCAGCGCATGGGATTGCTGGGCCAACTTCCTCAGCAAGCCCCGCTTCCTCCACGCTACCCGGTCCAAGATGCAAGGTTTCGGCTGGCGCCCTCACCGGTTTCCCCCGACGAAACCGCTACGGCGCGTAGCGAGCCCTCAGCGCTACCTGCTCGAGCCCCTCGCGCCGACCGCATAACGGAGCAAGGCTATGCTTCATCCGAGTTCCGCCCAGCCAGAACCGCAGGACAATCGGTCGCCACCTCAACCGCCCCGGACCTGGACCGGCGGCTAACGGCGATAAGGAAGGAAATGCAGCAGATGGTGTCTCGGCCATACGGGGCACCCCTTGCTAGTAACATCCTGGAGCAAACCCCGTTTACACCAAAGCTCCTGGCTACCGAGGTACCTCCCAATTTCAAGCTGCCGAAGGGCCCTCTCTACGACGAAATGACAGATCCGGTCTGTCATTTCCAGAGATTCAACACATACCTCTCGGTCCGAGGGGTCGCCGAGGCAGTCCGCTGCCGTCTTTTCCCCCTCACCCTTGAGAAGACTGCCCTAACTTGGTTCAAGACACTGGCCCCCAACTCTATCCACTCCCTAGTCCAGTTGGGCCAGCTGTTTATCGACCAGTTCTATGACGCCACCCGGCAGTGTAAGACTTCCACCAGCCTACTAGCCATCCGGCAAGGCCCCACCGAAACTCTTCATGAGTATTTTACCAAGTTTCGAACCGAGGCCGCCCAAATCCCAAATCTTGATAGCTCGATTGCGGTCTCGGCCGTGATCAGCGGGTGCCGGGATGAAGGGCTCCTCGGCTCCATCGGGAAGCGCCATCCCCCTACCTTCCAGGACCTCGTAGCCCGGGCCCACAAGTATATCAACCGGGAGGTCCTGATGATGTCCAAAGGTAAAGGCGCAGCCGAAGCAGCCTCGGCACCTGCCCCCCAGGTGGTCCGCCCTCGGCCCGAAGATCAAGAGCCCTCCCGGAAGCGATATCGCAGGGAGGAGTGGGACCGAGAAAGGCGACGGGATCCGCAGCCGCGGTACCTACCGCTGCCCGCTCCCCCTTCCCGAATGCTCATGGAGGTGAAGGGCATGATCCGGCGGCCGGAGCGCATCAAAACGGATCTTCGCCGAAGGGATCCCGGCAAATACTGCGAGTATCACCAGGAGATCGGCCATACGACTGACGAGTGCCGACACCTTCGGGAGGAAATCGACCGCCTCATCAGGGAAGGTAGACTACCGCAGCTTCGGCGAGAGCAGCCCCAGCAGCAGCAGAACCGGGACGTCCCTGAGACGGCCAGACAGCAGCAGCCCCAGGAGAAAGAAGTCGCTCCTCCGCCAAAGATCACCTCGGCCCCAGTGGAAACATCTCATCAAAGACCCAGCTCTGGGTCCATCATGATGATATCCGGAGGACCGGGAGAAGGATCAAGGCGCCGACAGCACAGCTCTGCAACTATAGCAACGGTCGACGTCGAGCCGAAGCGGCCTCGCCAAGAAGATATTACCTTCGACTCAGAGGACCTGATTGATATTCAGGTCCCTCACGACGACGCCCTCGTCATAAATGCTGTAATAAACAGTTACGATGTACATCGTATTTTTGTTGATAATGGAAGCGCCCCAAACATGTTGTTTTACGATAGCTTTGTAAGAATGGGATTGAGTGAGGCTAATATGAAGCCTCACCGGGGGCCCCTCTTCGGCTTTAACGGTTCGCCCTGCTGAGTAGAGGGCATTGTCCGACTCCCCGTAACTATAGGCTCCGCCCCCGGCAATTAACCGTAGAAACGGATTTTGCCGTGTAAAAATCGACTCAGCCTACAACGCCATCTTCGGCCGAAGGCTAATCGGCGGGGTCGGGGCTGTGCCTTCGTCTTTTCATCAAAAGCTAAAGTTCCATACTAGCCACGGAATAGGCGAAGCCAGGGGAAATCAAGAAGCAGCTCGGCAACGCTACATGATTTCGGTCAAGGGGAAGGCTGCAGCCGAGTCCCTGTCGATTGAATCATCAGCCGAGGCATCCCCGGGAGAAGAACTCGTCGCCATCCCGGTTCCTGGAGGCAAAGGACGAACCCTGATGATAGGCTCCAGCCTGGAGAAAACCGAAGCGGAGAAGCTCACCGAGTTCTTAAAAAAGAATCTCGACGTCTTCGCCTGGTCTCCAACAGACATGCCCGGGGTCGACCCGGAAGTAGCAGAACACCGGCTACACACCGATCCTAACCAGCCCCCAGTCAAGCAGAAGCAGCGTACCTTCAATCAAGAAAGGAGAGCCGCCATCCAAGCTGAAGTTCAAAAGGGGCTGGACGCCGGGCACCTCCGAGAGGTGCATCACCCGGACTGGATCGCCAATGTAGTGATGGTGCCGAAGAAGGATGGCAAGTGGCGAATGTGTGTGGACTTCACCAACCTTAACAAAGCTTGTCCGATGGATAGCTTCCCGCTATCTCGGATAGATCAGGTGGTGGATGCAACCTCCAGCCACGAGCTCCTAAGCTTCCTAGACGCCTATTCAGGCTATCACCAGATCCGAATGCATCCGGATGATGAAAGCAAAACCAGCTTCACGACCGATCTTTGTTTGTATTGCTATACCCGGATGCCCTTCGGCCTGAAGAACGCTGGCGCGACATGTCAGCGCCTCGTCAACAAAGTGTTCGCCCCGCAGCTCGGCCGCAACATGGAGGTCTACATCGACGATATGTTGGTCAAGAGCCGCGTCGCTGCAGACCATTTGGCTGATTTAGCCGAAACATTCTCCGCCCTGCGGCAATACAAGATGAAGCTAAACCCGACCAAGTGTGCCTTCGGGGTAGCCTCCGGGAAGTTCCTCGGCTACATGGTCACTCACCGAGGGGTGGAAGCTAACCCCGAGAAGGTTTCGGCCATCATACAGATGCGCCCTCCGGCTAACCTCCGAGAGGTACAGAAGCTAAACGGAAGGATCGTAGCCCTGAGCCGCTTCATGTCCAGAGTGTAAGGAATCGCCATGAACGCAGCGGAAATAAAAATGATTCCATTGTATCGGTTGCTGGGGTCGTAAAACGGACATTAAAATCTAAGCGGGAAGAACAGTTCTTCACCTTTGCGGGGTTTCGAATCTTCCGTGAATGATGCCGACTCGGTAATCGCGCACGCGCACGATCTCTAGAGGTATCCACACGAGTTCCCGCAGCAGACGCGATTTCCTCCTCGGCTTGAGTGCTCCAACCAGATCTCAAATCCACCATGCGCGGAGAGAGACAGATCCACTCCAAGAGAGAGAGAAGGAGAGAGAGAGAGGAGAGAGAGAATCTAGGGAGTAAAATTCGTCCAACTGACTTTTTACCCCTCCCCCTTGGCCCTCCTTATATAGAAATAAGGATAAGCACAAGAGTTAATCCTTATGATTATCCAAGAGTTTGGCCTTGGATAATTCTCCATTAAATCTTCATGTTTATCCTGCAGCTTTTCACAAAAATCCAGATAAGCATGAAATTTAACATCTCTCACCGTCTGACGAGAACTCTTATGTGTGTGACTCTCTAGGCCCAAATATCAGTCCGGTTGCAGGCCCATTAAACTTAGAACTGTTTCTTGAGTTTAATATTTATTAATTAACATTTAAACATCATATGTTAAATGATTAATTTAATAAACAAGTGAATTATCATCTGATGATCAAATCACTTGGCCTTCTGATCATGAACAACACCAAACACTACCTCATGATCCCATAAGATATAAGGGATACTGTTCCCTTCAATTGAACCTCTCCGTCTGTAGATACCGCACAGATATAATCCTTCACTCATGCAATGTCCCGATAATGCAAGGGTATGGTTTTATAGTCAAACCCTCTATCGCATTATCCAGATGGATTCCAGTACACAGTTAATATCTAGAAAGACATCTCTTTCATTTGACCCTGGCCAGGGATTTATGTGTACACATCCATAGGACATTCTCTCTCCAGTCTTATACCAAGAGTGAGTGATCCCATGTTGTTCACTCAATTACCTTCGCAAGCTTTCCACTGTATCTGAAAGACCGATTATGGTGGACTTAATGGTTAAAGTCCACGAGTCAGAGAATCAAGATACAATGGTCCACAAGCAAGGTATCATTGGTAACTCAGGTCAAAGAACCAACTGTGCTACTGCAACGATTGAATTCCCTGGTTGACTAATAGGTATAATTACCATCCAGGAATTCTTATTTGGGTCTGTTCAGTGAACTCATTCTCTAATGAGCACCCACTTGTTTGTCTTAGTGTCACCACACGAGTGAATGTGAGATCATTCACCCTCATCACATGAGCAGACATAACTTGTGTCGATCTTATCGGATATTTAATGTCCATATCAAATATCCTATGATCGAGAACTATTTAAGACAATTGCCTTAGGATATTGATCTCACTATCATGATCTCATCATGATTCGATATCCCATACATTTGTCTATGGACCTTCATTACGATAGTCGTTAGCGAGAACTATTAAATGAAGAAATAATTGCCTTTATTAATAATCTGAACTAGAATGTACAATGATTGGCTTTGAGGCCACCCAATTCTAATACAGAGCGGCAGATTACTGCTTCCCCTTCTTCAAGCTGCTGAAGAAGGCTAATAGCTTCGCCTGGATGGACGAGTGCCAGGCAGCCTTCGACCAACTAAAGGCCTACCTCTCCAAGGTCCCCATTTTGTCCAAGCCAGTCCCCGGAGAGCCGCTGAGCCTTTACCTCGCGGTATCCGAGACAGCTATCAGCGCCATCCTCGTCCGGGAACAAGACGGCATTCAGAAGCCAGTCTACTATACCAGCCGAGCCCTTCAAGGAGCAGAACTCTGGTATCTCGCTCTAGAGAAATTGGCTTTGGCCCTCGTCTCCTCCGCGAGGAGGCTCCGGCCTTACTTTCTTACCCATTCGGTAAAGGTCCTCACCGACCAGCCCCTAAAGCAAGTGCTCTCTCGGCCAGAGGTCTCCGGCAAACTGGCGAAATGGGCGATCGAGCTGGGAGAGTTCGATATCTCCTACGCGCCTCGGATAGCGATAAAAGCCCAGGCGTTAGCAGACTTTATTGCCGAGCTCACTCCCGAAGCTTCCTCGGCACCTCGGCCGGAAGCCGACACATCCAAAGCAGAGGGCACTTCGGCTCGCGCGCCGGCAGATGAGTGGCAGCTCTATGTAGACGGCTCCGCGTGCTCCACGGGCAGCGGCGCCAGATGGATTTTGGCGTCTCCCGAAGGGGTCGTCACGGAGTACGCACTGCGCTTCTCCTTTCCGGCCACCAATAACGCCGCCGAGTATGAAGCTCTCATTTCCGGCCTCCGGGCCGCAAGAAAGCTCGGCGTCCGGAAACTAAAGGCTTTTAGCGATTCTCAGCTGATTGCCAGTCACGTTTCCGGGGAGTACGAAGCTCGGGATGCGATAATGGCGTCTTATCTCCAGGTGACTCGTAAGATGCTCGCTCAATTCGATTCCTGTGAAATCATACGGATCCCGAGAGCCGAGAATGCCCGAGCCGATGCCCTTTCCCGGTTGGCGTCAACCCAAGATGGGGGAGGAGGCCGAATGATCCTAGTAGAAGAACTCGCCGAACCAAGCCTCAGTGAGCCCGAGGTCATGCAAGTGACCGAGGCCGAAGCCGAGACCTGGATGACTCCCCTAGTCGCCTTCCTCCTCCAAGGAGAAGTTTCGCCCGATCTAAAGGAAGCGAAGCATATTCGGCAGCGTTCATCTCACTTCCTTCTTCTGGACGGGCAGCTGTATAAGAAGTCCTTCGGCCGACCGTTATTACGGTGCCTCGGCCCAATAGAAGCCGACTACGCCATGCGAGAGGTGCACGAAGGGGTATGCGGAGCACATGCGGGAGGAAGGGCCCTGGCCCACAAGCTTCTAAGGCAAGGATACTGGTGGCCGACGCTCCGAGAGGACGCATTAGCCCTCATACGTCGCTGCGATCAGTGCCAGAGGTTCAGCTCCCTCATCCACCAGTCAGCCACCCTTCTCACTCCTTTATCCGACCCCTGGCCTTTCGCCCAATGGGGAATCGACCTCCTGGGGCCTTTTCCTGTCGCCACCGGCCAAAGGAAATTCCTCATCGTGGCAGTAGACTACTTCACCAAGTGGGTAGAAGCCGAACCCCTCGCGTCCATAACCGATAGCAATGCTTGGAACTTCGTATGGAAGTCCATCATCTGCCGATTCGGCATTCCCCGAGCCATCATCGCAGACAACGGCAAGCAGTTCGATAGCCGTCGGTTCAGCGATAACTGCGCCGGCTTCGGCATCCTTCACAAGTTCACTTCGGTAGCACACCCCCGGGCAAACGGCCAGGTCGAGGTCACCAACCGAAGTCTGTTGCAAGGACTAAAAACCCGCCTCGGCGAAGCCAAAGGCCGATGGGTAGAGGAGTTACCAAGTGTTCTCTGGGCGTACCGGACTACGAGCCAAACCCCTACCGGCGAAACTCCATTTCGCATGGCTTATAGGATAGAAGCCGTTATTCCTGTAGAAATCGGCCTTCCCTCTCCAAGAGTCATTGCTTACGATCCAGAGGCCAATGAAAAAGTCTTGAAGGATCATCTTGATCTCATAGAAGAAACCCGAGATAAAGCTCGCATTCGGCTGGCAGCTTATCAACAGCGCATGACCAGGTACCACAACACTCGAGTGAAGCCCCGAAGCTTTGAAATCGGGAGCCTCATGCTGAGGAATGCTCATGCATCTAAGCCAGCCGAAGCCGCGGGGAAGCTTGCTCCTAACTGGGAAGGGCCATATCGTGTAAAGGAGGTAATTAGACGAGGGGCTTATCGGTTGGAGACCCTTTCGGGCCAACCTCTCCCTCGCACCTGGAATGTGGAACGCCTTCGGCGTTACTTCATGTAAGTCACTTCCCCCGGAATTTAGCCGGAAGGCATGAATAAGAATCTCCTTTTCGAAAAGCCATGGTTTTCTATTCTAAGTCCGTGTAAACCGTACCGGGAGTGGCTTCGGCCATGCAAACCGTATCGGGAGCGGCATGGACTTCGGGAGCGGCATGGTATTCTACGTCCGTGTAAACCGTACCGGGAGTGGCTTCGGCCATGCAAACCGTATCGGGAGCGGCATGGTATTCTAAGTCCGTGTAAACCGTACCGGGAGTGGCTTCGGCCATGCAAACCGTATCGGGAGCGGCATGGTATTCTAAGTCCGTGTAAACCGTACCGGGAGTGGCTTCGGCCATGCAAACCGTATCGGGAGCGGCATGGTATTCTAAGTCCGTGTAAACTGTACCGGGAGTGGCTTCGGCCATGCAAACTGTATCAGGAGCGGCATGGTATTCTAAGTCCGTGTAAACCGTACCGGGAGTGGCTTCGGCCATGCAAACCGTATCGGGAGCGGCATGGTATCCTAAGTCCGCGTATACCATACCGGGAGTGGCATGGTATCCTAAGTCCGCGTATACCATACCGGGAGTGGCTTCGGCCATACAAACCGTATCGGGAGCGGCAAGTCATTCTCTCAGATCGTATAAGCCGTATTGGTAAAGGCCCCGGCTGCGTAAACCATATCGGGGGCGATATTCTTTTTCCAACTCCATATCCGAACCTAGATCGGGTTTCGGCCGTGCGAGCCGTAACTAAAACGACGACGAGGTCTCGGACTCGAGAAGAACCAGATTCGGTCATTCATTCAGAACACAAAGATGAAGCAAAATACTTTCTATACATGCAAAAAAGGAAGTACAAAATCAGCCATCCATCTGGCCGCGGACTTACAAGCATAGTCCAGACAAAAACCGGGACAGGCCCCCGTATCAGCCCTCGGTATTCTCCCCATCCACATCAACTGGGCTCCGGCCAGGAGATGGGGAGGGGGAGTCCACGATCTGCACGGCTTCGGAAGGGGCGGCTTCGATAGGAGTGGCCTCGGCTGGAACGGCCTCGCCACCTTCCGCTGAAGCTGAGGCCCTCTCAGCCGTGAGCCCCTTCCACCAGGACAGGAGCTCTTCACCCTCATCATCCGTCGGCAGGGCAATACCGGTTAGGTCCACGGACGGGCAGACCTTCTGAGCAGCGGCCAGCCTGATGGTGAAAACCGAGGAGGCCGCCAGAAGCTGCGCCTGGACTATCTCCTCGGTGAAGTCTGGGCCGGCCTTATAATCGGCCACGGCCGAGTCAACAGCCTCCTCGGCCTTAGCTTCCAGATCTAGCCGAAGGGCCGACAGCTCCTCGGCATGGCGGCGGCTATCCGAAGCCCGCTGAACGTCCTTGTCCTGGATCTCGGCCTTTAAGGCCCGGACTTCTGCTCGGACCGCCTCCAGCTCCCACTCGACCTTCTCCTTCTCCTCTTCGGCCTTCGCCTTGGTCTCAGAAGAAGCTCGAGTCGCCGCCGCCTACTCCTCCAGCTGAGCCCGCATCCGGGCATTCGCTGCCAAGAGCCAGTCAACACTGGACTCAAAATCGCGTCCCGCCGAGGGGCCCTCGCCCGAAGTCGACGATGCCGACGCCCTCTCGGCATCCTTGAGTTGGTCTCGGATGATCGCCTGACGACGGATCAGGACGCTACCCGTGACCGCGGCCTGCCGCCAAAAGCAAATAAGGATCAGCAAACCCGAAACAAGCTAAGGGAAATGCTAGACCGAAGCACACAAAGAAGCTTCTTACCTGGACCGCCAATCGGGCGCTCACCGGCGCCAGTTCAGTCGCTGAGTGATCCTTCAGCTCCTCCAGGGCCGACGGGAGAGTTAGGCCTTGGAGCAGACGCAGGCACGTCTGCGGGTCCTCCAGGGACTCGTCCCTGTAGATCCTCAAGTCGGGGACCCATAGCTCGCGTTCTTGCTCGCGAGGCCCCTGCAACCCGGCGCCTTCCAGCTCTTCCGCCCCCGCCCTCATAGCCGAGGGAGAATCGCCCCTCGGCGCTTCGGGAGGCGAAGGCATCGGGGCCCTTCGGGCCGCGGCCGATTTTTTAGCCGCCGGGGCGGGCTCTGCTTCGCCAGGCTCGTCCGCCCGGCCCCGCTTCGACAAACGGCCGCCCCTTCGGGCAACCGACTTGCTCTTCCGCTCCCTCTCGAGAGCGGCTGCAGCAGCGCGGCCCTCAGAGGAAGCCGCTGTCATCGTAATCCCGGCCCGGGTGCCCGGGGCCACGACACCTCGTCCAGCCCCTCCCGCCGCCTACGATCGGGACGGTTGGGATTGGCCGCCCTGCTGAGCAATCCGGCTGAGGAGGCCTTTAATTCCAGACATCTCTGCAAAACAAAAGAAGGAAGGGTTAACAACCCGCAGCGCGCAAAGTGCACAACTCAAGACCGACTTACCCTCGGCCGAAGCCTCAGCAACCTCTGCGGCCGGAGGAGCTTCGGCCGGAGGTGAGACCTCGGCGTTTCCTTCAGTCTCCCCCGAAGTCTCCTCGGGGGGAAGGTAAGGAATTGCCTGCAGAGGATCCTTCGTCGGGTCCGGCCACGCCCCGGCACCCACAAGTAACTCCGGCTTCCTGAAGAGCTCCGAGATATCATACGGAGCCGCGGCTTCAATAAGGCCCACAAGGCGAATCTGATCGGAGTTGAGAGTGGGCGGATCGGAGAGGCCTTCGGCCAGCGGTGCCCACTCAGTAGGAAAGGGCCACACGCTCTTCTCATTCTCTAGGAGGGAAACCAAAATAAAGCTCATCTTCCAGTCATGAATGGACGAGGGTTTCCCGGAGAAGATGCCCCGGCCGAGGCGAGGAACAAAGCTGTACCACTCGGATCTCCCCTGCCGTTGAATCTTGAAAAGATAGCGAAAGATATTCATCGAAGGGGTGACCTCGATGTTGGCAAACACAGCCAAAAAGGCGTAGACTGTGCGCCAAGAATTGGGGAAGAATTGAGACAGGACTAACCCGTAGAAGCATAAAAGATTGATGACGAAGGTAGGGAGAGGAAGCCGAAAGCCCGCCCGGAAGCTTTCCTCGTAAATGGAAAAACTACCCGGACGGGAAGAATTGGCCCTGGTATTCGAACCAGGCCGATAGGGTGTCATCCATGATGGGAGTTGATAATAGGAGGCAAGGAATTTTACTCCATCATCGGTAAGGACGCAGGCTGCTTCCGAAGCCGTCTCGGGACGACGACGACCCGAGGAGGAAGCCTGGCCCGGGGTACGAACCTCTGTGGGCCCTTTGGCACCAGAGTATTCGGCCTCGTCCGCCATGGCAGAAGCAAGGGAGTCCAAAGAAAGAGGAGATGATAAGGAAGACTCAGGGGACTGGGACGGAGTGTAGTCCTCTTCTGAGGGAGTGATCTCACTCGAAGAAGAGCTGTGGGACATGAGATCGCGGAATGGAGAAAGGATATTGAGGCTTACCCTCAAGGAAAAAAGGGATCTCCGCGATTGAGCGCCGCCGTCCGAGCAAAAAGAACCTCCCCGGCGACGATTCCGGGCGATGGGGAGCTCCCGGCGACAGGCGACGAGCTCGGAAGCACCTTCGAATGGCTTGCACGTCGCCGGAGAAGACGAAGAGCTCAGGTGGTCGCAGAGAGACGCAGGCGCAGGAAGCAGGAAGAAGAACAGTGCCCTGCGAAGGGTTCCTATTTATAGGCTAAGTTCGAAGCCCTTCCCGCCGAAGCCGACGGTCAGGATCTTCTCCTTCATCTCACCGCCTCTCCCGGATGCGCGCCACGTGTACCGTCCTTCGGTAATGATGACGGACCGACTCCGGGAATTGAAGCAGGGTGATCGACGGCCGAGAGCGGTCCGACCCTTCGGCTGATCACTCGGATGCCCGCCACGTGTTCCAATCCGCGTGCCGAGGAAGGAAGAGGCGGCAATCCGAGTGGAACCTCGGACAGAGAGCCAAAGTGACCCCCGACCCACAAACGGCCGGGATCTCTTTGTGTTTTTAACGGAGCGGCCGGATGCGCGACGCATGTCCTGTGTTTCTTCGCGAAACGACCGTTCTGACGGGAAACGCGACGCCCGTCCCGTCCATTTAATTGAGCCTAACACAAGTCAGAAAGCTCGGCCCTTCGCGATCAGAAGCGAAGGCCTTCGTCACTACATCCCGAATGAGGACAGCTAAGTGGCTACCGACCCTCGGCCGACCGAGGGCACTGTAGACACGCTAATTTTGACATCATTTCGAGTAAATTTCATATCATATAATAATGCCTCAGAATGGTCTAATGTTTAATCATTAATTAATTTTTATTAATATTTTTGAGTGTCGGGTTTAACAGACATATTTAAGTTAATCAATTAAATTGATTTTAGCTCAAATATCAGTTAAAATATGAAGAAGTCTAAAAGACGTCGACTCATGTGGACGCCATTTAGAGTTTATTCTTATTTTAACGTTTAAATTTGAATTTTAATCAATTGATTAATTAGCTAAAAGACGTCTGTGAGACGTGACGCGTTTTAGGTTTCCTAGGCTATTTTAACTTCTCTTCCGGATGTTTATCCTTATCTTAATTAGTGTAAAAGACATCTACACATGTGGACGCGTTTTACCTGATAAAGATAAAGATAAGTTTTCCCGGATGTTTATCCTTATCTTAATTAATCTGAAAGGCGTCAGCCATCCTGGACGCGTTTTAGATAATTACAGATAAAGATGAATTAATCAGTATTTATCTGTCGGTTAAGATGGATAAATTCGAAGTTTTTTCAATGTTAATCCACGAACGCAAAAAAGGTCTATAAATACTTTACATGTTGAAGAGTAAAAAAATTAAGCGTAATTTGAAGTTAAGCGTAATTTGAAGTGAAGCGTAATCTTGAGCGATAGAAGATCGAAGCAACGACGTCGGAACGCTGAAGCGCTGCTGTTTCCAGAAGTCGGCGTCCATTCTTCATCCAATTCGAAGCTTCATTCAATTGGACATAAGTGTTTCATTTCTGCACCTTTCATTTTCATTTCATTAATTTCATTCTTCATAATCACTTCATGCAACACACACCACGGCATCATCTTTCAAAAACCTATTTGATTTAAGGGGTTTCAAAACCATTTAAACAAGTAAGTTTGCTGTTCAATTATATGCTTAAAATCATGATCAGTTTAGATATTGATTCCATTTGAATTCTCATCATCATTGTTTCTTTATTTTTCTGTTCATGTTTCTGCTACACTCAACAACAACAAGAGAACAAAAGGGGAAATCAAGCATAAAGCTAGAAGGACTTCAGGACGATCCTCAAATTTCAAATTCAACAGCAAGAACAAAAAGCAAGGAAGGGCTCTCTTTCTTCAGCCGGCTGAGGAAGGGGAACCAAGGACTCCATATCTTCCGCGTTTAAAAAGATAGGCGATCAAACTTCTTTTGGAACTTTTTAGTTAAAAGTTCCTGGCGATCACTGCACTTAGTTGCTATTTTTTTTAATAGGTTTATTTTACACTAAATAACCTAGATTTTTCATGATAATCACACGGTCATTCTAAGCACTCACATGCACCATTTATTCTTAAACAGAACAGAAAGCCTCGGATAGCGCCTGCTGCGTTATCCCCCGAGGCGGTCACAGGCTATAAGTTATACTCTCGCCATCTCAAAACTGAGGAAGACAAGAGTGGGGGGCTATGTGATGAGGCAGAATCCGATTCGGCCCATTAAAACAAGCCCAAACACAGATCAGCCCACCAGCGGCAATACAAGGCCCCCTGGGAGCCTTCGGCCCGTAAGCGGCACAGAAGCCCTCGGCCCAGCAGGTAGCCCAGTGGTCCTTGGCCCGTCAGCGGCCCAAGAGCCTTCGGCCCGTAAGCGGCACAGAAGCCCTCGGCCCAGCAGGCTCTAGCCCGTCAGCGGCCCCAGAGCCTTCGGCCCGTTAATGGCACTGCAACCCTCGTCCCAGTAGGCTTCGGCCCGTCAACGGCCCAACCCCCTTCAGCCCAATAGCCACGTCCGGCCCACTCCGGTAGAGGACTAGGCACTATGGCGGTTTACCAGTAAGCCGGGAACATAGTCCTATATCGGCTATCACCGTTAACCATCCTCTATCCTCCGCTATAAATACACCGCTATTTATTGCCAAAGGTATGTCTCCGTGACCCTTAAGGACCATAGTCCAAAAAGCATTAAAGCTACTCTTTGCCTTCTGAATCGAATCATCTTTAGAAGCTAACTTAACCGTCGGAGGGGGTTCCTAAGGGCCGAAGTCCGGGACTCCTACTGACTGGTTTCTTCTTCTTTCCCTCCTGCAGGGGCTCGATTCGAATCTTCGCCGACCTCACCGAGTCGGTCTCGGCCGCCGACCTCAGACTCCTCCCTCCGGTCTCGACGCCGTTCGCCGGCTACTCCTCGCCCGAAGGAGACTCGGTTCCATATTGCATACCCGTCAACCGGAAGGACCTCGGCCACACCTTTCGGAGGCAAGCCGACATCCGACCGAACAACCCTCGGCCTCGGATCCTCAACCACGACTTTACATCCATCGCATCCCGGATCCCCGTCAAGCCTCTATATTGATCCGACCCAACTCCGGATCCAAAACTTCGGATTCCAGCTTCGGAATCCGATCGTGATAACTTCGGCTACATCATATTCCTTTAAAAAAATAAAGTGGCATAATTATCATAAGGGACAATTATTTTTGTCATCCATTTCTTTCCAAATAATTTAGAGTGTTGAACACGCCTCAACATATATTGATTGTATGTTAACATATTGCAATGCCTTCGTCGTCCCTTTATCTTCGACAGCTTAGAAATTGAAGAGGCCGTAATAATTGATTAATTAATTGTATATTAATATATTAAGATAACTTCAGTTCTGCATCATTTTTATATATAGTTATTGTGTGATTTACTACAGGGTGCCACGCATTGTTTTCGACTTCTCATCTATATCACGAACAAAATAAATTATCATAAATCTTTAAAGATTCAGTTACCCTCCTTAGGGTTTTTTTCATCTCTTAGACTTTTATTTTCATTGTCCAATTGTGTCTGATTGTGAAACATAATCATAAAAAATAGTAAAAAAATAAAAAAAAATTGTTAAATCAATACCCTTCAATTCATGATTAGTTTCTAGACTGCTTATTCTAGAATATTCTTGAATGTAAGGTGAATTTGTTTATTCACCAAATTCCGAAAATAAGTAATTTTTTACCAATTTGTTTGCACTCAATTAGACGGTTATAATAAATTTGAATACATTCCGATAGTGAAAATTAAATTTCAAAAAATAAAAATAACTAAAAAAGATAATTAATTACTTAAAAAAATATTATAATTTTTATTTTTTAATATAAAAATGATACAGAAACATTATTAACAACAAAAATTTATTATAATTTTTATTTTTTAATATAAAAGTAATACTCGGAACACACCGTCCAAAATAGTGAAAACATGAAGCCAAGCAAGGTCGATTTTCTTGCACGTAAACAATAGATACACCCATTCAGTCGCTAGTCTCCGCACTCTAAACTGTGGACTGCTTGAGGGCCGTCAGGTCTCGCATAAGGTCGCCAATGCTGCTGTGAGAAGACCCGCCCTCCTCCACCGCCTCCTTGGCCATGGCCGCCAGCTCCCTAGCCCTCCTCCTTATCGCCTCCGCCTCCTCCTCGCCACCCATCACCCGAGCCACCGCCTCCTCGATCCTTTCTTTCTCCACCACCGCCCTCTCTTCTTCATCCGTGCTGCACACCGCCGCCCCCACGGCGACACCGACCTTGAGCACATGAACGACCAGCTTCTCGTTGAAGAACTGCTCGGCGAACAGTGGCCACGCCACCATGGGCACCCCGGCGCTGATCGCTTCCAAAGTCGAGTTCCAGCCACAGTGGGTCACGAAGCCCCCTACTGCCCAGTGGCCAAGGACGAGGAGCTGCGGCGCCCATCCCAACAACATAAGCCCCCTCCCTCTTGTCCTCTCCTCGAACCCCTCCGGCAGCAGCTCCTTTCCGTTACCATTGGTGTTGTCTCTGAGCACCCATAGGAACGAGTGGCCGGAGGCTTCCAGTCCCAGAGCGATCTCGCGCAGCTGAGCCCTGGTGAACCGGCACAGGCTCCCGAAGCACACGTACAGGACCGATCTTGGCGCCTGCGCGTCCAACCAGCTCAAACACTGGCTGCTGTTGTCGCCTGAGGCCTTCTCCCCCCTCACGGACTTTCCGTCATCGTCTCTGTTGCACAGGGACAGCGGGCCTACGAACCACGTCTTTAGCCCAGCCACCTTGTAAGCAGCGTAGCCGGGCTCCAGCTCGCGGAAGCTGTTCACGACGACGCCGTAGCTCTTCAGATGAGACGCCACCACCTCCTTATGGTAATCTGGCGGCGACAGGAAGAAGTCCGGGAGCTGTGACCTCGTCATCTCTATGCGGTCCGGGAGCTCCGGCACCACGAAGGCCTCCACGTCGCCTGAGACGCCCAGGTGCGGCCTGGTTCGGCCTACCGCACCCGAAGCGGCAAGCGAGAACCCGCCAGTGCCGTGGAAGACAAGCCTCGGTATCCCGAAGTCGGCGGCGACATCGGCCGTCCAGGGATAGAACGAGTCGGAGATGATGCAGTCGGGGGCGTGCTCCTTGAGCAGCCGCTCGAAGGGCTGCCTGAGCATAGTGAGCGCCCGGAAGAAGTCCTTCGTCACAGCCGGCGTGCGGGAGGCCGTGAGGCTGTCGCACCCGTCGGACAGGCCGGCCACGGAGGAGGGGAACTCGACCTGGAGGAGCTGGACGCTGCCGCCGAGGCTGCAGCGGATGCGAGCGGCGTTGCCGGGGGTGGTGACGAGGGTGGCCCGGACCCCGCGCTCGGCGAAGAGCTTCGCCATGTCGACCATGGGGAGCATGTGGCCGGGGGCGAGCAAGGGCAGAAAGAAGATGTGGAGGGTGGTGGAAGCCATGCCCGGCGGATGGGGAGCGGAGCGATCTCTGTGTGTGTGACAGAGAGGGAGAGAGAGGGAGGGCCACTGGTTGGCTTCTCCCTTTGCACGCTGTGAAGTTCCAAAGTGGGAGAACGGCATCACCCTTAGCCGAGAAGAGGCTCAGTACGGTCCAAACACGTACCGAGGGAATTTTTTCTCGCAGATCCTCTCAGTACGTGTTTGGAGTCTTTGGACCGTACTAAGAAGATTTCTTCTCTAATTTAGTTGCGCCGGCTAAGGCTAAATTTTTTAACTCCTTAAAATGTTTAGAGTCTCCGTTGAGCGATTTGATTTGATTGTAGTGCACATAAAAGGTCTAATAAGGTCTACCGAAAACTAAAAATAATAATAAAAACATCTACAGTCGAGTTGCCGGGGCAACAAATTTTTTACTGTTTATAGTTATATTCCCCTCGAGGAAATCGAATTGCGTGAAACGTGACATCATTTCATACAACTTGGAGCTAGCAAGGGAAGAATTTGATCCGGCGTTAACAGACAAAATGTAAAATTCATTCTGATGTAGTCGAAGCTATCACGACCGGATTCCGAAGCCGGAATCCGAAGTTTGGAATCCGGAGCTGGGTCGGATCGGTGGAGAGGTCCGACGGAGATCCGGAAGGCGATGGAGGCAGAGACACGGTCGAAGATCCGAGGCCGATGGTCGCTCGGTCTGAAGTCGGCTAGTCTCCGGAAGACGTGGACGAGGTCCCTCCGGCTGAAGGGTAGGCGGTGCGGAACCGAGTCACCTTCAGGCGAGGAGTGGCCGGCGAATGGCGTCGAGACCGGAGGGAGGAATTCGAGGTCGGCGGCCGAGACCGACTCGGTGAGGTCGGCGACGATTCGAACCGAACCCCTGCAGGAGGGAAAAAAGAAGAAACCGGTCAGTAGGAGTCCCGGACTTCGGCCCTTAGGAACCCCCTCCGACGGTTAAGTTAGCTTCTGAAGATGATTCGATTCAGAAGACGAATAGTAGTTTTAATGCTTTTTGGACTATTGTGCTTAAGGGTCATGGAGACATACCTTTGGCAATAAATAGCGGTGTATTTATAGCGGAGGATAGAGGATGGTTAACGGTGATAGCCGATATAGGACTATGTTCCGGGCTTACTAGTAAACCGCCATAGTGCCTAGTCCTCCACCAGAATGGGCCGGACACGGCTGTTGCGCCGAAGGGGGTTGGGCCGCTGACGGGCCGAAGCCTGCTGGGCCGAGGGCTGCTGTGCCGCTTACGAGCCGAGGGCTGTTGGGCCGCTGACGGGCCGAAAGCTCTCAGGGGGCCTTTTACTGCCGTTGTTGGGCTGATCTGTGTTGGGCTTGTTTTAATGGGCCGAATCGGATTTTGCCTCATCACATAGCCCCCCATTCTTGTCTTCCTCAGTTTTGAGATGGCGAGAGTATGACTTGTGGCCTCCTCGGGGGATAACGTAGCAGGCGCTATCCGAGGCTTTCTGTTCTGCTAAGAAGAAATGATGCCCTCGGTCGGCCGAGGGTCGGTAGCCATTTAACTGTCCTCATTCGGGATGCAGTGACGAAGGTCCTTGCTTCTGATTGCGAAGGGCCGAGCCTTCTGACTTGTGTCAGACTCAATAAATGGACGGGACGGGCGTCGCGTTTTTCGTCAAAACAGTCGCGTCGCGCATCCGGCCGCTCCGTTAAAAACACAAAGGGATCCTGGTCGTACGCGGATCGCGGGTTACCTCGACTCTCAGTCCGAGGTTCTACTCGGATTGCCGCCTCTTCCTTCCTTGGCACGCGGATCGGAACATGTGGCGGGCATCCGAGTGATCAGCCGAAGGGTCGGACCGCTTTCGGCCGTCGATCACCCTGCTTCAATTCCCAGAGTCTGTCCGTCATCATTACCAAAGGACGGTACACGTGGCACGCATACGAGAGAAGCAGTGATATGAGGGAGAAGATCCCGGCCGTTGGCTTCGGCGGGGAGGGCTTCGAACTTAGCCTATAAATAGGGACCCCTCGCATGGCACTATTCCGCTTCCTGCTTCCTGCACCTGCGTCTCTCTGCGACCACCCGAGCTCTCCGTCTTCTTCGGCGACGTGCTAGCCATCTGAAGGTGCTTCCGAGCTCGTCGCCTGTCGCAGGGAGCTCTCCATCGCCCGGAGCTGTTGCCGGGGAAATCCCTTTGGCTTGGGAGGCGGTGTTCATTTGAGGAGATCTTTTTCTTTGAGGGTAAGCCTCAATCTCCTTTCTCCACCCCCACGATCTCATGTCCCACAGCTCTTCTTCGGCTGATAGCGGTTCTTCAGACGAAGACTACACTCCGTCTCAATCCCCTGAGTCTTCCTTATCATCTCCTCTTTCTTCGACTTCCTTTGCTTCTACCATGGCGGACGAGGCCGAATCCTCTGGTGCCGAAGGGCCCGAAGAGGTTCATACCCCGGGACAGGCTTCCTCCTCGGGTCGTCGTCGTCCCGAGACGGCTTCGGAAGCAGCCTGCGTCCTTACCGATGATGGGGTAAAATTCTTTGCCTCCTATTATCAACTCTCATCATGGATGACACCCTATCGGCCTGGTTCGAATACCAGGGCCAATTCTTCCCGTCCGGGTAGTTTTTCCATTTATAAGGAAAGCTTCCGGGCGGGCTTTTGGCTTCCTCTCCCTACCTTCGTCATCAATCTTTTATGCTTCTACGAGTTAGCCCCGTCTCAATTCTTCCCCAATTCTTGGCGCACAGTCTACGCCTTTTTTGCTGTGTTTGCCAACATCGAGGTCACCCCTTCGGTGAATATCTTTCGCTATCTTTTCAAGATTCAACGGCGGGGGAGATCCGAGTGGTACAGCTTTGTCCCTCGCCTCGGCCGGGACATCTTCTCCGGAAACCCTCGTCCATTCATGACTGGAAGAGGAGCTTTATTTTGGTTTCCCTCCTAGAGAATGAGAAGAGCGTGTGGCCCTTTCCTACTGAGTGGGCACCGTTGGCCGAAGGCCTCTCCGATCCGCCCACTCTCAACTCCGATCAGATTCGCCTTGTGGGCCTTATTGAAGCCGCGGCTCCGTATGATATCTCGGAGCTCTTCAGGAAGCCGGAGTTACTTGTGGGTGCCGGGGCGTGGCCGGACCCGACGAAGGATCCTCTGCGGGCAATTCCTTACCTTCCCCCTGAGGAGACTTCGGGGGAGACTGAAGGAAACGTCGAGGTCTCGCCTCCGGCCGAAGCTCCTCCGGCCGCAGAGGTTGCTGAGGCTTCGGCCGAGGGTAAGTCAGTCTTGAGTTGTGCACTTTGCGTGCTGCGGGTTGTTAACCCTTCCTTCTTTTGTTTTGCAGAGATGTCTGGGATTAAAGGCCTCCTTAGCCGGATAGCTCAGCAGGGCGGCCAACCCCAGTCTTCCCGTCCGCAGGCGGCAGGAGGGGCCGTACAAGGTGTCGTGGCCCCGAGCGTCTGGGCCGGGATTACGATGACGGCGGCTTCCTCTGAGGGCCACGCTGCTGCAGCCGCTCTCGAGAGAGAGCGGAAGAGTAAATCGGTTGCCCGAAGGGGCGGCTGACCATCGAAGCGGGGCCGGGCGGACGATCCTGGCGAAGCAGAGCCCGCCCCGGCGGCTAAGAAACCGGCCGCTGCCCGAAGGGCTCCGATGCCGTCGTCCCCTGAAGCGCCGAGGGGCGATTCTCCCTCGGCCATGATGGCGGGGGCGGAAGATCAGGAAGGCGCCGGGTCATAGGGGCCTCGCGAGCAGGAGCGCGAGCTATGGGTCCCCGACCTGAGGATCTACAAGGACGAGACCCTGGAGGACCCGCTGACGTGCCTGCGCCTGCTCCAAGGCCTAACTCTCCCGTCGGCCCTGGAGCAGCTGAAGGATCACTCGGCAACTGAACTGGCGCTGGTGAGCGCCCGATTGGCGGTCCAGGTAAGAAGCTTCTTTCTGTGCTTCGGTCTAGCATTTCCCTTAGCTTGTTTCGAGTTTGCTGACACTTATCTGCTTTCGGCTGCAGGCCGCGGTCACGGGTAGCGTCCTGATCCGTCGCCAGGCGGTCATCCGAGACCAACTCCAGGATGCCGAGAGGGCGTCGGCATCGTCGGCCTCGGGCAAGGGCCCCTCGGCGGAACGCGACTTTGAGTCCAGTATTGACTGGCTCTTAGCAGCGAATGCCCGGATGCAGGCTCAGCTGGAGGAGCAGGCGGCGGCGACTCGAGCTTCTTCTGAGGCCAAGGCGAAGGCCGAAGGGGAGAAGGAGAAGGTCGAGCGGGAGCTGGAGGCGGTCCGAGCGGAAAATCGGGCCCTTAAGGCCGAGATCCAGGACAAGGACGCCCAGCGGGCTTCAACTAGCCGCCGCCATGCCGAGGAGCTGTCGGCCCTTAAGCTGGATCTGGAAGCTAAGGCCGAAGAGGCTGTTCACTCGGCCGTGGCCGATTATAAGGCCGGCCCAGACTTCACTGAGGAGATAGTCTAGGCGCAGCTTCTGGCGGCCTCTTCGGTCTTTTCCATCGTGCTGGCCGCTGCTCAGAAGGTCTGCCCGGCCGTGGACTTAACCGGTATCGCCCTGCCGACAGATGAGGAGGGTGAAGAGCTCCTGTCCTGGTGGAAGGGGCTTACGGCTGAGAGGGCCTCAGCTTCAGCGAAAGGCGGCAAGGCCGTTCCAGCCGAGGCAACTCCTGTCGAAGCAGCCCCTTCCGAAGCCGTGCAGATCGTGGACTCCCCCTCCCCATCTCCTGGCCGGAGCCCAGTTGATGTGGATGGGGAGAATATCGAGGGCTGATACGGGGGCCTGTCCCGGTTTTTGTCTAGACTTTCCTTGCAAGTCTGCGGCCAGATGGACGGCCGATTTTGTACTCTTTTTGGTATATATAGAAAGTACTTTTGCTTCATCTTTGTGCTCTGAATGAATGACTGAATCTGGCTCTTCTTGAGTCCGAGACCTCGTCGTCGTTTTAGTTATGGCTCGCACGGCCGAAACCTGATCTAGGTTCGGATATGGAGTTGGAAAAAGAATATCGCCCCCGATATGGTTTACGCGGCCGAGGCCTTTACCAATACGGTTTATGCGATCTGAGGGAATAACCTGCCGCTCCCGACACGGTTTGCATGGCCGGAGCCACTCCCGGTACGGTTTACGCGGATTTAGATAGAAAACCATGCCGCTCCCGATACGGTTCGCATGGCCGAAGCCACTCTCAGTACAGTTCACGCGGACTTTAGATAGAAAACCATGCCGCTCCCGATACGGTTCGCATGGCCGAAGCCACTCCCGGTACGGTTCACGTGGACTTAGAATACCATGCCGCTCCCGATTCGGTTTGCATGGCCGAAGCCACTCCCGATACGGTTCACGCGGACTTAGAATACCATGCCGCTCCCGATTCGGTTTGCATGGCCGAAGCCACTCTCGGTTCAGGTTACCTGCGGGCTTTAGAAATATATTGTGCCGCTCCCGATTGGTACGGGTTACTGCGGACTTAGAACTATACCGTGCCGCTCCCAATCCGGTACACATGGCCGGAGCCACTCTCGGTTCAGGTTACCTGCGGGGTTTAGAAATATACCGTGCCGCTCCCGATTGGTACGGGTTACTGCGGACTTAGAAGTATACCGTGCCGCTCCCGATCCGGTACACATGGCCGGAGCCACTCTCGGTTCAGGTTACCTGCGGGCTTTAGAAGTATACCGTGCCGCTCCCGATTGGTACGGGTTACTGCGGACTTATAAGTATACCGTGCCGCTCCCGATCCGGTACACATGGCCGGAGCCACTCTCGGTTCAGGTTACCTGCGGGCTTTAGAAATATACCGTGCCGCTCCCTATTGGTACGGGTTACTGTGGACTTAGAAGTATACCGTGCCACTCCCGATCCGGTACACATGGCCGGAGCCACTCTCGGTTCAGGTTACCTGCGGGCTTTAGAAGTATACCGTGCCGCTCCCGATTGGTACGGGTTACTACGGACTTAGAAGTATACCGTGCCGCTCCCGATCCGGTACACATGGCCGGAGCCACTCTCGGTTCAGGTTACCTGCGGGCTTTAGAAGTATACCGTGCCGCTCACGATTGGTACGGGTTACTGCGGACTTAGAAGTATACCGTGCCGCTCCCGATCCGGTACACATGGCCGGAGCCACTCTCGGTTCAGGTTACCTGCGGACTTTTTAAGAGAATACCATGCCGGACATGATCTTTTCAAAAGAGAAACTTTATTCACGTCTTCCGGCTAAATTTCGAGGGGAGTCATTTACATGAAGTGCCGAAGGCACTTCATATTTCAGGTACAAGGGAGAGGTTTGTCCGAAGGGGTTTCCCATTAGCAAGCACCTCGGTTGTTTTCCCTTATAAGGCCCTCGGTCGTCTTAGAGGTATGGCCTTGGAAGAGACGGGATCTCTTTGGATGTTGCCTTACTGCTCCGAGGGCCTCCTAGTTTTGCCTCTGTTGAGGCTGTTTCTTACCGGTATTGCGGCAGTTGGCCCCCTCTGATGAGGCGATCTATCTCCTCCCGAAGGTGCCGGCATTCGTCAGTCGAATGGCCGATTTCCCGATGGTATTCGCAATATTTATTGTGGTTCCTTCGGCGATGATCAGTTTTGAGGCGTGATGGTCGTCGGAGCATACCCCCTACTTCCATAAGCATTTGGGAAGGGGGAGCAGGTAGCGGTAGGTACCGCGGTTGCGGATCCCGTTGCTTGTTTCGATCCCTTTCTTTCCTCCGATATCGCCTTTGGGAGGGTTCTTGATCTCCTGGCTGAAGGCGAACTGCTGGAGGGGCAGGCGGTGCCGATGGCTCGCTGTTCACCGTAACGGCCTCGTCGAAAAAGGCTTGCGAAGACGTTGGCCGAAACCTCTCGTTTTGTACAGGGCAGAAGAGAGGTGGTGCTCGGTGGGGGAGCTGGCTCAGTACCCCTATGCACTGGGCCATGGCAGATACCACGTCTGGCAGGAGCGCTGGAGAAGTAACAGTGGCAGCCAGTGTCGCCATTTGCTGCTGAATTCCTCCATCCGGTTGTTTTCAACAACGAGGGACTCCGGTATGACTAGCGGAGCCGCGCTCGGTGGAGCAGATGGGGTGCCTTCGGAGGGCAGCAGCTGTGCTGAGGCTTCCCGTGTCTCTGCTTCGCTCTGTCCGGATCGTCGGGTTACAGGTTGTTGAGACATGACTTGTTTGTTTGTTTCCCACAGACGGCGCCACGTGATGTAGCCGAAGCTATCACGACCGGATTCCGAAGCTGGAATCCGAAGTTTGGGATCCGGAGCTGGGTCGGATCGGTGGAGAGGCCCGACGGGGATCCGGAAGGCGATGGAGGCAGAGACGCGGTCGAAGATCCAAGGCCGAGGGTCACTCGGTCTGAAGTCGGCTAGCCTCCGGAAGGCGTGGCCGAGGTCCCTCCGGCTGAAGGGTAGGCGGTGCGGAACTGAGTCACCTTCGGGCGAGGAGCGGCCGGCGAATGGCGTCGAGACCGGAGGGAGGAGTCCGAGGTCGGCGGCCGAGACCGACTCAGTGAGGTCGGCGAAGATTCGAACCGAGCCCCTGCAGGAGGGAAAGAAGAAGAAACCGGTCAGTAGGAGTCTCGGGCTTCGGTCCTTAGGAACCCCCTCCGACGGTTAAGTTAGCTTCTGAAGATGATTCGATTCAGAAGACGAAGAGTAGCTTTAATGCTTTTTGGACTATGGTCCTTGAGGGTCACGGAGACATACCTTTGGCAATAAATAGCGGTGTATTTATAGCGGAGGATAGAGGATGGTTAACGGTGATAGCCGATATAGGACTATGTTCCGGGCTTACTGGTAAACCGCCATAGTGCCTAGTCCTCCACCGGAATGGGCCGGACACGACTGTTGGGCCGAAGGGGGTTGGGCCACTGATGGGCCGAAGCCTGCTAGGCCGAGGGCTGCTGTGCCGCTTACGGGCCGAGGGCTGTTGGGCCGCTGACGGGCCGAAGCCTGCTGGGCCGAGGGCTGCTGTGCCGCTTACGGGCCGAGGGCTGTTGGGCCGCTAACGGGCCGAAGGCTCTCAGGGGGCCTTTTACTGCCGCTGTTGGGCTGATCTGTGTTGGGCTTGTTTTAATGGGCCGAATCGGATTCTGCCTCATCACATTCTATTAATGAGTTGCCTTTTTTCATTAATTAGATTAAAGGACCCATCCAAGGAGGAGTACTCCAAGTGATCTCAATCCAGAAGAAGTACTTCTCATAAAAGATGTGTTTGTTCAGAAATGAAAAAAAAATTGTGAACACAAAGTGAATTGTCCGCGAGAACTGTCTAACTCGTTCTCAGGACGTCCAGATGGATGAACTCCTAGACGTCCGACCCGAGGGAGGTGACAATGACGAGCAACATCCGCTGAAGCTCCAAATTGAGGGCTACCCCTAAAGGAACGCCAATCGCGATAGGTCCTCCAACTCCCAGGAGACCAGGACAGGCCGCTAATCAGAACTCAGTGGATCGAAAGAAAGAAACCCAAAAGTAATCACACTTACGAGGAACAAAGATTCCAGAGAGACCTGCTTGCTGAAGAGCCTCTTTTCTGACCAATACTCCCACGTCGAAAGCCTCACCTCTCAGAATGACATCCACCATCTCTTGGCCATTGTCTGGTAGCGGCAGAGCCTTCTTACTGATAGAACCCGTCAGAGATAGGTCTCGGAAGGAGACCGGGATGGGCTACCACCCCATGGGACACTCTATTGCCCAGAGGAAGGCCTCTTTCTAGAGTTTCACTCTCGAAAACTTCTAGAGCGAGATTGGCCTCTTGTCACACGCCCTGAAGTTCATGAACCCCCTATTTAAATCTTTGGTGCCCCGTATAGGCTCGTATAGGGAACATTTCCGCCGTCGGCGAAGGGTGCCCCTTATCCCGGGCCAGCACGACAAACACCATCGTCAACCTCCACGCGTTCGGCATCAATTGGGCCAGGGCGACCTAGAGCCACTTCAACAGTTGGAAGTCAAAGGGGGAAGCGGAAGACGGAACCCATCTTGAACATGGCCTCATAGACTATGAAGGAGCGCCTCTTGATGGAGAATATCCTCTCCTCCGGCCTCGGTAGTGCAAAGGCATACTTAGGAAGCACCCGGTAGGTGTCCTGTATCTTTACCTGAGCTCCTCCGAAGCACGGGAAGGCCCCAATGCTTGGCGGTCTTCTTCCACCAGAGTTGCATACCTTCCATCTCTCAAAACATGGCGAGCCATGACGGTGAAGGTGAAGTGATGGTCACATGGAATTCCTGGAGATTTCTGTCCGAACAAACAGAGGGAGATCCTACATGAAAGAAGGCAGGATGCAAAAGGTGATCCTCGACGCCAAGGTCCCCACTCTTGGGCCCCTACTTCGCCTCTTATAGCCTTTGGCATCAGCATAACGACTCCCAAATTAGACGTCTCCTGGACAACAAAGCGATGGGTTGTACAGGGGGGGTATGATTATCTGAAACAATGCGCAAAGTATAATCGGGCATAACATATGGGATCTCAGGTCGCCGACTAAATGCACCAGTAAGGAGAAGTGTGGACCGGTGTTTCTCGCAACAGGAATGTGGCCCATCATTTCAAAAATGCATTGGACCAAGGAACCATGTATGGTCAGCTTTCAGGTGCTTACGTCCTCAACTCTCATGTCTGTCTATCAAACGCAACATATTGGGCAGGCCAACCAACTGGCAAGGCAATCACATCATGTGTCGCAGTACCAACTTCACTCCTTGTTGCGTCATCACGCCAGGGAGTAGGGGGCAAGAGATAGGTGGCAGTTCGGCATGACCCAAATACCAACAGACCGGCCCACTTGGCGGAGCGCCAACGCCATATTTGCTTCCCCCCCCCCCCCTAAGGGGGAAAACCGACAGTTGCCGGCTAGAGCGGCCTTATACCGATCCGACTAGGATCCGTCTCTCCAGCAAAGCCCTAAGTCAAGCATGTTGTACATTAGAAGAATCTCTCTCGTATCCAAACTTCCCTCAAGATGATCATCCTTTCCCGATAAGGACAGGACTTATTGAGTTCTCCGAAGTCTACCTTCCCTAATCAGACTAGCAATCGGCCCTCAAAAGGGATCCTTACCCGACTATTATATAAGGCCCCGTACCCCTTCACTCTCGGCACTTAGAGAGAGAATGCTCTAGGAAGGATGCGCGGAAGTCCCTGGCCAGGGCGGACGATAATACCGGGAAAGGAGTTTTCCGATATTCATCAGCGGCATCCAATCCAAGTGAGTCGACCGGTTAGGATTTGACAGCACGCCATACCCTGAGTTGACTCGAGAGCATTGTACGAATGAAGGATTATATCCACGCGGTAACTGTCGGAGGAAATGTTCCAAGAGTGGGTTACTTAACCCCAATACCTTCCAGGTTCACGCGGTGTTGCTTGGCACCCAACGTGATCGGAGGCCCGATCGAATTCGATGTGCGACATCAATTCGATTGATTAATTAATTAATAAAGGGTTATTAATTGATTAATAAAACCAGTGAGGAGTCACTGGGCTTGTTGGGCCATTAACTGGACTGGTACTTGGGCCTAGAGGGTCACATGCAAATGATTCTTAAGGCGATGGATAAATAAGTGGGTTTTATACAAACCGGGGGTTTTTATGAAAAACCATGCGGTTAGTATAAAACATAGCAAACTGGCTGAGTAGGCCAAGCTGCTGCTAACCCTAGCCGCCCCTCCTATGTTTCTCTCTCTCTCTGGCGTCTGTAGACACGCTAATTTTGACGTCATTTCGAGTAAATTTCATATCATACAATAATGCCTCAAAATGGTCTGATAATTAATTATTAATTAATTTTTATTAATCTTTTTAAGTGTCGGGTTTAACAGATGTGTTTAAGTTAATCAATTGCATTGGTTTTAGCTCAAATTTGAGTTAAAATATGAAGAATTCTAAAAGACGTCGACCCAAGTGGACGCCATTTAGACTTTATTCTTATTTTAGTGATTAAATTTGAATTTTAATTAATTAATTAATTAACTAAAAGGCGTCTGATAATGTCGACGCGTTTTAAGTTTCCTAAGTGATTTTAACTTCCCCTCCGGATGTTTATCCTTATCTTAATTAGTCTAAAAGACGTCTATACAGGTGGATGCGTTTTACCTAATAAAGATAAAGATAAGTTTTCCCGGATATTTATCCTTATCTTAATTAATCTGAAAGGCGTCAGCCATGGTGGACGCGTTTTAGATAATTACAGATAAAGATGAATTAATTAGTATTTATCTGTCAATTAAGATGGATAAATTCGAGGTTTTTTGCTATGTTAATCGCGAACGCAAGAAAAGCCTATAAATACCTTGCATGTTGAAGAGTTAAAAAAAGTTGAAATCCATTAAGAGAGAGCATTATTATAGCGAGTTGAAGATCGAAGCAACAACGTCGGAACGCCGGAGCGCTGCCATTTCCAGAAGTCGGCGTCCTTTCAAGATCTTCATCCTTTCAAAGCTTCATCCGATTGGGCATAAGTGTTTCATTTCTGCATTTTCATTTTCATCTTCATTAATTTCATTCTTCATTCACTTCATGCAAACACACACCACAGCATAATTTTTCAAAACCTACTTGATTTAAGGGGTTTCAAAGCCACTCAACAAGTAAGTTTGATGTTCAATCATATGTCCAAAATCATGATTAGTTCAGATACTGCTTCTACTTAAATTCTCATCATCATTGTTTCTTCGTTTTCTGTTTCTGTCTCTGCTGCACTCAACAACAACGAGAGATTCAAAAGGGGAAATCAAGCACGAAGTCAGAAAGACTTCTGGACGATCCTCAACCTCAAATTCAACAGCAAGAAAAAAAAGCAAAGAAAGGGCTCTCTTTCTTCAGCCGGCTGAGGAAGGGGAACCAAGGACTCAATCTTCCGCGTTTGAACAGGTAAGCGATCATATCTCTTTTGAAACTTTTTAGTTAAAAGTTTCTGGCGATCACTGCACTTAGTTGCTATTTTTAATAGGTTAGTTTACACTAAACAACATAGATTTTTCATGTTAATCACACGGTCATCCTAAGCACCTACAGCTTTTTTGGCGATCACGGTGGGACTTGGTCTCGCCATCTTTTAAGTTTTTTGTTCTTGCTATCATCAACCGGGCACCCACGGTGCACCACTTGTGTCTTTCGGTACGTCCTCACCAATTGGTGAGTGTTTTAGTTTAATTAATTTCCCTCGTGCACCACGTGCACACCCCAGTGGCAAGATCTTGCCCTCCCCTTGATTAATTCAAAAAGCTGTTTTTGTGATAAAAATGATGTGTGATTGATTGTTTTTCTAGTTGTTTAGTTAGTAAATCATCCTGTTTAAAATCTGGAACTAAAAATTTTTGCATGAGTCGATTGTTTACTGCTTTTTATCTTGTTTGAGGAGGATTCAACCCAGAAAATCCTCCTGGAAAACTGTTTCTGTGAACTGAAAAGCGTCCAGAATCGCTGACGCGTTTCAAAACCGCGTCAATACCTCTAGACGCCTTTCAGTCTTCACAGTTTCTCTGCTGTCTGCATCTGCTTCTGCGAAAAATTAAGTTCTGTTTTGAATAGCGTCGACTACAATCGACGCGATACAGACAGTTTCTTAATTTTTTTCAGTTTCCAGATTTCTGTGGTTTGATGTGCTAGCTACCCATTATTATTAAGCATTAGGGGCCATCCAGGCCGTAGGACATACGCATTGAGGCGAATACCCTCCCTTTCTTAGGAACACATTACTTGACGTCAGCAACTCTCTCTGATTGGGTTGGTCCCTTGATCAGACTAGAGAAGTTGACGTTGAGACCTCCATAAGTCCTCAAAATCAAGGTATTCCTCCTTGATCATCGGGCTGGTTGTACCAATTGAAGTCCTGGTTAGATTCTGAAAGCGTTGTGAGAGAAATCCCTAGAGAATAACGGTGGAAATTGAACTGAAACTAGGATCCTTTCCTTGAGAGAATTTGAGGTTTAATTGAATCCAAATAACTCAAAAAGGAATCTTAAAATCACGTTAAGCATCCACTTGTTTGATTAATCTCTGTGCAACTTGTTGGTCAAATCTTTGAAGAAAAAGAATCTAACATCATGTTGCTACGATCAGGTAGGGACTTGAGTGTGGCTCCAGACGCCATGGTTAATTACGAGGGAGATGCTAATGCCCCTCGGGATTCTGAATACAACTATGAGAGTGGGAGAGATGCTGATGCCTCCCGTAGTTCTATCCCCGTTCCATATCGTCTAGATGGGAATGTTCGGACACCTCTTTTGCATCCACGTGATCAATATCCTGATCCTCCCCCGCATGAATATGCGATCCCTAATCCTGATCTTGAGGGGGACATGAATCAGAATGATCCCTCATCCTCTGATCCTACGGATCTCATCAATGCTCTGGGAGTTCTTGCCTCCCGACTGGACCCTCAGCAGTTCGAGGCGATCCAATCTATTTTGAAGGGGAAGGCACCCATGCAGCCTGCCGAGCCGAACCCTGTGGCTCCCCCTGCTGTTCCTCAGCAACCTTCTTTTCCTCCTCCTTATATCCATCAGGCCGTGGAGGGCCTTCATATTACTTCTCGGCCGGCTGGGCCGCAGCTTTCATCATCTAGGCAACCGGCTAGACCACAAACGCCTGCTTATCAAAATGCCATCGGGCATGGCGGAAGCTCTGCCGGACCTCCCCTCTATTGTCCACCCTGCCCAACATACTCTATGCAGCAGGCCTACCAAGTACCTCCTCCTCCTCCTCCTCCCCAAGTAGATCTGACCACACAAACGCTGCTGGCCAAAATGGAGCGTATGGATGAGCAATTTAATAACCTCCAGAAAATGATGGGGGTCAAAGCTGTGCCAGAGATCAGTCTACCGAGCCTGCCAGTATTCCATCTGCCACCCTCTGAAATGCCAGTGTACCGAAAGTACAACGGTACTGGTAACCCCTTCACACATCTGAAGGAGTTTATGTATGAATCCTCTTTCTGGCAGAATGATAAGAGGTCGTTGGCCTTCTTGTTCAGGAGATCTCTAGAGGGACCAGCCCTCGAGTGGTTCTTTTCCCTGGAACCCTCAGAAGTAGAGGATTACGGTATCGTTTCACGCAAATTTATTCAACGATACCAGGACAGAGTTGCACCCTCCTTGTCTATCACGGACCTCATTGCAGAAAAGATGAAACCTGATGAGGAGTTTGTCAGTTTTGCTGACAGGTGGCGGGGTCTGGCTGAAAAGGTGAAGGATCACTTGTCCGAGTCCGAACAAGTGAAGATGTTAATTTCCAATGCCACGCCCCAGTTCAAGCTCGTCCTCTCCTTGAACAATTTGACCAACATGGCAGAGCTCTATGAAAGAGCACGGTACTGCCAGAATGCTTTCAAGGACGCTACATTCTCTAGCATCTTTGATCCTCATAGACCTAGCAGGCCTCCGCCTCGGAAGCCTGCAGTGCCGAACTCTTCCAGCACAGGTCCGACTACTGAGGGCACGCTCTCTCATGAGCAAGTGAGTACCATGAACAATAACTCGCCCCAGTTCGTGAGTCAGCAACAGTACCAGAGGCCACAGCAGCAAGGGTACAGACAGCAGCAGAACCCCCAGTACCAACAACAGTATCAACGGCCCCAGCAGCCGAATCAGAATCAGAACCAGCATCAGCCACAACAGCCGCCACCCAGGCAATTGCAGTACCAGCAGCCCCCGCAGCAGCAGTATCAGCCGCGCGCACCGCCGGCATACCACAATGTCCCTCCTCCTGGTGATTATAACCAGCCGAGAAGACCCCCAGGCCCGAAAAGGGCAGAATACCCGGCACTCCCAGAATCCTTGGCCGATATCTTCAGTGCTCTAATGGCAGCTAATGCCTTAGTTTTGCCAAGGGAAAAGGCCGTCTGGCCTCAAAATGCCGATACGTCCAGGTATTGCTACTTCCATAGGCAACCTGGGCACACCATCGACACCTGCTTCCAGTTCAGAGATTATATTCATGATCTCAACGAGCAGGGCGGCATAGACTGGGAGGAAATGAAGAAATATATATCAGCCCTGAAGGCGAGAAGACCGCAACAGCAGCAGCAAGTAAGACCACCAGCACAGGCAGCACCACCACCCAATATGGGCATAGTGTAGAATCCGCTCCCGGAGCACCAGAACCAGAACCAAGTTGCTCCCATTCTAACGAACAGCCAGTCTGAGGCTGGTCGTGGGCAACAATGGAGGATAGAGGACTCTTCCTCTCTCTATTCAACGGGTCACATTCAGAATACCGCAGAACAACCACCACGCCGCACCATCCGCATACCTAGGCCACAACCCGTTACCATCACCCCTTTACCGACACCCACATATCACTCGCCTGCGCCCAATAACCCACTACCCTCTTTCCTTAAGCCTATTACGCCCCGCACCACTACGCCCCCACCATATAACCCACCACAAGCCAACTACGCACCCCTTTTACCATCTAGGCCATTACTCCGCGTACCATTTCCTACTTCACCCGCTACCACTACCTATCCAGACACCATCCAACCATCCAGACCGCTATTACGCGTCCCATTCCCCACTTCACCGACCGCATACCCATCTACCATCCAACCCTCTAGGCCTTTAATCCGCACCGCGCCATCACCACCTAACCCAACGCCACCACCTACGCATCAACCCTCCGCACCGCTTACGCCACCCGATTCTGTGGTACTCAAGGTGTCACCCGGATCCTCCACGGTCGAGGAACATGCGCTCCGGAGTGGAAGGATTTTCAACAAGGTCTTTCCTCAGTCCACAGTCAGAGACGGCCCATCACAGCCGACTGAGGAAGCCCATAATGAAGAGAGTGCACCAGGCACTCAATATGACTTGTTGAAACATCTGGACAGAACACCGGCACGGATCACTGTACCTGAATTGATTAAAAGGTCCAAGATTCACTAAGAAGCCTTAATGGAATACCTATAGAAGGTGATGGTTAACGAAGACGTGCCGGTAGAGAAAATTGCAGCACTACTAGTTCCTCAGGGGGATCAGCCCTCAATTACATTCCACACATCGGAACTAGCACCGCCAGCCGCCAGAAGCATGGCTCTGAGCATCACGGTCAATATCTGCAAAAAGGCCGTGGATGCATGCCTGGTTGATACAGGGGCTTTAATTAATGTTTTACCTCCGAAGACCCTAGAACTGTGCGGTGTGCCCAAGGAGAAATGGCTGCCTAGCCCCATTTCAGTTACGGCATATGACAATTCTACCCGTTCCCCTCTGGGAATGGTTTATTTGAAGGTGGAGCTGGGCCCAGTAAGTCATGCAGAGGTCGAATTTCATATTCTAGAAATCGACCCTTCCATAAATGCCATTCTGGGACGTCCTTATATTAAAACTCTTGAGGCGATTCTTTCTACGAATCACCAATGCCTCAAATTCCCTTACAAAGGACGAATTATTAAAGTGACGAGCATGCCGATCCTTGCTGCTGCTCATACCTTAAATATTAAATCTGCTGTTTTACCTGGCCGACAACCTTTTCTGTCGGTATTACAGGTCTACCGTCCAGTGGCTGATCCTTTGAAAGCCGCTACCATTTCTCCATACCCATTAAATGCTATCAAAAGGGGGAAGTGCATGAGTACCCCAGGATGGAGAATCATGATGAAAAATGGCTATCAGCCTGGGAAAGGTCTGGGCACACAGTTGCAAGGCAGGACCACTCCTGTCAAAGATCATCGGGCAGTACCCGGAAGGGGTCTGGGCTATAGGCTGAGGAAACTGAAGCAAGACAGGGTTCAGCAAGAAGATGGTCAAGAAATCTTGGAAACAATGTCCACACCACTTAAAGAAGGCCGAGATCCCCTAACATGGACCCTGTATACACACTTTGTAAAAGGACCCATACTTAGTCACGACAACACGGTGGTCATTACTTCATGTTTTGACTTCCATGACATATATGGGAGGGACTTGGCTAGACATTGTTCCGAACTACTTACGTACCAATCCTTGGAGGCTTTGCGGCCTATGAAAAGGAGAAAATTCCATGACCCTGAATGCGAATGGTACAGATGGTTCGACCTGAGGGACCTATACATAGCACTGAACAGATTATTCCTGGATCCTGCAGAACCCAAGTGGCCACCGCAGATCGACGAGCTAATTGAGAGCCCTGGCGCAATCTTTGATAAGCGGATACTGCTGTCCGAACAAACTGATGAAGGGGAGCCAGATGACCCCTATGAAGCTGGTTATACAACAGATCTGCTCTGGAGGGGGACATATCCTTCACATGTCCTAATGCTCCACACTCTATTTCGCACACTGCTCTTGACCCCGACTTGGTCGCGGGTCATTACTGAAGACATTCCACGGGCCCCGCCCGTTATGATTACTCTGTCCCCTCGGGACCTTATTCCACAACCTCCTCTCGACCTAGGGAGGATGTATGATCTGATCTGGGACATATTGCTATATGATCCCCCTAATCCTCTGGCCTTGGTGCCGCTTCCTCCGTCTGATTCCCCTTCCATTTGTATTCACTCCTGCTTCATGTATAATTCCTCCGATATCCAAAAAAAAACGCCAATTTTACAACAAATTCTTTTCAAATCATTATCGAGGAAACATCTTACTTGTCCGATTACACCCCATCGCGCGGGTCCGTCGGTCAAGATTCTCTCTTAAACATACTCTGCCCCTCCTCACGGGAGGATTCCCCTATATTTCCACTTGTATCCCAGGATTTTCATCCTGCTTCATCTTCATTAGGTTATGATAGGCAGTTTAGTGAAGTTAGGAAGTCTAGTTTTAGGCAGGTTAGTCAGGTTAGGAAGTCTAGGAAGCCTAAGGGTAGGCAAATTCCAGAAAGATACCTCCAGGATTTAGCTGATAAATGTTCTTTTTGCTCTTTAATCCCTCAGCTTTTAGAAGATCCAATTCATATGCCAGAAGATTGTACAGATGATGAGTCAGTCAATTATGGGTACGGGGTATATGAGTTAGTGCATGAAAAGGACCCCATTGTTGAAGATGAGGAAGATGATGAGGACGCAGTTGAGGCGTATGCCAGTGGAGTGAAGAGATTTGATGAACCCTCAGCTGCCGTAGAAGAGCCCACCAAAGAAATAAACTTAGGGACTGAAGGCGAACCTAAGGTTGTCCTCGTCAGTAAAAATCTTTCTACAGAGGATGAGAAGGCAATGGTACAAGTGCTTAAGGATTATAAGGACACTTTCGCCTGGAGTTACGAGGATATGCCGGGGTTAGACTCATCTTTAGTTGAACACAGGTTAACATTAAAGGATGGAGCTAGTCCGGTCAAGCAGAAATTAAGGCGATTCCACCCACAAATGGCTTTAAAGATGAAGGAAGAGGTCGACAAATTACACAAAGTCAAATTCATTAGAGTTGTCCTTTATCCACAATGGGTGGCCAACATAGTCCCGGTTATGAAAAAGGACGGGAAGGTCAGAATTTGCATTGACTTCCGCGATCTGAACCGGGCGTGTCCTAAAGATGATTTTCCATTGCCTCATATTGATGTACTCATCGATAACACTGCTGGCTATGAGACATTATCGTTTATGGATGGATTTTCAGGATACAACCAGATTAAGCTGGCAGAAGAGGATCAAGAGAAGACTTCATTCACTACACCTTGGGGAACATATTGTTATGTCGTCATGCCATTTGGATTGAAGAACGCTGGAGCCACTTATCAGAGGGCTATGATGGCAATATTTCATGACATGATGCATATAGATCTGGAAGTGTATGTGGATGACTTATTGGTTAAGTCTAAAACGAAGGCTGAGCACGCTAAAGTTTTGGCAAGGGTATTAGAGAGATCGAGAGAGTATCAGTTGAAGATGAACCCCAAGAAATGTGTATTCGGGGTATCTTCAGGAAAATTGCTTGGATTCATTGTCAGCAAACGGGGAATTGAGATCGATCCCAATAAGGCGAAGGCTATCAGAGAAATGCCACCTCCCAAAAACTTGAAAGAGTTAAGAGGATTAATCGGGAGGTTACAATTTATTCGCCGTTTTGTCTTCCAGCACTCACAAAGGTGTAAGCCGTTTTACGAGCTTACCAAGCCAGGAGTCAAATTCAATTGGGACGATAAGTGTCAGGAGGCATTTGATGGATTAAAGGACTATTTGGCAAGTCCTCCTGTTTTGAGACCACCATCTCCAGGCAAACCATTGATACTTTATATTTCTGTCATGGATGATGCAGTGGGGGTTGTCCTAGCACAAGAGGACGAAGAAGGAAAAGAGAGGGCAGCCTACTATCTCTCTAAACTTCTCAACCCCGCTGAACAGAGATACACGGCGATGGAGAAAACATGTGCAGCATTAGTTTGGGTTGTGCAGAAATTGAAGCATTATTTTCTGGCCCATGAAGTCCATCTCATCGCTAGGATGAATCTGATCAAATTCTTTCTGGAGAAATCTGTTCTTACTGATAGGTTAGCGCGATGGCAAAGCTTTCTATCTCAATTCGATATCATTTACATTCAACAGAAAGCAATCAAGGGCTATGCCATAGCAGAACATCTCGCTCATCATCCCCTTCCTCGATTTGATCCAGTGCGATCCGAGTTTCCGGATGAGGAACTGATGTCCGTAAATCAAATCAGAGATGATATGTGGACTCTGCATTTTGACGGAGCTCTGAATTCTCATAGAAAGGGGATCGGAATCGTTCTGTTATCACCTGAAGGTGTCACCATTCCACAAGCATTTCAGCTTGACTTTCCAGTCACCAACAACATAGCTGAATACGAGGCACTTCTTGCTGGTCTCGAGGCTGCTCATTTCCATGGTGCCACTAAACTCAGGATTGTGGGTGATAGCCAATTAATTCTTCGCCAAGTGCTGACCAAGTATCGAACTCTTGATCTCAAGCTCAAGCCATATCAAGAACTTACTTCTGCTTATTCAAAGCTTTTCACAAAATTGATCTTTGTCCATGTCCCTAGAAATCAAAACATCTTAGCTGACGCTCTAACTTCACTTGCATCTTCTCTTGATTTTCCAATCAACAAGCAATCTGAATCAATCATAGTTCATAGGCGTCTTTCACCCGCCGTGAAAGATCCTTCATTTCTTAGAACTAAGGAGAAGTTGCTGAAGAAATTCAAAGATGGAAGTATTGTGGAGAAAAGAGAAATCATGTTGATGGAGCTGTTAGAAGAGATGGATGATGAACAGAAGCCATGGTATTATTGGGGTTTTTTCAAAATTTTATTGGGGTTTTTTCGTGTTCTTCGTGGGACGAAGAACGGCGGGCGTTTCGTTGTTGTTGTGGCATCCCAAACGTTGGGAAGGAGGGCTATGACTTCGAATAATCAAGGAAGTATCACTGGTCCTCACCGGACTCATGGTAGACGCTGGAGAGCACGCTGGTGGTGGCCGGAAGGTGGGGCCTTCTCTTCTTCTTCATTCGGTTTTATGAAAACCTGAAAGTGCAGTTTTTGATTAGAAGAAGATATCGGGCTCGGACCGCTGCCTTTTGGGGCAACGTCGGGGGGCTGTCGGCGCCGGGGTCCTCGCCGGCGCTGGAGAGGCCATTGGTGGGGCCCCCTCCATCTTCATCTTCCCTTTGGTTTTTTAGGAAAACCAGAAAACCCAGGTTCTTAAGGGGCTCGGGCAGCAGCCCATTTGGTACATCGCCGTCGGGCTATCGGCGCCGGGGCACTCACCGGTGCCGGAGGCGACGCAGGGGCGCCGCCTGCCCGCCGCCAGGAGGCCCGGCTTCTCCCCCGTGCGCCGCCATGCACCTGCTTGCAGGTTAGGGTTTAGGGTTTTGAGGGTGTCGGGTTGAAGACGAACCAGTCGGCCTTTTTGGGGCTAAACCCGGTTGGATCGGACGGGCTGGGGGGTGGACCGGGAGCCTGAGCCGGCTCGCCCCTGGTCGAGCCCTGGCTAAGCACAGGGCCGAGCCATGGCTCGGCCATTAGGCTGAGCCCATTGAACCCGACCCATTAAACCTTTGAACCCCTATTAAACCCCCATTTCTATTAAACCTTAGCCCATTAAAATTTTAATTGACAATTATATATTAATTATAAAATTCAAAATTGTTTTGGAATATGAAATTATTATTTAATTCTTAATTTTAATTGGGCAATAATGATTATGAATCATTTAATTAACAAAGTGTTGTTAATAATTGGAATTGGTTATTAATTTAAATGTTAAATTAATAATTAATTTTAATTGTCTAACTTAAGTGTTAAGTTAGTTATTATTAGTTAACTCGAATTAATTGTCAGTTTAAATGTTAAATTGATAATTAGTTTTAATTAACTAATATAAAGGTTTAATTAGGAGTTATTAGTTTAAGTGTTAAACTAATAATTAATATTAATCTAATAATCTAAGAGTTAGATTAGTAGTTAAACAATTAATTAGTGTTAATTACGAGTTTAAGAGTTAAATTAATCATTAACATTAATTAATTAATTAATCTAAGAGTTAGATTAATGGTTTATGATGAATTAAAGTTGACTGTTAATTTAAGTGTTAAATTAATTATTAATTTTGATCTACTAATCTAAGAGTTAGATTAGTAAATAATTTTAATAGTCTAATTGTTAGATTATTAATGGGATTTCAATCTAATTGTTAGACTGATTATTAGAATCGTTCTAATTTGCATGGAATAATCTTGAATTATTAATTCGGAGTGTGTGCACATGTAATGTGTGTTTCTTGCTTTTAAATTTTATTTAATTGCATATTAAGTTAATTAAAAGTGTTTTCGAAATTCAAACACCAATTTTGATTGGATCCCAGCTCTTTGAAAGCCAAAATTATATATTTTCAAAACTCTTTTATTTTAGCCATGTGATGCGCTGAATCATGTGTGGGATGTTTAAAATACACCGTGGTCAAGGATATGCACTTATTTAATTGTTCATGTGATGAATGATGTGTTTTTGTGGATCGTAGATGAATGATGGATGTTTATTAATTGTTAATAAATAGAGATGTGCGTATCTCTCCATCTCTCATTCTCTGATGTACTTCTACCACCCTCTCTCTTGTACTCGCCATAAGGCCTTCTTCAATTTACCTGCAAATTCTAGAATTTATTGTAATTTGATCGAGGCAACCGAGGAAGGAGCGAGGACGATCCACAGCAGCAACCAGGAAGGCGAAAAGATGTAGATCCTTTGCCTGTGTGTTTGCCGATTATCTAATGTAAATGTTATATTAGAATTTTGTGTGCGTTTGACTGTTGGCTCCAGTCAAACCCACTGTGCTATCCATGACCACACTAGACATGTATGTGATGCAATGTTTTCTTTCGATTATGAATCATTTATTAATATAATGGCATAATATTCATTATATGTAAATCGCATTCATTATCGTTTCATAATGAAGTCTGTAAATATGTGCTATAGTGATCAGATTATGATGAGATCATACTAATGAGACTGATCACTTAAACACACATATTCTTAATCGTTCCTAGTCGGAGAATATCCGAGAAGGACATCGGATATCCGGTTAGACTAGTACAGATTACTCATGCTCATATGATGAGGGTGACTGACCTCATAAGTCACTTGTGTGGAGACACTAAGGCGAATCTGTCAGTGCTCATTGGAGAATGAGTTCACTGAACTGATCCGACTGAATCGCTGGATGGTATTGTACCTCACTGTCAACCAGCTTGATTCTATTGTCGCAGTTACGTGGATGGTCCTCGGACCTGAGACACCAAGGACACCTTGGCAGTAGACTTCTGTGCTTTGACATTGGTTTACGAATCTCTAGCCACGGGATTCTAATACGCTAAGGATTTGGTACAGTAGAATACCGTCGAAGGGAATTGTGTGTCAATAAGGAATCATTCGCCCTCGGTACTTAGAGAGAGAATGCTCTAGGAATGATGCGCGGAAGTCCCTGGCCAGGGCGGACGATAATATCGGGAAAGGAGTTTTCCGATATTTATCAGCGGCATCCAATTCAAGTGAGTCGACCGGTTAGGGTTTGACAGCTCGCCATACCCTGAGTTGACTCGAGAGCATTGTACGAATGAAGGATTATATCCACACGGTAACTGTCGGCGGAAAGGTTCCAAGAGTGGGTTACTTAACCCCAATACCTTCCAGGTTCACGCGGTGTTGCTTGGCACCCAACGTGATCGGAGGCCCGGTCGAATTCGATGTGCGACATCAATTCGATTGATTAACTAATTAATAAAGGGTTATTAATTGATTAAGAAAACTAGTGAGGAATCACTGGGCTTGTTGGGCCATTAACTGGACTGGTACTTAGGCCTAGAAGGTCATACGCAAATGATTCTCAAGGCGATGGATAAATAAGTGGTTTTATACAAACCGGGGGTGTTTATGAAAAACCGCGCAGTTAGTATAAAACATAGCGAACGGGCTGAGCAGGCCAAGCTGTTGCTAACCCTAGCCGCCCCTCCTCTGTTTATCTCTCTCTCTGGCGTCCAGACAGATCTAGATCTGCTCCGCTGCTTCTCTTAATCCCGTTTGATGGGAAATCGTCCGCGCGTTGCGGCGATCATTGCGGCGACCGGAGGAGGTTTCGTGGGCTGCGAAGAACGAGGAACGTGAGGATATCCGTCGCGAGGAGGATTGCGTGGACTTCGCTAGAGGCCGGGCACTTGCGCGGCTTGCGGTGTCGCACCGACGGAACCGAACGGTTGCGGATTCGAATCCGCACACGGTGAGAACTTCGATTATCCGATAATCGATTTTTGTTTTTCGAAACGGGAACGGATCGCTGTTTTAATATTTCATTTTCCGCTGCGTGAACGATCCGGAGAAACCCGAGAAAACCCAACAGGGACAGCAAACCTCAGGCTTCCATCAGGAGACGCCTTACTATTAGAAGATTGTTATTATGTTCCTAGCTTAATAATGAACATCATATCAATATCTTGTTTGGACAAGATAGGATATAGGTTGACTATTGAGAATAGAAGTTGTTCGATTTATTATGGTAATAAATCAATAGCTTCAGCATCTTTAGTCAACGGTCTATATCTATTAGATGTTTCTTATTACAATCTTCAAATTGATAAAGCTCTTAAGAAGAGCAAGAATTGTGTGAACCAAGCCTATATGTGGCATTATAGACTTGGGCACATTAGCGAAAGCAGGTTGCAAAAGTTGCATAAGTATGGTTACTTAACTGCATTCGATTACGAATCGTTTTTGATGTAGACTGGATCTATCACGACCGGACTCCGAGGTCGGAATCCGGAGAAGAGGATCCAAAGCCGGTTCGGATTGGTGTTTCAGAGGCCCGACGGGGATCCGGAAGGCGGAGGAAGCAGAGGCGAAGTCGAAGATCCGAATGCCGAGACTGGCTCGGTCGGCGGCTGGCTTGCCCCGGGAAGTTGTGGACGAAGCTTCTTCGACCGTTGAGGGGATGGCGCGATGCCGAGTCTCCTCGATGGCGGGGCAGCTGGCGAACGGCGTCGAGACCAGAGAGAGGAGTCCGAGGTCGGTGGCCGAGACCGACTCGGGAAGGTCGGCGACGATTCGAACCGAGCTCCTGCATGAGGGAAAGAAGAAGAAACCGGTCAGCAGGAGTCCCGGGCTCTGGCCCTTAGGAACCCCCTCCGACGGTCAAGTTAGCTTCTGAAGATGATTCAATTCAGAAGGCAAAAAGTAGCTTTAATGCTAATTGGACCGTAGTCCTTAAGGGTCTCGGAGGCAAAGAATTGCATACCTTTGGCAATAAATAGCGGTGTATTTATAGCAGAGGATAGAGGTTGGTTAACGGTGGTAGCCGATATAGGACTATGTTTGGGCTTACTGGTAAACCGCCATAGTGCCTGATCCGCCACCGGAGTGGGCCGGACTCGGCTATCGGGTCGAAGGGGGTTGGGCCGCCGATGGGCCGAAGCCTGCTGGGCCTAGGGCTGCCGCGCTGTTCCCGGGCCGTAGGCTGATGGGCCGCTGACGGGCCGAAGCCTGTTGGGCCGGGAGCAACGGTGCCGCTTATGGGGCCGAGGGCTGCTTGGCCGCTGCTGGGCTGGAGGCTCCCGGAGGGCCTGATACTGCTGCTGTTGGGCTGAACGGGGTTTGGGCCTGCTCTAATGGGCCGAATCGGATTCTGCCTCATCACATAGCCCCCCACTCTCGTCTTCCTCAGTTCTGAGATGGCGAGAGTAAAATCCGAAGTTTTCTCGAAGAAGTAATACGGTATATGCTTCGTTTGAAGAACCATGCCGCTCCCCGATCGGGTATACGTGGCCGAAGCCACCCTCAGATCAGGTTACCTGCGGGTTTAGAAGAACCGTGCCGCTTCCCGATCGGTACGGGTTATTTGCGGACTTAGAAATATACCGTGCCGCTTCCCGAACCGGTACATGGCCGAAGCCACTCTCGGTTCAAGTTACCTGCGGGCTTAGAAATATACCGTGCCGCTTCCCGAACCGGTACACGTGGCCGAAGCCACTCTCGGTTCAGGTTACCTGCGGGCTTAGAAATATACCGTGCCGCTTCCCGAACCGGTACACATGGCCGAAGCCACTCTCGGTTCAGTTTACACGGACTTAGAAAGAATACCATGCCGCTCCCGATACGGTTTGCATGGCCAAAGCCACTCCCGGTACGGTTTACACGGACTTAGAAAGAATACCATGCCGCTCCCGATACGGTTTGCATGGCCGAAGCCACTCCCGGTACGGTTTACACGGACTTAGAAAGAATACCATGCCGCTCCCGATACGGTTTGTATGGCCGAAGCCACTCCCGGTACGGTTTACACGGACTTAGAAAGAACACCATGCCGCTCCCGATACGGTTTGCATGGCCGAAGCCACTCCCGGTACGGTTTACACGGACTTAGAAAGAACACCATGCCGCTCCCGATACGGTTTGCATGGCCGAAGCCACTCCCGGTACGGTTTACACGGACTTAGAAAGAATACCATGCCGCTCCCGATACGGTTTGCATGGCCGAAGCCACTCCCGGTACGGTTTACACGGACTTAGAAAGAATACCATGCCGCTCCCGATACGGTTTGTATGGCCGAAGCCACTCCCGGTACGGTTTACACGAACTTAGAAAGAACACCATGCCGCTCCCGATACGGTTTGCATGGCCGAAGCCACTCCCGGTACGGTTTACACGGACTTAGAAAGAACACCATGCCGCTCCCGATACGGTTTGCATGGCCGAAGCCACTCCCGGTACGGTTTACACGGACTTAGAAAGAACACCATGCCGCTCCCGATACGGTTTGCATGGCCGAAGCCACTCCCGGTACGGTTTACACGGACTTAGAAAGAATACCATGCCGCTTCCCGAACCGGTACACATGGCCGAAGCCACTCTCGGTTCAGGTTACCTGCGGGCTTAGAAAACCATGCCGCGTCTTGATCCGGATTACATGGCCGAGAGCCATTCGTCGGATCGAAGGAAGCGCGGACTTTAGAACCATGCCGCGCTCTGATCCGGATTACATGGCCGAGAGCCATTCGTCTGATCGAAGGACCCGCGGACTTTAGAGCCCTGCCGCGTCCTTATCCGGATTATATGGCCGAAACCATTCGTCGGATCGAAGGAAGCGCGGACTTTAGAAAACCATGCCGCGTCCTGATCCGGATTACATGGCCGAGAGCCATTCGTCGGATCGAAGGACCCACGGACTTTAGAACCATGCCGCGTCCTGATCCGGATTACATGGCCGAGAGCCATTCGTCGGATCGAAGGACCCGTAGACTTTAGAAAACCATGCCGCGTCCTGATCCGGATTACATGGCCGAGAGCCATTCGTCGGATCGAAGGACCCGCGGATTTAAGAAAACCATGCCGCGTCCTGATCCGGATTACATGGCCGAGAGCCATTCGTCAGATCGAAGGACCCGCGGACTTAAGAAAACCATGCCGCGTCCTGATCCGGATTACATGGCCGAGAGCCATTCGTCGGATCGAAGGACCCGCAGACTTTAGAACCCTGCCGCGTCCTGATCCGGATTACATGGCCGAAACCATTCGTCGGATCGAAGGAAGCGCGGACTTTAGAACCATGCCGCGTCCTGATCCGGATTACATGGCCCAGAGCCATTCGTCGGATCGAAGGACCCGCAGACTTTAGGGCCATGCCGCGTCCTGATCCGGATTACATGGCCGAGAGCCATTTGTCGGATCGAAGGACCCGCGGACTTTAGAACCCTGCCGCGTCCTGATCCGGATTACATGGCCGAAACCATTCGTCGGATCGAAGGAAGCGCGGACTTTAGAACCATGCCGCGTCCTGATCCGGATTACATGGCCGAAACCATTCGTCGGATCGAAGGACCCGCGGACTTAGAAAAAATATCATGCCGATCCGATACTAATGGCTGGAGCCGCCCTCGGATCGGGTTGACGCTATCCTTGAATGATGCCGCTCCGATCCGATACTAATGGCCGGAGCCGCCCTCGGATCGGGTTGACGCGGTCTTTGAATAATGTCGCTCTGGTTGGTGGATCAAGTCCTTCATCTCCATGAGCATTTGGGAAGGGGGAGCAGGCAAGGGCAGATGTCGCTGTTGCGGGTCCCGTCGCCTCTCTCAGTCCCATTCCTCCCTGCGATACCGCTTTCGGGAGGACTGCTGGTCTTCGGGCCGAGGGTGGACCACCTGGGGAGCAGGTGCCGAGGTGGCTTCGGCTGCGGCTTTACCCCTGGACAGCATCAAGGCCTCCCGGTTGATGTATTTATGGGCCCGGGCCACGAGGTCCTGGAAAGTAGGGGGATGGCGCTTTCCGATGGAGCCGAGGAGCCCCTCATCTCGGCACCTGCTGATCACGGCCGAGACCGCGATCGAGCTATCAAGGTTTGGGAATTGGGCGGCCTCGGTCCGAAACCTGGTGAAATACTCCTGGAGAGTTTCGGTGGGGCCTTGCCGGAGGACTAATAAGCTGGCCGATGTCTTACACTGCCGGGCGGCATCATAGAACTGGTCGATGAACAGCTGGCCCAACTGAACTAGGGAGTGGATGGAGTTGGGGGCCAGTGCTTCGAACCATGTCAGAGCAGTCTTCTCGAGAGTGAGGGGGAAGAGTCGGCAGCGGACTGCTTCGGTAATCCCTCGGACCGAGAGGTAGGTGTTGAACCTCTGGAAGTGACAGACTGGATCTGTCATTCCGTCGTAGAGGGGGCCTTTCGGCAGCTTGAAATTGGGAGGCACCTTGGTAGCCAGGAGCTCCGCCGTGAACGGGGTCCGCTCCAGGATGTTACTGGCCAGAGGTGCCCCGTATGGTCGAGACACCATCTTCTGCATTTCCTTCTTCATCGCCGCTAGCCGCCGGTCCAGGTCCGGGGCGGTTGAGGTGGTGACTGACTGTCCACCGGTTCTGACCGGGCGGAATTCGGACGAAGCAAAGCCTTGTTTTGTTAGGCGATTGAAGCGAGGGGCTCGGGCAAGTAGCGCCGAGGGCTTGCTACGTGCTGAGGCGGTTTTGCCAAGGAAAACCGGTGCAGGTGCTGGCCGGAGCCTCGCATCTTGAACCGGATAAAGTGGAGGGAGCAGTGCTTGCTGAGGAAGCTGTCCTATCAGTCCCATGCGCTGGGCGATGGCAGACACCATCTCTTGAAGAGGCGCTAAGGATTTGACGGCAGTTTCCAGCGTTGCTATCTACTGCTGGAGTACTCCCACCCGGTCGTCTTCCGCGACAAGGGACTCTGGTATAATTGGCAGAGTCGCACTTGTCGGAGCATAAGGGGCGCCTTCGGATGGCAGTAGCTGAGCCGAGGCTTCCCGTGCCTCTGCTTCGCTTTGTCCGGATCGTCGGGTGACAGGTCGTTGTGACATGACTTGTTTGTTTGCTTCCCACAGACGGCGCCACGTGATGTAGACTGGATCTATCACGACCGGACTCCGAGGTCGGAATCCGGAGAAGAGGATCCGAAGCCGGTTCGGATCGATGTTTCAGAGGCCCGACGGGGATCCGGAAGGCGGAGGAAGCAGAGGCGAAGTCGAAGGTCCGAATGCCGAGACTGGCTCGGTCGGCGGCTGGCTTGCCCCGGGAAGTTGTGGACGAAGCTTCTTCGGCCGTTGAGGGGATGGCGCGATGCCGAGTCTCCTCGACGGCGGGGCAGCCGGCGAACGGCGTCGAGACCAGAGAGAGGAGTCCGAGGTCGGTGGCCGAGACCGACTCGGGAAGGTCGGCGATGATTCGAACCGAGCTCCTGCAGGAGGGAAAGAAGAAGAAACCGGTCAGCAGGAGTCCCGGGCTCTGGCCCTTAGGAACCCCCTCCGACGGTCAAGTTAGCTTCTGAAGATGATTCAATTCAGAAGGCAAAAAGTAGCTTTAATGCTAATTGGACCGTAGTCCTTAAGGGTCTCGGAGGCAAAGAATTGCATATCTTTGGCAATAAATAGCGGTGTATTTATAGCAGATGATAGAGGTTGGTTAACGGTGGTAGCCGATATAGGACTATGTTTGGGCTTACTGGTAAACCGCCATAGTGCATGATCCGCCACCGGAATGGGCCGGACTCGGCTATCGGGCCGAAGGGGGTTGGGCCGCCGATGGGCCGAAGCCTGCTGGGCCTAGGGCTGCCGCGCTGTTCCCGGGCCGTAGGCTGATGGGCCGCTGACGGGCCGAAGCCTGTTGGGCCGGGAGCAACGGTGCCACTTATGGGGCCGAGGGCTGCTGGGCCGCTGCTGGGCTGGAGGCTCCCGGAGGGCCTGATACTGCTGCTGTTGGGCTGAACGGGGTTTGGGCCTGCTCTAATGGGCCGAATCGGATTCTGCCTCATCAGTTTTCAACATGTGAATCCTGCCTTATAGGAAGATGGCAAAATCTTCGTTCACTGGACATGGAGAACGTGCCAAGGACATTCTGGAACTAATACATTCAGATGTATGTGGTCCTATGTCCACCCAAGCCAAAGGTGGCTACTCATACTTCATCACGTTCACCGATGACTTCTCAAGATTCGGCTATGTGTACTTAATGAAGTACAAGTCGGAAGCATTTGAGAAGTTCAAGGAGTTCAAGAATGAGGTAGAGAAGCAGTTAGGAAAGAGTATTAAAGCTCTTCGATCAGATCGAAGAGAAGAATACTTGAGTACTAATTTCACACAATTCTTAAAGTATAATAATATCTTTTCTCAGCTAACCCCTCCATATACACCACAGATGAATGGTGTATCGGAAAGGAGGAATCGCACCTTGTTGGACATGGTGCGATCCATGATGAGCTTTTCGGGATTGTCAGTGTCCCTTTGGGGGTATGCTATAGAATCAGCAGCATAACTACTGAATAGAGTACCCAGCAAGTCTGTGGCCTCTACTCCATATGAGATATGGAAAGACAGGAAACCAGAATTTAAACATGTTAAAGTCTGGGGTTGCCCTGCTCATGTAAAGAGGCATGATCCAGACAAGCTGGAATCACGAACTGATAAATGTAAGTTTGTGGGATATCCAAAGGAAACCTTTGGATACTATTTTTACCATCCTGATGAACAAAAGGTGTTTGTCGCCAGGAAAGCTGTCTTCCTGGAAGAAGAATACCTTCTCCAGGAAAACAGTGGGAGTAAAATAGTACTGGAAGAGGGTCCAGATCCCCAAACAACTGTATTATCATCAGATGAGATATCAGTTCCAGAATCTGTTCAGGTACACACACATGAGCCTCGTATATCTAATAGAGTACCTAGACGAACGATATGTAGGACATATCACTAAATGTGAGTCTAAGGTAGAATATAATGAGGATGATGATCCTAAAACCTACCAGGAGGCCATAAAAGGCCCAGAATCTGGGAAATGGCGAGAAGCCATGAACTCGGAAATCCAGTCCATGCACACCAACCAAGTTTGGAACTTAGAGGACTTGCCTGAGGGTATTGTATCCATCGGTTGCAAGTGGATCTTTAAGAGAAAGATCGGTGCTGATGGTCGGATCGACACTTATAAGGTAAGGTTGGTGGCAAAGGGATATCGTCAAAGTCAAGGAATTGACTATGACGAGACTTTCTCACCAGTTGCCATGATAAAGTCGATCAGAGTTCTACTCGCCATTGCCGCACATTTTGATTAGGAAATCTTGCAGATGGATGTGAAGATTGCCTTCCTCAATGGTTACCATGAGGAAGAGGTGTATATGATACAACCAAAAGGTTTCACATCCAAAGAATCTCCAGATAAAGTGTGCGAGCTTCAGAGGTCCATTTATGGACTGAAGCAGGCTTCCCGGAACTGGAACATAAGATTTGACGAGGATATCAAATCTTATGACTTCATTAAGAATGAAGATGAGCCTTGTGTGTACAAGAAGACCAGTGGGAGTGCAGTCACTTTTCTAGTTCTTTATGTAGATGACATACTACTCATTGGGAATGATGTAGCTATGATGTCATCAGTAAAGATCTGGCTGTCGAAAAACTTCTCCATGAAGGATTTGGGAAAAGCATCCTACGTATTGGAAATACGGATCTATAGAGATAGATCAAAGAGGATGCTTAGAATGACCCAATCCTTGTACATAGATACCATAGTCAAAAGGTTTGACATAGAAAATTTCAAGAGAGATCTCATACCGATGAGACATGGAATTAATCTCTCAAAGGAGCAGTCTCCTAAGACTCCTAATGAGAGGGCATTTATGGATAGAATACCCTATGCCTCTGCCATAGGATCTATCATGTATGTCATGCTATGTATACGACCTGATGTTGCGTTTGCTCTAAGTGTTACGAGCAGATTTCAGGCTGATCCAGGCGAAGAGCACTGGAAGGCAGTGAAATGTATCCTTAAATACTTAAGAAGAACTGAGGATATGTTTCTTGTGTATGGAGGAGGTGACTTGAAATTGCGAGGCTTTACTGACTCGAGTTTCCAGTCGGATCCAGATGATAGCAAGTCTACATCTGAATTCGTGTTTACTTTGAATGGAGGCGCAGTGTGCTGGAAGAGTTCCAAGCAAGTATCCACTGCAAATTCGACGATTGAAGCTGAGTACATCGCTGCAGCTGAAGCTGCTAAGGAAGCAGTGTGGTTGAAAAAATTCATCACCGACCTCGGCGTAGTTCCCAGCATCTCTGAGCTTGTTCCACTGTTGTGCGACAACAATGGAGCGATTACGCAAGCGAAAGAGCCGCGGTCTCATCAGAAATCGAAGCATATTCTGAAGCGCTTTCACCATATCAGAGAGATCATATCCAGAGGAGATGTAGTAGTGGAAAGAGTTCCATCCGTCGACAATGTAGCAGATCCAGTGACAAAGCCGTTGGCTCAAATTGTGTTTGAGCGTCACCTAGAGTCTATAGGCTTATTCTATAAAGGTGATTGGCTTTAGTCCAAGTGGAGATTGTTACTTTTAGGTGGCCTACAAGCCAATCTAACTATGTAAATCTCGTTCATTTATTAATATAATGGCATAATATTCATTATGTGTAAATCGCATTAATTATCGTTTCATAATGAAGTCCGTGAATATGTGCTATAGTGATCAGATTATGATGAGATCATATTGTTAGTTTTAGGTGGCCTACAAGCCAATCTAACTATGTAAATCTCTTTCATTTATTAATATAATGGCATAATATTCATTATGTGTAAATCACATTAATTATCGTTTCATAATGAAGTCCGTGAATATGTGCTATAGTGATCAGATTATGATGAGATCATACTAATGAAACTCATCACTTAAACACACATATTCTTAATCGTTCCTAGTCGGAGGATATCCGATCCTCCGAAAAGGACATCGGATATCCGGTTAGACTAGTACATATTACTCCTGTTCATATGATGAGGGTGACTGATCTCATAAGTCACTTGTGTGGAGACACTAAAGCGAATTTGTAGGTGCTCATTGGAGAATGAGTTCACTGAACTGATCCGACTGAATCGCTGGATGATATTGTACCTCACTGTCAACCAGCTTGATTCTATTGTCGCAGTTACGTGGATGGTCCTCGGACCTGAGACACCAAGGACACCTTGGCAGTAGACTTCTGTGCTTTGACATTGGTTTACGAATCTCTAGCCACGGGATTCTAATACGCTAAGGATTTGGTACAGTAGAATACCGTCGAAGGGAATTGTGTGTCAATAAGGAATCATTCGCCCTCGGTACTTAGAGAGAGAATGCTCTAGGAATGATGTGCGGAAGTCCCTGGCCAGGGCGGACGATAATATCGGGAAAGGAGTTTTCCGATATTTATCAGCGGCATCCAATTCAAGTGAGTCGACCGGTTAGGGTTTGACAGCTCGCCATACCCTGAGTTGACTCGAGAGTATTGTACGAATGAAGGATTATATCCACACGGTAACTGTCGGCAGAAAGGTTCCAAGAGTAGGTTACTTAACCCCAATACCTTCCAGGTTCACACGGTGTTGCTTGGCACCCAACGTGATCGGAGGCCCGGTCGAATTCGATGTGCGACATCAATTCGATTGATTAACTAATTAATAAAGGGTTATTAATTGATTAATAAAACTAGTGAGGAGTCACTGGGCTTGTTGGGCCATTAACTGGACTGGTACTTAGGCCTAGAAGGTCATACGCAAATGATTCTCAAGGCGATGGATAAATAAGTGGTTTTATACAAACCGGGGGTGTTTATGAAAAACCGCGCAGTTAGTATAAAACATAGTGAACGGGCTGAGCAGGCCAAGCTGCTGCTAACCCTAGCCGCCCCTCCTCTGTTTCTCTCTCTCTCTGGCCTCCAGACAGATCTAGATCTGCTCCGCCGCTTCTCCGAATCCCGTTTGACGGGAAATCGTTCGAACGTTGCGGCGATCCTTACGGCGACCGGCGGAGGTTTCGTGGGCTGCGAAGAACGAAGAACTTGAGGATATCCATCGCGAGGAGGATCGCGTTGACTTCGCTAGAGGCCGGGCGCTTGCACGGCTTGCGGTGTCGCACCGACGGAACCGAACGGTTGCGGATTCGAATCCGCACACGGTGAAAACTTCGATTATCCGATAATCAAATTTTTTTTTGTTTTTCGAAACGGGAACGGATCGTTGTTTTAACATTTTATTTTTCGCTACGTGAGCGATCCGGAGAAATCCGAGAAACCCAACACCAGCCCCACAAGGGCCCAAACCGAAAGATCTGACCCCGAAACTGACCTGATACTTAGATCCAAAATCTCAATCCTTACACTAACTCCCGAGAGAGTTGGACTCTCGGGATTCCAAATCCCTTGCTTCATTTGGATGAGGCCGTGACTTCCAAGGCCGAAAGATCGAGACCTCCAACTTCCTGTACGAACTCTCGAGATAATTTGAATCCTCACACTCGCACCAACTAGCGGGAGTCATGGTCAACATATCGCAGGGGCCCCACGATCTTCGCCTGATATCAATAGAGAGGATCGTACCCCCCATCTTAGAGTCCCACAATCCCCTCAATTAAAAGACTCAAATCATGGGTCATGCATAAGCCATTACGGAACCATCTTCCAGTACCTCATTCTAAAGAAGGTATAAGTACACTAGCCTCTCTGCAGAACAAGGTACGATCTTACATACGCTTACACTTAGGCAAGCCTAGCCATGAGTCTTCCTTCTACTCAAAGACCTCACTTAGACATCGGAAGGTTTTTTTCCTACATAGACGAGAGACCCCCCGACGGCCTTCTTCCTCTTACAGGTCTTTGTATATGTGCGTCTTCCTCAATACAAATTCTATCGTGACGAGTAACCAGAGATTGATTCAAACGGTCACAATTGTTAGACCAATTTCTTACTGTTATAGATGGATATACGAATTTTCGAATACCATTTACATCCCTAGTTGTAGTTATAATATCGTGAGACGTTGCAGCATATATTTCTCTTAAACCATATGCTAAATAATATAGATTGATATATTAAAGCATACTTTTTATTAATATTTTCTTAATTGTACGATTAATAGATCACTTCTAATTTTTGTACAATCTTACAAAGTACAGAAATAAATATGAGAATATATTAGGTGAAGATAACATTAAATATGAAATTCATTTCAACCTTATTTAACCATGAGGCTACACTTTTTTGTTCACATCCCCAGACCCCAGGTCCCCTAAGTTCCAATCCCAGCGTTTTAGTTCCCTTTATATCTTCGTTGTGAGTATACGTTCGGATCTAAATATTTGCAAAATTTTGAAAACACATAAAGAATTATTTTTTGTAATGTTAGACTCGGTTCCAAACGTGTATTGAGAGGATCTCTTTTCCTTCGTTGTAGCTAACAGGTGTATCAACAGGTGTATCGGCAAAGCCCATTCTACTCGTACAGGCCCGTGTGCTCGCCGTAGGAGCACCTCCTCCTCCACATCAGCCGGCGAAGCTTGCCGTCCGACAGCTCGAAGCATCCCGCTTCGCCGCCGCCGGTGCCGTCGGACAACGGCTTCGCAAGCCCGAGCCGCCGCCCCAACTCCAACGCCTCCTCGCCCCTGCACACGACACGGTCGAAGCAGAGGTACCTCCCCCCGCCGCCGTCGCCGCCCATGGCCTCGTAGACGCACACATGCGCCTCCGCCACCCCACCGACCTCCGCAGTAGCCAGCAGCCCCGCCGCGTACATCTCGGCCCCTCCTTTAAGTCCGTAAAATTAGAAGAACGAAGGGGTTCGTAGGCATTGGAAGGTCTAGTGATCAGGTTTCGGGAAGCTTTGGGATTACCTTTGACGTAGGCGACGGAGGACGAGGCGTTTCTGGAGCAGAACCCCGGCCCGGTGAGGAGGCCTGGGCAGAGCGTCGCCAGTTTCACGTCCCCCTCTCTCGCCGCTCTCCAGGCCGCTCTCTCGGCCATGGTTTTGCCCATCGCGAGCCACAACTGTAGTAGACAGGGAGATGAAGTGTATAAGTGCACAGGACCATGGCGGAGCAGCCGGTGAAGAGGATTATCTGTACTGGGTTGGGTTTCGCCTACCTTCTTGTCCCTGCAGAGGTTCTCGTCGCTCCAGCAGCTCTCGTCGAGTTGGGCGGGGGTGCAGCGCTGGTCTGGGTGGTGGTGCCGGCGCCAGACGCAGGCCAGGAGCGAGGATGTGAAGACGCACCTCCGGACGGATGGGGTCCGCGCGCACGCCTCCACCACGTTGGCGGCCACAGCGGCCTCCATCTCAACCATGTGTTTCTGTAGAATAAATTGCCTTAGCGACCGATTAATCGGGGTTCTTCTGATTAGGGATCTCAACGGACCGGATACGGTGCGGATGATGGATTGTTCGTTTTCATATCAGCACAATAGATTTTGCATTCATTAATTATCTTATAAATAGTGAGGACACATAAATTTTGTTCAACGGGCCACTTCAACAATGGATCAATGCGGTCATTATATTGAATCGGAATGAGTGAGTCAGTGAGAAATTCTAATAGGTCAAAATCAGTGGATCAGTCTTTCTAATAGATCGAGAATAACAAGTCTTCTTAAATTTTATAAATTCAAGTGGGTCACAAAGAGTCCATTGAAATGGCCTGGATCCACCACTGTCTATAATGATTGGGAAAGGGTGTATCCAAAATCATTTTTTAATATCTAGATAGAAGCGACTATTGGGTATTTTGTCCGATAGTAAACAGTCAAAATGAGAAACTATGAAAATCAAATTTAAAGTATAAATTTATATAAATTATCCATTGGAATATAAAATATAAACACAAAAAATGATTACTCCAAAAGAAGCAAATCACTCAAATTAAAGTTCTCTCATCAATAATATAACATAAAAATAACAGTCCACGACTAAATCGCACTAAAATAAAATTATCTCATTTAAAAGATCACAATATTTTTAAAAGACAAATAAAATAAAAAAGATGCATAATAATATTGAAATATAACAATACAAATTCACGGATAGCAGTTTTGAAAAAAAGACTATCCATATTCATATCCATAAAGTGGATTTGAATCCATATCCACATCCATTAACTAATCCGCGATAAAAAGATTGTCCGCAAATCGTCTGTTCTATACAATTATCCGAATCGGCCGTCTTCGTATCCATTTGACATCCCTCCTTCTAATCTAAAATTTCTCTGTAACCTCTGCATTTAATAAAAAACCTCCTGTAAAGTTTCCTCAATTTCTTTACCCACCCGACGTAGGTATACTTAATTGACTTGGACTTAAAAAGTGAGAGTAATTGCAGTAGGTAAATTTGTGAATAAACCTTCAACTTGAGCTTCTCCCTTTAACAGGGTAAGAAAACTAAACTGGTGAAATTTTTCTGTCATGGATCGTTCTTTTACTTCTACTTAAAAGTATCTCAAAAACTTCAAAAAAATCCCTAAATATATTAATTTTTGGGGGGAAACTTCCTTAAAACAGGTCTTTCCCAAATAAAAGGTTAAATTACAGAGAAGTTTTTGTCAAATGCAGATATTATAGAGAAATTTTAATAAATTAATTATATTAGAGGGATTAAAACTTTTAAGTATTCTTTCTATGTTAGATAAAGAAAAATAAATAGTATCCCAAGTGAGGAGGATTCCATTCCTAACCTTGACAAGACTTTACTTCTAAATGAAATTTTTTCTGCACAACTAACTATTCCACCCCTTTATCGGCCCTGCCCTTTAGGAAGAGCACTAGGCATAGAACTCTACAAAAATGTACATTAATTTTCTCATTTTTTTGTTGGATAATTGAACCCCATAACCTCATCGAGTAAAAGAGGACGAACATATCACTGAGTCATAAGATCGCTGATTACTTTTGCATCCTTTCCTATATACTCTATGCCTATAATATTTTCCTCTACCTACAAGTTTGCATAAATGCTCACCTACGCCCATATTCTCAGTTCCCCGGGAAAGTTCGGCAAACCTGACCCCGGTGCATTACTGTAGAGTAATGCTTGTTGCACTACCTTTCTCGGTGTCGTTTGATCTTAAGGATCGGAAGGCATTGCAGTATATTTTATTTTTAAAAAAAAAAAAATTTACTCGAATTTTTTTATTTTTTAGGACGTCCGATTAAAAATCTGACGATATATTCAAAAAGTTCGGGTCGGCTTTGACCAGACTGTATATATATATATTTTTTGAAAAAAAAATTAATATCCACTTAGATTTTCATGCAATAAAAAAAAAATTATTTTAAAAAAATATACATCTAAATCAGAGCCGATCCGAACTTTTCAAATATATTCTTTGATTTTTGATCAGACGTCTTAAAACATAAAAAAAAAATAGAATAAAAATAAAAAAAATACTATAATACTATCCAATCATTAAAATTGAACGAAATAGAGACCTCTCAGTATAACAAGCATTACTTATTACTGTATTATCCTCGGCTGTGGTTATTAGTGGGGCAGGGCTGAATTACCCCGAGAGGGGTGTCAACACGGGTCACGCTTGCGCCGCGCCCTGTTCAACTTCAGGTGTGAAACGGGATATTAGGGACTGACCGAACCTCCTAGCGCCGGCAGCTTTGTGGGAATAACCACGCTAGTTGAGCTGACTGGTAAGAGTCACACGCACAGTAGGAGACCCATGCACCGGAGTGAGGCTGCGTCCATGTTGAGGTAAGGCTTGAGCCCTATGGATAAGATGGATGAGTTGGAGAAATATTGAATTTTGAGTAGATAATTGTATTCAGGGTCTTCTTTTAACAAGTTTTCATTAAAAATTTCTTATGTATGGTATATTTAAGTCTAAATTATTTAAGACTCTAAATTGAGAGAACTAAGTTATAGTTAGATCAATAGTTTAGTTTTTTTAATTTCTTATACATATTAATAATTGAATATATATTTTTAAATATATAAAATTAGATTCCTCGTACTCATCTCTAATATATGTATCTGTGTCGACACTTGACACCCGTATCTATGTCTTTCGGATGATATATCCCCGTCGAGGCAGTTCCCATGATTTCATATAAAAGCCCTTAAGAACTTTCAAAGTTACTTGTATACTTTATCCGACATCACATGATCATATCTTAATCATCTAGACTCTGATCTGAAGGACGCACCCGTGTCTGATGCATTGTCTGAATTGACACTGACACATGTGTCTGTCTTTCAGATCATACATCTTCAAAAATTATGACTGCAAACGGCTCGGAGAGGATCTGGAGTTGCCCACATCCACATGCGACCTGTTGCGGATCAGGAGATACATTTTTCATCCAAACCCTTATGCATATCAAATTATATTTTTCTTTCCTTCATTCGCGGATGGTGCGTGTTGATGTATATACAGTAGGTCTAGCTTTAGATTTAGTATGTTCTAGATTTAGTATGTACATATTGGTAAGCATGCTGGCTTCTTGCTCTATTATGGGCTTCTTGCCTTATTATGGGATCTTGTACTTGTATATATCAAGGTTCAATACAATAGAGCAGTACATGCTTCCTTCAATTCACTATTCGTAACATGGTATCAGAGCCGAACGTTTGCCTTCGGTTTTCTTGAGCCTGCCCGTGCTGCTACCATCCGCTGCCGTTCGTTAGCGCTGCTCCAGTCGCGGTTTTTTTGGCAGGCGGCGTTTCCTGCCCAGTTCGAGGCAGTCTCCTCCTCCCCGCAGCAGGTTTTGCCGGGGCCCCAGTTTCGGCCGGCGTCGTTTTCCGCCCGGATTCGCGGCAGTCCGCTCCTGCCCAGTTCGCAGCCTTCCTGCAACCTGCTCCGACCTGCAGCAGGAGTCCGGTTCGCTTTGCTCGCGGATCCGGCCGTCTGCTCCTCCCCGCCTAGTCTGGTTCGCGTTGCCTGCGGGTCCGGCAGTGTGCTCCTCCCCGCCCAGCTCGTTGCTCAGAGCCGGCAGCCTCCTCCTCGCGCCAGGCGTACCGCCGCCTGCACCCGCCCGGAGAAGGTCTCCCACCGACTACCACAGCAGCTCCCAACGCAGCAAGGTTGTTGGAGGAGGATCCGGTCACCCCCTGCGAAGCCCCCTCGGTGGATCCGGTCACCAATCGGTGTTTAAGGTAGCGTTCACCTTCTTTGTTTGCCATGGCTTTGTTAAGTTCTATTTCTGCGTCGGATATTCCAAAAATGGATCTTCAGTTAAAGGATGCCAATAATTATGCTGTATGGGCTGCTACTGTCCGATCTAATCTTCGTACTGCTAAGTTATGGGGATATGTTGATGGGACTATTCTGTATCCGACAGTTGAAATTGAGTCATCGGCAGAAAAAGGTACTACTGTTTCTTTTATTCAGATTTGGAAAGATAATGATGAGGTTGTCATGGGTTATATCTTTCGTTCGGTTGATCCTTCCATTCGTCTGGATCTTTTGGATTTTACTACTTCTCGAGCACAATGGACTTATCTTGCCAGACGTTATATTCAGTCTAGTGGTGCTCGAGAGTATCAGCTTCGTAGTGAGCTTGACAGTATTCGTCAGGGTGAACAGTCAATTCAGGAGTTCTTCACTCGTCTTCGACGTATTTGGTCAGAATTGGATGCTATGCATATTTCTGGTCGTATTTCTACGTGTTCTTGCAGTCTTCAACGGGATCGACAGCATCTCTATCACTTTCTGATGCGTCTTCGTCCTGAGTACGAGGCACTTCGTGCTCAGCTTCTACATCGATCCCCTCTGCCGAGTCTGGATGATGCTCTTACTGAGCTTATTGCAGAAGAAACACGACTGCGAGCCCTGGGGACGTCTGGCATTCCATCTGAAACTGTTCTCGCTGCTGCATTGCGGTCTCGCTCATCGGAGTCTTCCAAATTTTCTCCGCTACTTGCCACTCCGACGCACTCACGTAGCATGGATTCTTCATCACACCTTGGTGACTCAGTTAGCACACCAGCGAATCTTTTCTGCAAATACTGTCGCAACCGTGGCCACACTATTGATCAATGTCGGAAGCTTCAGCGTCGTCAACGTCCGTCTCGCCCCACTGCTGCTGTGGCGGAGTCGCCTCCTTCTGTCCCGTCGCCTACAACTCCGTCTGGATTACCTTCTCAAGGAAGTTCTCTTGACGTGACGCAACTTGCTGGACAGATACAACAGATTCAGCAGCTTCTCCAGACCGCTGGTTTCTTTTCTGAACCTTCCGCTCTATCTGCCGCCACTGGTACTGTTTCAAACTGGATCTTAGACTCTGGGGCTTCCCATCACATGACCTCTAATGATTCTATTCTTGTTAATTGTTCTCCTGTTCCACCACACTTCCGGATCCATACTGCAGATGGTACCCCTCTCTCTGTCTCCAAGTGTGGCTCCATTACTACTGCCTCTGACCCCTCTGGTCATCTCACCCTCTCCTCTGTTCTTCATGTTCCTCATCTATCTATGAATCTTGTTTCTGTTAGTAGCCTAGCTGATTCAGGATATCGTATTTCATTCACTTCCTCTTCTTGTGATGTGCAGGATCTACGTACCGGCCAGAGGATTGGAACAGGTCATAGAAAGGGTGGCCTCTACTGCTTGGACTCGTTGCATCTTCCTCGGTCTGCACTTACTGCGTCATCTTCTCCAGGCTGTCCTTCTACTTCTGTCGATCTGTGGCATCGTCGCTTGGGTCATCCATCTGCAGCTCGTCTTCGATCTCTTTTTCAGTCTGGTGTCTTAGGTCCTAGCCCGTCTTTTTTCTTTATCTCATTGTGAAGGTTGTAAACTTGCTAAACATACAGCTCTTCCTTTTTATTCCCATGAGTCTGTCTCCACTCATCCTTTTGATTTAGTTCATTCTGATATTTGGGGTCCTTCTCCTATCCCGTCTATGACTGGCTTCTTGTATTACGTCAGTTTTGTGGATGATTGTACGCGTTTTACTTGGGTTTACCTACTTCACAAGCAGTCGAATCTTCTCTCCATTTATCGCCAGTTCACTGAGATGGTGTCCACACATTTTCATTGTCGTATTAAAGTTCTCAGAACTGATGGTGCTCGTGAGTACCTTTCTTCAGATTTTCGTTCGCTTCTGGCATCCCATGGCACACTTCCTCAGCTCTCTTGCCCTTATACACCTCAACAGAATGGTCTTGCTGAACGCAAACATCGTCACATCCTTGACACTTCTCGCACTCTTCTCCTTTGTGCCTCTATGCCCCGTACTTTTTGGGCCGAAGCTGTTCTCACATCTGTGTTTCTCATTAATATCACACCATCTTCTGTCCTGTCGGGTGGCACACCTTATGAGCGTCTTTACTCTGCCCCTCCCGACTACGGCCGACTTCGTACTTTTGGTTGTACATGTTTTGTTCTGTTGCCTTCTCACGAACGCACTAAACTCTCACCTCGAGCTGTTAAGTGTGTCCTCCTTGGCTACAGCACAGAGCACCTTGGGTATCGCTGCTATGATCCTACTGCTCGTCGTCTTCGTATCTCTCGTCATGTCACTTTTCTTGAGCATGTTCCTTTCTTCTCCACTAACTCCCAGGATCTCTCCTTCATGCATGATCATGATCCCTCTTCCACTTCCTCTATTGTTCCTGGTCTTCCAGGTCTTCTACCCTCCGCTGACCCTCCCACTTCCACATCTTTATTGGAGCTCGAGCCATCATCCTCCTCTATGGCTCCGCTGCCCACCTCCTCTCCTGTGTCTCCTATTTCTCCAGTCTCTAGTCACCGTGCTCCCGCCTTGGAAGATTCTTCAGGTTCTTCAGTTGATGCCGCTCCTGCTCCTACTCCTCCTCTGCCGGCTGTGGATCCTCCTCGACGCTACCCGCAGCGCCCTCACCGCCCTCCTGACAGACTTGGCTATGATCCTACTGACTTTTATTATCCTCAGTTTTCCGCCTTTCTTACAGCTATTCACACTCATCAAGAGCCTCAGAGTTTCAGACAGGCTATTCAGTTACCAGAATGGCGTCAGGCTATGCAGGAGGAGATTCAGGCACTTCAGCAGACCCATACATGGGATCTTGTACCACTTCCTTCTGGTGTCTCTCCTGTCAGTTGTAAGTGGATATACAAGATCAAGACTAAGGCTGATGGTTCTATCGAGCGCCATAAGGCACGGCTTGTGGCACGTGGTTTCACTCAAGAGTATGGCATTGATTATGAGGAGACTTTTGCACCTGTGGCAAAGATGACTACTGTTCGCACCTTACTTGCTGTTGCCGCAGTTCGTCGTTGGCCTCTCTATCAGCTTGATGTGAAGAATGCCTTTCTCCATGGCGATCTCACAGAAGAGGTCTATATGCAGTCCCCTCCTGGTCTTCCCGCTCCGCCTGGTTATGTTTGCCGTCTCCGCAAGGCCATCTATGGGCTCAAGCAGGCACCTCGTGCTTGGTTTGAGCGTTTTCGGCGAGCAGTTCTTGAGATTGGTTTTCAGGAGAGCGCTGAAGATTATGCCCTCTTCGTTCGTGATTCTCCTAATGGTCGCGCCATCCTACTTCTCTATGTAGATGACATGATCATCACTGGCGATGACTCGACTGCCATTGCTTCCCTCAAGTCTCATCTTCAGCAGCAGTTTGATATGAAGGATTTGGGGTTCCTTCGTTACTTTCTTGGTCTTGAGGTTGCATATTCCTCTCGGGGTTACTTACTCTCCCAGCAGAAGTATATTGCAGATATTCTTCAGCGAGCCTCTCTCTCTGACACTCGCTCGATAGACACTCCCATGGAACTACATGTTAAGCTTCGCCCGACTGATGGTGTTCCTCTGGACGATCCCACGCGCTATCGTCAGCTAGTTGGTGCCATGGTTTATCTTACTATTTCACGTCCTGACATCGCCCATGCTGTGCATGTCTTGAGTCAGTTTGTCAGTGCGCCTACTTCTGTTCACTATGCGGCTCTTCTTCGAGTACTCAGATACCTGCGTAGCACTATTCGTCGCTCGCTTCTGTTGTCTTCTACTTCCTCCTTAGAGCTCCGTGCCTACACTGATGCTGATTGGGCTGGGGATCCTACTGATCGCCGCTCTATCACTGGGTTCTGCATTTTCTTGGGTTCTTCTCTCATCTCCTGGCGGAGCAAGAAACAAGCAGTTGTCTCTCGCTCTAGTACTGAAGCAGAGTATCGTGCTATGGCTGACACATCTGCTGAGGTTATTTGGCTTCGACGTCTTCTTCGCGATTTTGGGATTGCTCTTACCACTCAGACTCCTCTCTACTGTGATAATCAGAGTGCTCTTCAGATTGCCAGCAATCCTGTCTTCCATGAGCGGACGAAGCATATTGAAATTGATTGTCACTTTGTTCGTCAGCACTATCTTTCAGGCGATCTGTCTCTCCCTTATATTTCGACAACCGCACAACTTGCTGATCTTTTCACGAAATCACAGCCTACTCCACGTTTTCGTGCATTGGTTAGCAAACTCTCGGTTCATGATCCACCGTGAGTTTGAGGGGGGGTGTTGATGTATATACAGTAGGTCTAGCTTTAGATTTAGTATGCTCTAGATTTAGTATGTACATATTGGTAAGCATGCTGGCTTCTTGCCCTATTATGGGCCTCTTGCCCTATTATGGGATCTTGTACTTGTATATATCAAGGTTCAATACAATAGAGCAGTACATGCTTCCTTCAATTCACTATTCGTAACAGTGCGGATTGGATTGGAGGATGTTCTAAACCTAAATGTGACCCATTTTCCTGCGGATCGGAGTGGGTAAGAATTGGAGGGGACTCTACTGTGGGTCATATTGAAAACTAATATCTTAAAACCTGTTTTAATTGGGAGGAGGAGGGGAAGCAGAGATGTAGCTCTTGCTGTTAAAGATAGCTATTAGGGGGGAGGTTACGTCATTCTTTCTATATAAGTTAGAATCAAGACACATAATATATGGCACGCTATTATTTATAACAATTGAGACTGAAAATCTTCATTCGTTTAATGTAGCTAAATTTCTAAATTTTAGAACTCAGAAACTACCAGCAAATGATAAGTGTTAACTTTGAGATTAGAAGTAGTCACTAAAAACCAACAATTAAATGCTTGATCTGAGTGTTGCTTTACCATAAAGTATATTTTTGTATCAATAGTTAAAGTAAAATACTTTCCATCAGTTACTTAGAGATCTAACAGTAACTTACTGACACAAGGTATAGCTTGATGATTGGTCAGATAGATATATCAACGATATTGCACTTACGAATTTAGTAGCTTCCTCAAGATCAGAAAGATCAATGAATTGATAACTAAGCAGCAACTAGAAAAGATACCCATCATAAGGCATTGAAAATGAAAGAAAAGGAAAATTTAAAAGAACTATTGCTAAAGCACGTGGCATACCTGACCCAAGATAAAAAAAAAAGGCCACATATATTAATATAATATTAAATAAGTTAAATTTAATTTTATCAAAAAACTGTGAATCGGAGTGGATATTCACGAATATATGCGGGTTTATAATTAGAATATCCACTCCAATCCATAACATCCTGCAGATGAAAGTGGATCGGACGATATTTACTTTGAAGTCACTCCATAACTTGATCCATAAAGGGTGCAGATGAAGACTTACAACCCATATACTAATTCAATTCACTATTTTGCGGATTGGATATGATTTTGCGGAGTGGAGGCAAATTGGATTGTGGATCAACTTGATCCATTTGCAACCCTACTGGAGATGCAATTCCCATGATTTTATGTACAACCCCTTAAGGACTTTCAAAGTTAACTATATACTTTATTCAACATCACATGCTCATATCTTAATTATTTAGACTCTATGATCTGAAAGACTCTGACACAGGTATCGAGTGTGGATGAGGAAATGAGCATGAGACACAACAAATCATTAAAAGTATGACACAAAGATATGGTTAATATAATTTTATATATTTAAAATGATATATTTAATTATTAATATGTTTAAATAATAAAAAATTTAAACTATTGATCTAAGTATTAAGTTAGTTATCTAAAATTTGGAGTCTTAAAGAATTTAGATTTAAATATAACATACATAAAAAAAAAAATTTACCCACTGTAAACCCAATATGGCTCCCACCTTGGGAGATTTTTTTTCTTTCTTTGATGTATTGCTTCTGGGTCAGGTGGCATGTCGCTCCCAGATTCTTTAGGGGGTTGGTGTTTTATGGGGTTTATGTTTTCGCTTTTAAGATAAGGTGTGCCATAAAATAATAAAGACGGCTCAAAACCCAATAAGAGTTTTGGATTTCTAAAAAATAAAAAAGCATGGCTCGCTAACCGAACGATGTAAGTGGAACAGGGCGGGTGTTGATAAGAGTGGAAACGTGTATCTGGCTCAACTCATGTTCAACCATGTCCCCCTAATCACAGTTTAAAGTTTAAACTAAAGGTGTCATTAGTTATGTCGCAGATTACTTTAAATATCATAACATAATATAAAGAAATAAATTTCTTATGATTGGAATACTTTGGACAACCTTTTAACGTGTTTTTATGGTGGAAACAATAAATTATTCGATTTCCGAACAGTGTTTAATTAACTCGTGATGATTCAAGCATACACGTACTTAGGGTTCCGGATAGCGTTATATATATCGGGTGCATTGGGCAGACTGGCGAATCGTCCGAGCCATTTGATCGGTCATCGGACAGCTGACGCGATTCGCACGCCCTGCCGATCTTTCAAACGGGCACATACGGTCCAGGTGGGGCATGCAAATCGTACCACCAGTAAGATCATCGATCAAATGGTTTGAACGATTTGCGCCCACACGTGCGTCCGAACCATTTTTTTTCTTTTATTTAAAGGCTGTGATCGGATGGCAGCACCCCTGCGGCGCATCTAAGGGGCGTGTTATATATATTCTACAGAATCTGCAGGCAAATATATAATAAGAAAAAGGAAAAAGCACACGAGTGAAAGATGATAGTGGGCAAACGGTTCACGAGCTTGTCCCCCGACGGGGGCTCTAACTCACCGAGTAGCCCGAGATGCCGGCGGGATCCAGGAAGGCGGAGGTGTGGAACACGCCGGCGCAGCCGTCGATTGCCTTGCACAGGCCGTCGACGTCGGTCAGATCCGCCGTCACCACGCCAATTCTTCCCACTTCCCTCCCCTCCGACGCTTCCATTTCCCCCAGCTTCTCCAGATCCTCTGCAACCGAACCAACAATAGCCATGAAAAGCTCAGATCAGAAATAGTGCTCTATCGCCCTCATGTACGTACGTTGCTGGTGATCTAAAGAGGCGGACCAGAACGAGCAACAGATCAGACAGCGGAAGAAAGATTTCTAAACAAAATTTTCTAAGATCAAGCATTAGCGTCCTTCATCGGCAGTAGATTCCAAATTTTTGAGGGAACAGAAAGGTTGGAAGAGATCTGGAAGAGAAATGGGTGCACCCGAGTAGAAACTACGGACCTTGGGAGTCGACGGCGAGGCGGACGGGGTATCCGCGATTCAGAAGGCAGACCACGATGGCGCGGCCGATGTAGGAGGCGGCACTCGTCACGCACACCGGCAGCAGCTGCCGGCCGTCTTCGTCCCCCGCTACCCCGTTGTCCACCCCTTTGCGCCCGCGGCCCCGTGTCCGAGCTCCCTCCCAACCGCCAAATCCGCCCTTGCCGTCCTCCTGTGGCGGCGGCGACAGGATTGCCCTTAGGAACTCCAGCTCCTCCACCTCCCAGCTCTGCGTGCGCCTCACCACCCCCATCTCTCTCTCTCTGTCTCTCTCTCTGTGTGCTGCGTTCAAGTGTGAGAGTGTGAGGTGGTGTGGCGACTACGTATGTAAATATTGCTCACACGAGGCGAACCTACTCACGCGAGAAACGCTACCAGGATCGAATGTTAACGGGTTTCAGTGCGGATACAAACCGATAAGATTGTCATACGAAAGAAGGGAAGTTATGGCATCCGACAAAACAAATTGGTACCAAACAAGATAACGGATAATTTATAGTTATAATATAGTGGTGCGATACGATTCGTCAGTTTACTCCACTGTTACGAATTTAATTTTTATCCAATGATTCGGGAGTATATAATAAGAAGGACTTTTTACATATATATCCTTAGCCCCACTTTATTTGCATAATTAGATAAGAATAAGACCCATTAATCTTAGAATAAGAGTAATTCTAATTTGATGGATAGAGTGACATATACCGTGTTAGAATTACTTATACTACAATAAAGAGAATAAGCCATTCGACCCTAAATCCAATAATTACTTATCCTTCTTATTCTGCAAGTGGGTCTCACAAAATTATCAGAACTAAATGCCCCTTATTCTAGTATACACTATTCCGGATAATTAATTATGAATGAGGCTTAAAATATACCACATTTACATGTATACCCCCACTCTCAAGTATTAACATCAAGACTCCTGAAATTGTTAGAAATTTGCATTTATACCCTTCAGTCTAATGAATTTGCATAAATACTCTTAAATTCTCTAATATTTTATATATACACCCCTCAATTAACTAAAATCTTACATTATCTACCCACGACATCTCTCATGATATCATGATTTATATAATATTTTTGACATATTTTGTTGAAATTTACCTAAATTTGACGGCAAAAGTATAAATGCAAAATTTTGAAGATATTAAGAATATTGATGATAATATATGAGAGTCAAGAATATACATGATATTATGTATTTGAGGAGTATATATACAAAAAACTCTAATAATATTATAATAACTCTATACATGTGCTATGTACTTACAGTAAAATATCAAATTTGAATAATATGTTTTAATTCTGGCGGGAGAACAGAAACTCTGCTCTTGTAATTCCTCGTAAAGAGAGATGAAAAATAAAAATAAGAATTCTGTTATAGTAATTCTTCGTGAAAAGATAGAGAGATTGATTTTCTTGCTGTCATGTGTCTAGCTTTTAGTTTTGATGGAAAAATAGAAACACTGTTTTAATATTATAACTGTATTCCTAATAGTAAACAAATAATTAGGACTCTTGATAGGGCCTTAACCAGTCAAGCTTCCCCTGCGCCCCCATTAGAACCTCCTACACCTAATCCCGTTACTTTTTAAAATTGTTACCTAGCACCCATAGTTCCAAGGAAACGTCCATTTCCAAACCTTTTACAAAATGCCCTTCAAATTTTTTCTTTTTGTTTTTTCAATACGTTACACACATTCTTAACTTTTGTCTTCTTCTACTAAGAAAATGTTAAGTATTCCCGTGCACTATTTATTGTAAACTTTTTATATTCATTAATATTTTAAAAAAATTAAATATCTATTAAATATATGCTTAATTTTATAATAATCTTAAATTATTTTTAATTATCGTATTAAAATACATTGCATACACTTCTTTTTTTTGTCTTTTTCTCTTGAGAACTTGCCACAAACATCCGCGCACTATTCATCGTAAAAAAATTATTTTATTTTGATTAAGGTTTAAATTTTAAAAAATTAACTTAATATATAATTAATATTTAATATTCTTAAATTATTTTTTAGTTACCTTATTAAAATTTAAACACGTTGTACTTACTCTTTATCTTTTATCTTCTTCTCTTGAGAAACACCACATATCCCATGTGTTAGTTTTAAGTGGCCTACAAGTCAATCTGACTATGTAAATCTCGTTCATTTATTAATAAAATTACATAATATTCATTATGTGTAAATCGCATTAATTATCGTTTCATAATGAAGTCTGTGAATATGTGCTATAGTGATCAGATTATGATGAGATCATACTAATGAGACTGATCACTTAAACACACATATTCTTAATCGTTCCTAGTCGGAGGATATCCGAAAAGGACATCGGATATCCGGTTAGACTAGTGCATATTACTCCTGCTCATATGATGAGGGTGACTGATCTCATAAGTCACTTGTATGAAGACACTAAGGCGAATCTGTAGGTGCTCATTGGAGAATGAGTTCACTGAACTGATCTGACTGAATCGCTGGATGGTATTGTACCTCACTGTCAACCAGCTTGATTCTATTGTCGCAGTTGCGTGGATGGTCCTCGGACCTCAGACACCAAGGACACCTTGTGGTGGACTTCTGTACTTTGACCTTGGTTTACGAATCTCTAGCCACGGGATTCTAATACGCCAAGGATTGGATACAGCGGAATACCGTCGAAGGGAATTGTGTGTCAATAAGAAATCATTCGCTCTCGGTACTTAGAGAGAGAATGCTCTAGGAATGATGCACGGAAGTCCCTGGCCAGAGCGGACGATAATATCGGGAAATGAGTTTTCCGATATTCATCAGCGGCATCCAATCCAAGTGAGTCGACCGGTTAGGGTTTGACAGCACGCCATACCCTGAGTTGACTCGAGAGCATTGTACGAATGAAGGATTATATCCACGCGGTAACTGTCGGCGGAAAGGTTCCAAGAGTGGGTTACTTAACCCCAATACCTTTCGGATTCACGCGGTGTTGCTTGGCACCCAACGTGATCGGAGACCCGATCGAATTCGATGTGCGACATCAATTCGATTGATTAATTAATTAATAAAGGGTTATTAATTGATTAATAAAGCCAGTGAGGAGTCACTGGGCTTGTTGGGCCATTAACTGGACTGGTACTTTGACCTAGAGGGTCACACGCAAATGATTCTCAAGGCGATGGATAAATAAGTGGATATTATATAAACCGGGGATTTTTATGAAAAACCGCACGATTAGTATAAAACATAGCGAACGGGTTGAGCAGACCAAGCTACTGCTAACCCTAGCCGCCTCTCCTCAATTTTTGTCTCTCTCTGGCGTCCAAACAGATCTAGATCTGCTCCGCCGCTTCTCCGAATCCCGTTCGACGGGAAATCGTCCGCGCGTTGCGGCGATCATTGCGGCGACCGGCGGAGGTTTCGTGGGCTGCGAAGAATGAGGAACGTGAGGATATCCATCACGAGGAGGATCGCGTAGACTTCGCTAGAGGCCGGGCACTTACGCGGCTTGCGGTGTCGCACCGACGGAACCGAACGGTTGCGGATTCGAATCCGCACACGGTGAGAACTTCGATTATCTCATAATCGATTTTTGTTTTTCAAAACGGGAAAACGGAACGCTGTTTTATTTTATTTTCCGATGTGTGAGCGATCCGGAGAAACCCGAGAAATCCCAACACCATGTTCAATATTCATCATAAATTTGTTACGTAAATTAATATTTTATATAATTTTAAAAAAATATTTAATACATAATTAGTTTTTAATCTTACTTTAATCATTTTAACACTACCTTATGTGCTTCCACTTCCTCCTCACAAATTGTCACATACCTTTGTATACTATACATCATGAAATTTTTTATTTTTCTTAATATTTAAAGTGAACTTGTAGTTGCTTTCTGTCTTGTCATGCACCTAAAAAAGAAAATTATTTAATTTTTTATTACTTTTTTAAGAAAATGCCTAATCTTAATCCTTTATTACTTTAATACATATAATATATTATCTTGTTTAGGATTGTCAAATGAAGATTATAGTACTCTAACAATATAATACTTGATTAATGGGAAGATAATGATACTTAGCATTGTAAAACTTTAACATTAAAACACTTTAAAGTAAAATACTATAATACTATCACACTACTATATTTTACCAAGAATACTATAATACTTTAATATTTTAAAGTGAACACTTCCTATTCACCTTATGTAGTGGATATTTGACTTTAAATAGTAGATTTATTATTTTAAAATAATAAGCTACATCTTAATTTATAAAGTGAAATGTTATCAATTTAAAAGTAAAATGTTATTGATTTTAAAGTAATAAGTAAATTTAATTTTAAAATAATAAGCAAATTGTTAACAGTTATAAAATAAAATCTTCATATAATAACAGTAAGCGAAGGTTGTTCCTCTTCTCATTGAGGGTTTGTTGTACTGGATTGAATACTTTAACACCGAAATTAAAATAAGATCTAGAACATTTTAATTTATAGGATTTTAACACTATAATGAAAAGATAATAATACTTTTAACATTGTCAAACTTTCATGCTAAGACAATTTCTAGTATTCCTATTAAAGTATTGTAGTGTGATAGTGTTATAGTATTTATTTTAAAGTGATTTAGTGTTAAAGTTTTACGCATTAAAGTACTATTATCTTCCCATTATATTGTCAAACTATTATACTATTAAAACATTATAATATTTATTTTAAAATATATAATAGAATGTATTATTCATATTAAAGTGATAAAGTGTTAAGATTACACATCTTCCTATAAAAGTAATAAAGAGTTAAATGGTTACATGATTTTATTTTTAAGTATGGGACAAGATAAAAATTAACTATAGATTCACCGTAACTATTTATAAAAGATAAAAATATATATTTTTATAAAATATTAGGTAAAATTAAAAACTTAATGATGAATAGTATATAGATGGCAATTTATCGGGAGAAAGTGTGTGGGTACATAAAGTGGCATTAAAGAAGATTAAAGTAAGATTATGAGTATTAAGTTATAATAAGATAATTTAAAATTATTATATATTTATTACATATTTAATAAATTATTAAAATCTTAATTAAAATAAAAATTTCATGATGAATAGTGAATAGGAGGTATGCCGTGGTTTCTCGAAAAAATAAGACAAAAGATAGAGAGTGTATACAATGTGTTTAAATTTTAATAAGATAATTAAAAATAAGTTAAGATTACTAAATCCTAATTTTATATTAAATAAAATTTTAAAATTTTAAAATATTAATAAAAATGTTGAATTGTTGATTAATATATAATAGAATGTATTATTCATATTAAAGTGATAAAGTGTTAAGATTACACGTCTTCCTATAAAAGTAATAAAGAGTTAAATGATTACATGCTTTTCTTTTTAAGTATGGGACAAGATAAAAATTAACTATAGATTCACCGTAACTATTTATAAAGGATAAAAATATATATTTTTATAAAATATTAGGTAAAATTAAAAACTTAATGATGAATAGTATATAGATGGCAATTTATCGGGAGAAAGTGTGTGGGTACATAAAGTGGCATTAAAGAAGATTAAAGTAAGATTATGAGTATTAAGTTATAATAAGATAATTTAAAATTATTATATATTTATTACATATTTAATAAATTATTAAAATCTTAATTAAAATAAAAATTTCATGATGAATAGTGAATAGGAGGTATGCCGTGGTTTCTCGAAAAAATAAGACAAAGGATAGAGAGTGTATACAATGTGTTTAAATTTTAATAAGATAATTAAAAATAAGTTAAGATTACTAAATCCTAATTTTATATTAAATAAAATTTTAAAATTTTAAAATATTAATAAAAATGTTGAATTGTTGATTAGTAGTTAATTAATAATTAGAGTTAATTAATAATTTAAATGTTGAATTGTTGATTAACTTTGATGGACTAGTCTAAGAGTTATATTAGTTATTAATAGTCTAATTGTTAGATTATTAATGGGGTTTAATCTAAATGTTAGATTATTAGAATTGTTCTAATTTGCATGGAATAATCTGGAATTATTAATTCGGAGTGTGTGCGCATGTGATGTGTGTTTATTGCTTTTAAATTTGATTTAATTGCATGTTAAGTTAATTAAAAGTGTTTTCGAAATTCAAACACCAATTTTGATTGGATACCAGTTTTTTGAAAGCCAAAATTATATATTTTGAAAACTCTTTTATTTTAGCTATGTGATGCGCTATATCTTGTGTGGGATGTTTAAAACACACCGTGGTCATGGATATGCACTTATTTAATTGTTCATGTAATGGATGATGTGTTTGTGTGGATCGTGGATAAATGATGGATGTTTATTAATTGTTAATAAATAGAGATCTGCGTATCTCTCCCTCTCTCATTCTCTGAAGTATTTCTACCTCCCTCTCTTTCTTGTACTCGCCATAAGGCCCTCTTCTAATTACATGTAATTCTAGAATTAATGTAATCTGATCGAGGCAACCGAGGAAGGAGCGAGGATGATCCACAGCTGCAACCAGGAAGGCGTAAAGATGGAGATCTCTTGCCTATGTGCTTGTAGGTTATCTAATATAATTGTTGTGTTAGATTGTGTGTGCGTTTGACTGTTGGCTCCAGTCAAACCCACTGTGCTATCCATGATCACACTAATGACATGTATGAGATGCATTGTTTTCTTTTGATTATGAATCAAAGCAGGTTATAGTATTTAGTAAATATATATGATATATTTATATACTATCACCTAGGAGAGACCAGGATAAAAGTTATCTAAATACCTTCAGATAAACTCTAAGCCGTAACGTGAGTAGTTAAGAACTTACCGCGTGGTCCACCATCGTTATAGTCATATGATTCGAATCACTTTAGGCAGATTTGTTGTGCTATCCACAAGGCCTGCTTATTTGGGAGGAGAAACTATGGCTATGGCATTAGATGCCTATATGATCGGGGTAGAGGAACCATGTAGCTTTATTGTGCTATCCACAAGGGTTGCATGCAAATCTATGCTCATCGCGTAACGATAGTTAGCTTAGACCAGAATTAATGGTTTGTTGTGCTATCCACAAGGCCATTAAATCTCTGGGAACCGAAGTTATGATCAGATATTGCAAGGAGTTGCAAGTCCCATGAGTTGGGTACTCTCTGATTGTATTACAGTTTGTTGTGCTATCCACAAGGCTGTAGTGCAAGTCATTGAGATTCTGATCCCCACTAGGAGATTTTTGATATGATGCTCTAGTTGAAAATTTTCATTTTAAGCACTTGAACAAAATTAATTACAGATTTTAGCATGCTTTTAAAATTCTCTAATTAGCACATACAATCTATCACTAAAACTTAATTAACTAATTGTTGCGATTAAGTAAAGCAAATAAATCTAACAAGATAATATTAATCTAAGAAAATGATTAAAATGTCTACAACATTAAAAAAGAAAATAACATGGTTGCTATTATTAAAATAAAACAAAATACAATAATTAAATTAAATTAAATACAAAAACTAATTAAATTAAATAAGCAACCAGGAGGTTACAGTAGCACACGCTTTTGTGGAGACTTTTATGAAGGCGTGGTGTGCCCAAGCTCACAGTAAAGACCAAAAGGGGCGTAGCAAGCGTGTGGGGGGCACGGAGCACAGCAACCGAGGGCGTGGCATGCGAGGTTGCTGGGCGTTGAGTACTGTACGGCGACGTGATAGGCTACCAGGCGGGAAGCGCTTGTAGGGCGCCGCGTGGCTCATTAGTAGCCCGTGCAGCGGCACGAGCGACGATGTGCAGCGGCGCGAATCGCCTGGCCCTGCCGCGTGGCGGAAGCAGGCCCAGCAGGTGACGGCTGCAGGCGGGAAACGCCCGCCAAGCGGACACGAGCGACGAGAACGGCCCCTGCGAAACGCGCAGGGGCGACGCGTGTTGGCGGTAGGCCCTGCGGTGGCGGCTGGCAGGCGCGTGGGCTTTTGCATGTCTCCGGTACGGGCGTTGACGGGCGGAAGCTGCGACGAGTGGCTGATAGGCGGATCGAGGCGCTGTAGGTGGCACGTGGCAGTCGACACAACAGAGGCATGGGCCCTGTGTATGGCGGCCGTGAGAACAGAGAGACAGAGAGGGAGGAAGACTGACGCAGAGAAAAGGAAAAAGAGAGATAGAGAACTGAACAGAGAGAGAGACAGTGCAGGGAAGGAGAGAGAATCTGAGAGAGAGAAATGGCGTAGAGAGAGAGAGAGATCTTCACAGAGAGGGAAGAGGTGTGCGGGTGAGAGAAAAAGTAAAGGAGAGAGAGAGAGAGGTTTAAAACAAAATTCTCAAAAATTCTGCCCCTCTCCTCCTTTGACCTCCTCCTTTGGTTTTATAGAAAAGAGGGGAGAGTTTGAATTTCAAAAAGAAGTTTTAAATTCCTTGTATTAAACTTCCCCTTAATTAGGAGATCCTCTTTAAAAACAATGAATGGTATTTTGAATTTTGAAAACCCTGAAAATTCAGGTAGTCCAACCACTATGCCATTTGTTTGTTCATGTCTTTTATTCGTATAAAATAACAGTTAAGTTAATGCAGCAATAAATTATCCAACTACACATTAAATAATTGCCGAGAAAATCTTATTTGAGAATGAAATTGCTATCTTTATTCAATCTATGGAGTGATGATATTTGAAAGTCGGATTTTTTTTTCAAAATTGATATATTTGAATGCACAAATAATTTATCTATCATTCTATGTGACTTTGTTCATTAAATTGATAGCAAAATGTATAAATTTCATCTGTTATTTATGTAAAATTGTGAATTTATTAGACTCTTACTGAGAGCTTCTACTAGCCGAGCAAACAAAGTAGGTTAACACCCCTAATGTCCACTAACTATGGACTTCGTCCAATAAAGAACCTTAGGATGCGCAGTTCCTAGAATCATTTTCTTGACTACAAATTCACATCTGCAAACTTATGTAAAAATACCTTTTTATTAAAAGAAAAAAATGTCCAAATTTGAGTACTTTGTAAATGGTACTTTTAAATATTTAGTCAATTATTATCCTTTAGAAAGAAATGAAACCCTACCGGGCCCCCACCATATTTTGGTCGCCGTCAATGTGTTTTCGCTTGCCGCATGCTCAGTGGTGCCCACTGCCCACTAAACTATAAATCTTCCACGGCAGTGTTGTCCTGGCAGCTCGCCATCCACGGCAACGGATGGCCTCGACTGAGACACATGGGTCTCATTTATTCGGGTCATCGGTGGCATCCACTGCCCTGCCACCGACAGCTCTCCTCATTTTCTCAAGGTCGTCTTTTAATTATGGAAAACGATTTTATAATTCGTGTATTTGATTTTATATTTGACACTACATATATGACACAAATAACATAAGTGAGAGTCACATATTTTACTTATATATTTCCCATTCATTCACTTTGTAATTTGTGTTATATATGTGGTGTCAAATGTGAAGTCAAATACACGAATTACAAAATCATTTTTCTTTAATTATTGAGTAATATTTGTGAAAATATTTTTTTTAAATATTGTAATATTTTTATGATCGATGAATTAGATGGCACACCATGTTTATGACTGGTTACACTTCTTTCGGAAGATTGCACCCGAGCTGCATCGTTCGATTCACATGATATGACAGTCGTTGCACTTCGATATCTAGTGGACAGTACATCACTCTTGGTAATTGAATGATCAACATGATGAGTTATCCTTGGGATATACCAACATAAGAGACCTCTTAATATTATTCCAGTAGATTTGATAAAAAAGGTGAAATAAGTAGCAAATTTCACAAAAAGTTGAAGTAAGTGGTAGAACTAACAAAATCAATTGTTATTCTAGTTGGAGCAATCAATGCAGGTTGTTAGAAATTATAGATCATTAAGCCGGTATGATCCATTTTTAGTTCAATATATCATTCTCACGACCAAAATGACCAACCTCAAGTAACCCAGCTAACCTAATATATTCTAAGCTTATTCATTTATCAATAGATTTTAAGTATTTTATTTAAATATTTTTTGTAGTAAAATGACCAAGAGAGGTGTCAAATAAAAAGTGATATAAATTGCACACTTTGTGGCAAGATCACAGGAACATTGCTTTGCGGAGTGTCACGGGCTCCGGGGAAAGTACATGACGACGTTGATGCTAGAAGATTTAAAAAAAAATAATAATAAAGAGGATTCAACTATGTAGCTGATTGCTCAGTTTAGTCTTTTTTACCTCCTCAAATGAGGAGGTCCCATGTATAAAATTTGTTTAGTCTTTTTTACCTCCTCAAATGAGGAGGTCCCATGTATAAAATTTGTTAGACACATTTACCTCTAGTGAAGTAAGTACCTTCTACGAAATTTATCTCAGATGACAAGCTTATTCAAAAAAACTTGTCGCACTTAAGATGGAATTGTTCGTCATATTCGTCACATACGTGTAAAAAAAATAAATCTCTCACTAAAATAACTATTGGGTTTGTTTGGATTTGAAACCCGAAGACATTAGCAGTTTGAATTTTGAGTAACACTTGCTGCGCTGAGAATGTTTATTACACTAATTCTCGGTGCAGTGGGTAAATAAAAAATATATTTTTAAAATTCTTTTTAGGTGAGTTCCGAGGTGTTTTACATGTTCGTACAAGTTGATATTAGATAGGACGACCCAAAAAATAATTTAAAAAATAAAAAATTCATTATCAGGCTTGACTCATTAATAGCATTTTTCACTGTTTATTAGGATTCGATTTTTTAATTTTTAATTTTTTTAGATCGTCCAATTAAAAATCGGCCAGTACAAATATGTAAGGCACATCGGAACCTACCTATTTTCTTTTTTCAAAAAATAACTTTTTTTTAATTATCCACTGAGGGTCAGTACAATAGGGTGCATCAAGTATTATCCTTGGACTTTTGGGGCTCTGTGCGAGAGGGTGTCCATTGGTACCAGACTGTCTAAGGCTGTTAAAGGACCTGTCCGTTTATCTGTCTTTGAAACTTAAGAAGAGTAAAAATGTCTTTTTCTTCCATTTAAGGATAAAAATAAACATAATATACTTATGTGGATGTTAAAAGATATTATACACCTATTTTTGTACTTCTACCATCTTTCTGTCGATTTTCTTCATACTTTCTGTTTGATCTCATGTATGGCTCATATTGTGGGAAGAAATTTGAGTTCTCGTCAATAAGATATTATCTCATTTGGCTCATGAGTCTCATGATTTTATCTTTTTTAAATTGTTTTTTTCATTAAGCGAAAGATAGAAGACCTTTTTTTTATAAGTACATAATTGCTCCAACACTAATTTATGTAACTATCATTTCTTTGCCTCTATAGCTCTCTTTGGGTCTCTAGTTAAATTATTTATGTTTCCCATATGAACATGCCACTTGTAAAGATTGCAGGGAGAAATTTGGATGCTCATCACCATTAGCGAGAATCGAGATCAATCGTGCCTTCCTAGCATCTTCTTACTCTTTTGGCAACATTATTGTTCTCCATCTTGTCTCCTCTTCTCGCTAGCAATATTATTGTTATATACTTTGACTTTGTAGTTGTTATCTGAGCTTTTAAGTTCTAGTCGAACTTCAATAATTTATTGAAATGATGCAAGGTTCATTTTTATGCATCTTATTTGTTGGATAAGCAAGAACTGTATAAATATTGGTCAGAAGAAGCTTAAGTGTAATTTTCACGTATTGTATCTTAATTATAAAGAAATCATATTTTAAAGAGAAGTATTTCGAACAACCTAGTTCAATGCATAATATCGTTTGTAATTGTGCATTTCAATGATTTTTAAGGATAAAGATAAAATATAGAAAGATAAGGATAAGGATAAGATTTTTTTCTCTTAGAGGATAAAGATAAAGATGGCGTGATCCAATAGCTATCCTTTGACATCACCGCACGTGCCAGCTGCCGATCGTTTGGACCGCAGGGTGCACCAACCCCTGATGGTGGTTCGCAGAGCAGCACGTGACCGCCCAACTCACCTAACAACGTGGAGAAATCCAATCCTCAAGAGCCATTTGCATTTATGCCGTAGTGGTCGGAGGAACAATTGCATGGTAATATGTTTAACGCGTGACCAATGTCAGAGCCAGAGATAAACTTAGTAGAGAAAGTTTTATGCGAAGTCTTATCAAATTTTAAACATTAAGAAGAGAGCGTCTTATATTTCTTTAGGGTATTCAAGATGTGTCATCACATTTGAGTTACTAAAGATCAGTTTTAGAATCTTAGAGGTATTTGCGACCTCAAAGTTTCCCAAAGAAATAAAGAATTATAAGAAGTATTTCTCATAGAATAAAAAACTTAAAACCTGAATTATCAAAAAATAAAAGTACATGTTACATAACTGTCATAAGAAAATAGGTGAAATTCAAGACTGTTGTATTCGTGCATGAATGGACGTGTGAAAATGGAGGAAAATAAGGTTCGGGAAAGGGTTTGATGCAAAAATATATACAAATACGGTAATTTTGAGAGAATTATATACACAATTTTCCTTTTGTATTATATGTGAATAAAACAGTTGGTGCAAAAAAAGAGGCGTTTTTTCTCATCTTTTAATTCGGTGTAACGTATGAGGATTTTATTCAGATTAAAACTTTATTTAGTAACAATTTTGAGACTCTAAGACAACATTTGGAGGTGCTTTCTAATATCCAGTTTCTAAAGAAATCGACTTTTTTTGTACCTATTAGAACTTGTCGGGTAACTAAATTGGGCAAATGCCAAGCTCGTTTGGTAACTAAATTGGGCACTTTTATGCTTTTACCCTCCAATAATGAGGCGGATGAAACTTGGTAGCGTTTGCACCGTGACAAAAAAGAGAAAATCTCATTAATTGGCTTTACAGTGCCCAGAAGCATCTTCTACATTGCTTTTGGATGGCGCCACACGCGACCTCGACTATGTCTGTCTCTTTCCTGACGAGAGAAAATAGATTGGGTGGAAACCGAGGAAAAAATGAACACTTGGAAACGCTCATAACTTTGTCGGTGATGTCATCTAGGGAATAGGTCCAATCCGCGCGGTCAAACAACACTTAAATTTAAGAGAAATTTAGATTTAAAAAAAAGCCATGTCATCATCTATTAAATTTAAATTTTAAGAAAAAGTATTTATTTTTTAAAATTTCATGAAAAACTAATGAAAAGTAAAATTTGAAAATAAAAAAAAGAAAAGAGAGTGTTATTTTTCAGAATCCTCATATTTTTCTTTTATCTAATTTTCAAAAGATTCACTAACAATTAAAAAGAGGCCACCCTTTTCGACATAAAAACAAAATCTGAAATTTTTAGAGAATTTATTTGCCTGTTCGAAAAAAAATATATTTTTTAAATTTCCGCAAAATTTGAGGATTCCGAATCACCAAAGGGAGCCTAAAAGTATGCGAATTATACGTGTACTGTATAGAACTACTGTGAGCTTCCAAACAGGGGCTACATGCTCGAACGAACAGTCGCATCTCTCTCTCTCTCTCTCTCTCCACGCGCGCGCCGTCTGCGCTTTCTCAGCCTCACTCCCGGCGTCCTCCAAGAACAGCACCGTGAGCGGCGCCCCCTCTCTAGCCCTTCGCCAATCCGTCCCTCCCCTTGATCGCGCGCCTCGGCCGCCTGTTGAGCAGCAACGGCAAAACAAGCAGGGCAGGCAGCGGCCGATCGCTGTGCGACCTATCATCACGGTAGCAGCCGCCGCCGCGGCTGCCCGGCGCCTTTTGCTCCGTTAAAGGTCAGAATCCAGGAACCCTAACTCCCGACGTAGCTTATGTCACTTCATGTTAGGTTTGGGTTTTTGGGTGGGTTCGTTCTGTGCTTGTTATGTTTTTCTAATTTCTTCTCCCATGGTATCCGTTTTGAGAAAATATACATGGCCTGAGCACGTGCTTCCCCCAAAAAAATCCTTCTTATTTGATAAATTCTTCTTGGTTGGCATCCAAAAAACTGTCTTATAATGAATAGATATTGTAGAAAGAACGGAATTTAGAAGTGTGATTCTAACCCTTGAAGGTGAACTAGATTCACAAAACCCTTGAGCGGAATTTCTTCAATGGTCTGGCGTGCTTCTGGTCGATGTTATTTATTGGAAAAGTTGTTGGCGTGGCAAAATCTCCTCTTGCTAGAACTGTATTACGAGAAATCCAGTTTCAATCGATCTGCAAGTAATTCTTTGCATCTTGCTTTAGTTTGAGAGTCCATTAAGACTGCCACGTGTTCAACCGATGAATGCGTAACCTTGCTGTATCAGCCTCTCCTCTCTTTGAGCTAAAGCACACCATATATTATCTTACTCATAAGCGGTGGTGGATCCGCTGGATGTTATGGGAATGCTCACCATCTTTTTATATTCTCGTTCTTATTGTAAGGCTTAGACATGTGGCTCTTATATTTTTGGTTTCACCTCTTTTTCAGGCTGTAAATGTCCTAGCCCTTTTCAAATTATTGGAGATGAACATGAATCCTTGTCAAACATCTCGATTTCCTGTGTCTCATAAAAAGTTTTGTTTAGATATCAAGGTATGTGCATATTCTCAGATTTGAATGCAGTGTTGTTACTGTCATATATTTTTTTTATCACATTTTGTCTTCTACTTTAACCTTATCTTTGCAGGAAACTTCAATTGTCTAGCACATTGCTCTGAAAATGTAGTTAAAGCTACTTGGGTCCTAGCCTTGACTTGGTATTAGTGGAATCAAATGTTTCAGTCTGATTTCCCGAGCATCAGAGGCTCATAACGGCTGATACAGCATATAAGCATGGTCGTGTGAATTTTGTTTCTCTAGTTTCTGGAAGTTCTTTCATTTTTCTCCCATTTGAGAGATTGGCAATTGATTCCTTTAAGGATGTCTTTAATATATCGGTGTAACTCTTTCTCCACACCGATCATGCAAACAAGCACGCATATTCTTGTTTTACTGAACGTATCTGCTGTATTGAATATATTATCCTCTTGACACTGGAAATGGTCTCAATGAGCTCTTAGCTTTCACAGTCCATAATGATAGATCCTTACCCAGCCCTATTTGATGAAGCTTCTTGATAAGGATAATGGTGGTCAGCGTTGGAACTTGGGTAGGTCAGCCCATGGCCCAACAAGTCCAACCCTTTTTTATCAGCATTGGACTGACCCGAGTATGTGAAATTGGGTGAGATTAAATCCGGGCAGCTTGCTGTCGTATTTAGACTGAATCCGGCTGGCCCACAAGCACACCAATGTACAGGAGTATCATAACAGGAAACTATTTCCCAAACTCCTCACCTGACAGCCCTTGCCCAGCTATCACTCCTTGGAGGGGGTGGGCGGAGAGCATTGCAGCTGATATGATGAAGTCAGCCACTTAGGGGGTTTGGAGGCTGCTTAAAAGGAGGGAGGGAGGGAGGGAGAGAGTGAAGAGGGAGAGAGGTGGTTGAGACAATGAGGAGTGAAAATCCTTGGTAAAAATTGGATAGAAGGAGGTATCTGGCTGTAAGTCTTTTTTGCAGCTATGTCAAGGTTTGCCATATCGCTGATCCATACTGGATCATATCTTCCTAGATACGATACGTGATACTGATCTGACTTCGTGTGACTTGCACGAGTTGGGCCAAGTCAAGCCAATGAGTTTGTTAGAGGTAATGAGTTCAAGCCACATTTTAGATAATTGTACCCTATTAATGATATAAAATGCATACTTTTATTATCAAATAAGAAAAACTCAATCTAAAACAACTCATTTTGTATGTATGAGTTGGCACAATCTGGTCTAACACGATGCGTGCCAATGGATCGGACTCGACCAGATATGAATCGACTCATACGAGTCAGCATGATCTGATACGATGTGACAAACCATGAGTTGTGTATAATTTATACTCTTTGAATCTTTGATTGATGAATTTCTTCGTTATTAGGAATATATGTCAAATTGATTTTTCCTAGAAATGTGATATTAAAAGCTATAGCTCTTCTGATTAAAGATGCTTTATCCTGTGTGTGACAGGGAAATAAAACAGATATTGTTGTCTGCAGCTATGATGACCATTTTATGGTGAGCAACTTCCTGATTCTGTGGGCATCGTTACCCTTTACCTTCTGGTTTTGGAGGTTTTGAATTGTTTCTTAACAGCAAATGTGTTTTTAGGTTATAGTAACTCAAATTGGTAGCTTGGGAACCATACTGCATGCCAGGTTAGCATGTGCAAGTTTCGATTTGCATGTAGCTTCAACTTCTTGCTATAGCAACTTTTAGTGTTACTCATCAACCTACTGTTGTGATAAAACTGCCTCTCTCTGCTCTTATCGCATGACACTGTATGTCTTTTAAAATTTAGAAACCAGTTCACTTTTGTGAAATTTTAATGTTATAAAATTTAGGCAAGGCTTGTAGATTGAATTGGTAATTCTCTTGAGGTGATACAATTAGTTTCCGTCTGAACTGTAGGAATTGATTTAATTTTGGTATGCTCAAACTATTCCTAGAATCTATATTGGCCTCTATAGCGTTGGAGAGGCTTAGCCGCTTACATCTAGCTTTTGTTATTCTAGTGATGAGTTCTGTCTTAGTCCATCATCATTCTGGTCCTTGGAGAGTTTCTATACCCATGTTTGAGGAAGAATACATGCTCTCATTTCAGCTCTTAGGTTAGTTTAATTACTTTCTTAATGGAAATGTAAATATCTCAACCATGCATATAATGATGAAGCTGTGTCATGTTGGCAAATATGGAAAAGTTGAAGGCCCATGGAGGTCTACAAAGAGGATTTATCCAAGGGTCTTCACCAATAGAGGGATGCTTAACCTGTTAATGGTGAGGGAGGTTTAGTTGAGATAATGAAATATAGTTCAGGGATGGATGGAAGGAAGCTAAGGTGTGCTAGATGGTAACGGATAGGATTGGATCGGCCTATTCGATCGGATTTTGGCCAAACCGATCTGATCCCACACCCTGATCTTCGTTTCAAGACCAGGGGCCGATCCTGGGATCGGATCTGCCGGATTGTACCGAATCAGCCGATCCAGCCAGAACTAGTCATTGCCAAACAACTAGTTTGAAACTAGCCATTGAGAACGCTCCCAACGGCGAGCCAGAGGCTTAGGGGGCCTATATAAACCCTCAAGCCCATCTCCATCCCCACCAACACTCATTCTCATCTCTTTCTCTCTCTCTCTAAGCTCTCGCTTGCTCTCTAAAGCTCTCATGGGTGTAATTGAGCTTTGGGGGGTTGTTATCTACAATAACTTGGTGACATCTCCATATATATTTTTTCTTTCTAACTCTTTGTCTCTCTAAAAACTCTCCTTCTTTATTCTCATTTCTATTTTCTAACTCTCTCTTCTAAAAACTTTCTCTTTCAGCTTTCAACAAAACTCAAGTTTCTTCTTTTTAAGTTTCTATATCTTATTCTCTTATTCGCTCTCTCTCTACCCTCAAATTTCATACTTGCACCTTAACCTTTCATTTTTCTTTCTTAAGATGCTTACATCGGCGCAAAATGAGGCAACATGCGTAACTTCTCGCCGCGACCCAGGATGGAACCATTGCACCCTTGTGGACGTGCAACAATGAAAGGTGAAGTAAACTGATGAGGCAGAATCCGATTCGGCCCATTAAAACAAGCCCAACACTAAGATCAGTCCAACAACAGCAGTAAAAGGCCCACTGGCAGCCTTCGGCCTATTAGCGGCCCAGCAGCCCTCGGCCCAATAAGCAGCCCAGTGGTCCTCGGCCCATCAGCGGCCCAACAACCTTTGGCCCACCAGCGGTCCAGCAACCTTCGGCCCAATAGCCTTCGGCCCGCTAGCGGCCCAGCGGCCCTCGGCCCAGTAGGCTTCAGCCCACTAAGCGGCATCAGGCCCATCAGCGGCCCCTCCCCCTTCGGCCCAATAGCCGTATCCAGCCCACTCCGGTGGGAGGGTTAGACGCTATGGCGGTTTATCAGAACCAAAACATAGTCCTATATCGGTTGCCACCATTAAGCAACCTGTATCCTCCGCTATAAATACATGGCTATTTATTACCAAAGGTATGTCTTCTCGACCCAAGGACTACAGTCCAAAAAGCATTAAAGCTGCTTCTTCTTCCTTCTCTTCTGAATCAAATCTTCTTCAGAAGCTAACTTAGCCGTCGGAGGGGGTTCCTTAGGGCCGAAGCCCGGGACTCCTACTGACCGGTTCTTCTTCTTCTCTTCCTTTTTCTGCAGGGACTTCGGTTTGAATCTTCGCTGACCTCTCCGAATCGGTCTCGGCCGCCGACCTCGGGTCTTCTCCCCCCGGTCTCGACGCCTTTCGCCGGCTGGTCCGCCTCGCCCGAAGGAGCCTCGGCCTCGCCCAGCGCCGGCTGGTCCGCCTCGCCCAAAGGAGCCTCGGCCTCGCCCGGGCACCTCTCGGCTTCGGATCCTCAGCCCCGTTTCAGCCCTCGCCTCGTTTCGGATCTCCGTCGGTCCTCTTCACCGATCCGATCCAGCTTCGGGTTCCATCATCGGATTTCAGTCTCGGAATCCGATCGTGATAGCTTCGGCTACATCATAAACCATTGTAATAGAATAATTTTAGGTGGAGCCTTTCATCTAAAGCAACACTTGGCGGGCGTCAAAGGGGAGGTAAAAGCTTTCTTTAATGCACCACCGGAGATCAAAAATCAATTTAAGAACTACCCATATAGTGTGATGCTGAAAAAGGAGTAACATTTGCTATGAGGGGTCATATTAGAGAAGATATGATACATCCTTCCGCCACGAATTCAAGAGAACCAGAGGGAAGAAATGCGATGGAGTGATGAGGTTGCTGGCTGGCCTATACAACGGGAGCCTTAAGCCGAAGAACCGATCGACCTTGATGAAATGTTTGACAAGGAGAACCCACTTCATGCATGGGTGGATGCAAGGAATGTCTTAAGTCCAACAGAATTTGACTCAAATGATCGTTCATGGGCAGAAGGAGAACTGAATAGAATTCCATTGTCCATAGAGTTTCAACTTCCCTAGCCTCCTTTTGAAAGGCAGAAGAAATCTGTGCCACATGCACCAAGATCAAGTTAAGGTAAGGAACATGACAACTCTTGTGGATATTGGAGATTTAGACATTGTAGAGGAAGGGGAAGATGAGAAAACATTGAAGCCAAGCGGTAGAGTGGAATACCAGACTTCCGACGATTCCATTTCGGCGACTAGTATTGTTGATGATGATGATCCACACAGGAGTCAAGGTGGATCCTTGCAACATCGAACATCTCATAGACGAGGCTCAAGTTAAGGAATTGAAGCGCCTCTGGTTACTTTCCATGAAGAGCACAATTTACACGTGCGACTCAAGATAAAGACCATTCGAGTAGGTTACCTAGGGGCACGCCGGCTGGAGAAAAAGGCAAAGGGAAGCAACAACAACGACAAGCTAGATTCACGAGAAGGGCAAGACAAACGTCAGCAAAGTTTGCTCAAGACTAATCTCTGACGCTTCATCTTAAGCTCCATCGGAGGGGTATGGACCTTATACTCCCTATGGATATCTACTCACAGTAGGATATTATGCAACTCAACTACCACCACCCTTCGATGCATCGAGTTACTTAAGAGGATATGCATCTTATCCACAGTACCCTGATGCACCCTCCTATCAATCGTCAAGAGGATCTTATTATGGAGGTGATGCGCAAGGATGGGTGCCGGTGACGATCATCTAAGGCCACACATATGAGTGTAACTGATTTCTTGAAGAATATAGACAATGGTGTGAATCTTACATGTCTTGGGAAAACTATGTGTAACATTTGTATAATTGTTACCATGTAGGAGTAAGACTATTGAACCTAAGTGTACCTACAATTTCTTAGTTTTTTTTCTTTTAACTTATTTCTTTGTTTGTTTTTGTTGTTCTATCATGTATTCATGTTACTTAGTAACGTAGGGGTAAGGTGTTATGTCCCTCACCCCTCCCTGTATCCAGCCTTTATTTGAAAATTAATAGAATCCCAAGGGCTTACGTAAGGTCCTAAATAAGTTTCGGGCAATGAAAATCTATTTTCTGTATTTTTCATTTTTTTTAAAGAAAGTAGGGGACCGGACCGGATCGGCTGATCCGATTGGTCCAGGACCGGACCAATCCATATCCGATCCCCGATTATGCCTTCCTTGGAAGAAACAACACATCTGGAGATGGAAAACTGAGGCTGGAGGAACTCTTCCATGAATTGAACAGGGTACAGAGGCAACACGAATGGGAGATTTCTAGTGCGAAAATCCTTTTGTGTTTGATGCATGGGGAGAGGTCATTAGGTGGGAGGATGCTTAAATTCTGGATTGGTCATTATTCTGAACTTGCAAAATGCTGCCAAGCCAATATTTTGGGCAGCAAGTATCATAGTCTGCTCATGTGAAGTCTTAGGGGAAGTGATAATTGCTGGAGGGAAGTATGGGGCTATTCACTTGTCCTGCAAGTGATTGAAGTTCCATGATCTTCTGAGCTTATGAAAGCTTTGAAGAGACCAGATATTGTGTAGTATCATGATATCATCACATAGTGGAGACCCCTCTGACTGGTTAAAAGGTTTCCTTATGAGAGATTTCACAAAGGTGGGTGCTTTTGCTTGTTGAGGGGTCTATGAGGTGAGTCCATCTTCATTCAGTTGAGTTTGCTGCAGAGAAACTAGGGAGAGACCATGGCTAGGATTCTATACGAGATTCTGAGTGTCTCCCACCACGGGAAGTCATCTTAGGTAGGAAAGACACCAGTTTCCTATTCCAACTAGGGAAGGTCATCTATGAGTTATGGGGAGCTCAAATGTCAGTGGAATTGTCCAATAAGAGTCCTAATCACACAAGGAGACCTTAGGGAATTGATTAGATGTCTTCAGGAAAGTCTTGGATGAGTTTCGTAAGCGTCCAGAATAATTCAGGTGAAGAGCATTGACCTAGGTGAAGGGGCTGTATATCCACTGGACTAGCCATCTCTGGACCTTTGACTATTTTGGTTGCCATTTATCCCTTCTGGTAACTATATGCCTACTCAGGTCACCAAATAACTATGCAAACTGTGCAGTTTGACCGTAAGGCATCTTTGGGCTGCCAAATGGCAGGATCTAAAAATAGTGTAAACATCAAGGTCATGGAAAAACGATGCTCCTTCTCTACGCCCATCTGGCAGCTGATTTTTGCTTCCATTGGCCAGCAATCAGTCATGGCGCATTCGGTGGAGGGGCTTCTTTACAGATGGTCTAGGCACAAGGTTCACAAGGACGATGTTCATGTGTGGTGGCTTATTCTTCACACCACTCTATGGGTGATTTGGGGCGACAGGAACAGAAGGATATTTCAGAAAGAAGCCTTGATTGCAGATAGGGTTGCTTCTTTAGTGGCCCTTTCTTTTGTAGGGGAGAGAGTGAGGGAGTGGGCCTCCATTCAGTGTAGCAGCATACTTGCAAATCCTCATGTTTGTTTGAGGGGCTTGTGAGGTTTACACCTTCCTGGTGTCTTTTGTATAGGAGGAGGATTTTGGAGAAGTTTCCTTTCTTTTACAATTGTACACTTCTTGTTCCACATTCAATGAATCTGTGGTACTATCCACTTTCCAAAATAAAAAAATAAAAAATCAAGGTCATGGCTTTGACAACTTTTCACAGTTCAAGAATGAGATAACCTGGGGTCTCTATTAAAAGTTATGGCCCCTGGAACATGACTGATCTTAGGTGACTGGGTAAGTTAGATTTCAGTAGAATTTGAGCCTATCAAATGTCAGCTTTTACATTCTTTCCTAACTCAAGAAGATACTTCAGCTGTTAAAATAGCTCGTTCGATGAGAAAGGAAATAGTTCTCATACAACAGTGCATTGCATCACATCCTTTACCATATGGAAAACTCCCAATGTGGTGTTGGGAAGTGGATGCAAGCCAGAGATCTGGCGGCACATAAAAGAACACAATAGACATGTAAATAATGTTCACAAATATACTTACTACCAGGGGCGGGGCGAATGACATAGTGTATATGCACTGGCTTTTGGAGGGTTAAATTCCCACAGGTCGTGGGTTCGATTCACTGTGTCATCCCTGAAGTAGTTGCTTAGTATGGTACCCCTTCACATGCTGTGCGGTTTACCTGGTATACTTGGGTGTCTGGCCCCGGAGCTGCCCCCAACCCCTATCGGGGTTTCCCTTTGGTATTATCCTGTCTCAAAAAAATATACTTACTACGGTACTACCATTCAGCTTCAGGTATATGCAGGTGTCTGTATTTTAAACCTGAAGCTTTTAATTTTTTTTTTCTATGCATCCATGTTCATAGATGTTGTTTGAGGGTTTTTTTGTTAATTGAAGAAAGGATGCATGTTTAATTGAAAACCCAGGTAAAAGTGATGTAGCTGCTCTTCAAGGCCAAGGCCAGGGACACCATCTGAAGAACAGTCATCGCCAATGGTGATCAGCTGGCAGGGGTTGTTGAACTTAAGGTCGGTGATCCCAAGGGTTTCATGAATACCGATTTATTGTCGTTATAAATGCAATGATAAGACAATTGCATGATGAAATACCTGTATGCTGGACAGCATTTGAGAGAAAGCTCTTATGTTCGATACGGATTGCTGTTTCCCACCTGTGTTCTTTGTAAGGCATTCAAAGGGCTTTCCAATGATTCTAGGATTAAGCTGTGTTGAAATCTCTACAAAAAGTTCTGGTTTCTGAAAGCTCTAGTGCAGACTTTGCCTAATCGTGATTCATGACTAGATACATATCCATGATCTTGGGTTACCGAACAGCTGGTCCTCAAAAACACTGAACATGAAAGTTGTTGGAGATTTAGAAGGCTTTTTAGAGAATCAACAATCAAACCAGTTGGAATTCTCTACGAAGAGATATGTCCATTGAAGTGGACTGCGCACTAATGGTTCCTTTGCTGGACTTTCTATCAGATCAGATCTGTAAGGTTTCAAGGTTATAGTGGGGTTGTTCCCAGTTCACTAAATGAGATTTCAGTTGCTATGATTGAATACCCTTCATTCAGTGCTCTGGCACCTACCATTGTGGCTGAGTGCTGGGAGCATTTTTCTGATAACACTAATGGGCTAACCTATGTTTTCTACTCTGGTGTCAAGTAGGTTTCCCACTGGAAGCTTCTGGCTAATGCTACCACTTCACTCTAGATTTAGTTTCTCCTCCCAATCTACATCTATGTGTTATGCATCTGGCTGGCAGTGCAATTGACTCTTGAATTAGTGTAAAGCTGGAGAAAACCCTTAGGGCTAAGATTATGGCACTGTCCCCATTTTTTGCATTTCTAAACAATACATACTGATGGGGTACAGCTGACCTAATATAGATGGCAATTATCTTTACGATGCTCATGTGCCAGACTAATTGTGTTTCTATCATTTTGTGCAGTTATTAGTTGTGTTGGCACTGGCTTTGATTCATGGTCGTATAGTTTCTTGAAAGTTTTTTTTGAAAGTGATATGGGTTTTGAATGTTAGACAATCATTGGTCTAATTACATCTGGATGCATGGTATTCTGTTAAAATCTTTTCCTGTGATTTTGAGATTCCATTTTTTTTGACGTTTGAACTTTCTCTGGTTATTTCTTTTTTTGCTTTTTGTGTCTTTATATCAAAAAATGAATTTTATGCCTTTTATTTCCACTTGATACATGTATATAGACATGGCCATTTCCATTGTATTACCACTATTTATCCTTGCAACAATATCATGGATACAAATGATTGACCTACAACAGTATTCTGTGTTGCATCTCAAATGGAATATTCGTAAACCATTATCAAATACTATTTGTAAAAAAAAAAGTGAAAAAACCTTCTTTTATAATTATATCTTTTGTCTGGAAGTACATGCTAGAACATGGTGTATGTTGAATTTTTTGCAGAAAATGAGAATTTCTGATGTTCACAATTCATTTCATTGTCCATCTACTTCATGTTTATGTAAGTAGCTTGGGTGGCGGATTGGGACGAAAGATGTTTATCAGTTGACTCATGTTTACATTTTTTTTTTGGCATCAGGAAAGAGGAAAGTGTATCCATAGATCCAACATTCAATGTCTCTGTAATTTTTGGTAAGCGAGATGAGGTAATGTGGTTATATCAATTGCATGAGTTCATGGTTGGGAAGTGATTGTACATTGAATAATTTTGTAATTTGGGCAGCCGTTGCAAGTTGCATGTGCTTGTCAGCTGATTGAACATGTAAGGTACGCATAACCTCTTTACTGACTTGAAGGCTAGGTTTGAATCAAAGCTGTTACTTGGTTCCGAGTTTGAAATATTTTGAACTGTCATTGCAGTAATTCCCTCCACTGCCTCTCTTAGGAGTTGGTTGATAAAATTCTGGGAAAGCCTAGTTTTTATCGTTTTGATAGTAATAATGTTTGGTCTTTCCTCAAGAATGTTTATGAGTAAGGGAGACTTGCTATACTTTTTTCGATAAGAATGTGGATTGTACCACCAATTTTATTATGAAATCAATAGAGGGAGTACAATCAAGGACATGCGAGGTTCCTATCCACTCAAAGAAAATCTAACTAGGCATAACTAATTGAATGCCTTAATCCAAGACTCAGGAGAAATACCAACAATATGACGCGACCAGGAATACAAAAAATGCAAGCTCCTAAAGCAAATATTCTCAACGTATAAATTACTTCCCTGGAACAGCACTTCTTTTCGCTCTCTCCACAAGCTCCAGCAGATTGCATGTGGTAAAATACCCATAATATTGCGCAGCTCTCTTGTATGAATTGACCTTCTTTTTTGTTTGAAGAATTCCTACATCTCCAACACCGACAGGAACTGAGGGGAGAATTTCAGCAGATCACCAAATACTTTCCACACTGCTTGACTGGCATGGCAGGATACAAATAAATGATCGACATCTTCATTGCATATGCCACAAAATGGACATAACACATCAGCATTCATGCACCATTTGCTTCTGTACACCTTCGTAATGATCCTTCTCTTGTACATTAGCCACATGAAAGCCTTGACCTTCAAGGGGGATTTCACTTTCCACACATCTTCATTTTTCATGTATGTTGGCAAGTCACCTTGAAGCAAGGAGTAATGAGAACTCACTGTGAACACCCTTTTATTAGGCCTCCAAATGATTTGATCAGTCTCTTGAATGTTGGTATTTGCTGAAGACAAATTACTCGTCAGTAAACAAAACTCCTCAATTTCACCTTCTTTCATATTCCTTCTAGTCTTAACATTCCACTGGATGTTACCTCCAAGAACTTCAAAACATTCATCAACTGTGCACCATGGATTAGTAGCAACAACGAATAATTTAGGATAAAGATCCTTGAAACAGCACTCTCCCAGCCATCTATCACTCCAAAAATAAATATTCTGTCCATTACGAACCCTGTAGAGAAGGTATCTGTAAAAGTATCTCCCTGCCTTGGTAATATCCAACCAGATCACAGACATATATGTCTTGTTAGCAATACTATAGTTACTATTTAGCTTCTTTGACACACAGAAACAGGAAAAAAGAGGGTACCATCTAAATTTCCTGGGATAGTATCACTGTCACCATCATCATCAGGTACCATCTGAAGTACCCATTTTGGGGTTGGATACATGAAACCGTGTCCCGCCATTTTTATCTGTCTAATACCATAACACATTTGTAGTTTAACCTAGGAAGTTCAAGTCCTTTCTTACTGCATCCAACCACCGTATTTTAGTCTTAGATCTTCCCTGAGTTCTTCCACTCTCCTCCACTCTAATTAGATGACACCTTCTAACTGTTGCCAAGCTTGGATGGCAGTGTACGTGACCAAATTCTGCTCTGGCCTGGACGAAGACTGGATGAGAAAGTAGGAGGGTGTGCATTAGGTTGACAGCCAGCACTTGTAATACTTTTCACAGCGCAATCATGAATCCTAAACCAAATTTCCCATAGTACTATATAATAAATTAATAGTAGTGGGAACAGCAATATCCAGTTTAGTTGGGAGTTGTTGGACAGAGTGAGGGGAAACCAAGTACTCAATACTGTAACGTATTACCAACAGAAGTTATGTTTTCTGAACATGAGTGGTACTAAAAGATTTATTGAATAAAAAACGGGGAATTTACAAGTGTAGTACAATGAAGCTTTCAAAAATCCTTGTACAAAACAGAATTTTTCATGAATCCTAAACCAAATTTCCCATGATACTATATAGTGTTAATAATTATAGTAGTAATGGAAACAGCAATATCCAGCTTACTAGTCGGGGGTTGTTGGACAGAATCAGGGGAAACCAAAATTCTTAACCAACAGAAGTTATGTTTTTCGATAGTGGGTAGTACTAGATGATTTATTGAATAAAAACCAGGAATGTACAAGTGTAGTACAATGAAGCTATTAAAAGTCATTATGTACAAAAACAGAAGTTGTCATGTTATTTGATTTTTAACATTCTCTTGGAAACAGAAGAAGAAAACATAAAAATTCATGTCTTTATATTAGTTTTTTCTTTACTAAGAAAAATTAAGTGGGACTATTATATCTCCATGGGTTTTGATTTATTTCCTAGTATGAGGTTGCTACTCGGCCAATGAAATTCTTTATAGAAGTCGGATGAGTTTAGTCTGATTTGAGGGTAGGGTTATGAGAGAAATCATGCCTTTATGCCTAGCTATTGTGATGCGGGACAAAGGGGAAGAGGGGGGAATGGGAGAGGGATCCTCTGCCTCGCGCCGGGGCAGATTCTGTCCGGCGTCGCACCGGAATTAGGGGGGGGGGGGGGGGGGGGCTTGGCGTCGCACCAAGGAAGGGGGGGGGTGTTTGGGGCTCTCTCTCGCAGAGAACCGATTCTGAACGCACAATACACACATGTATTTTTTCTTCAAAACAAATCTTCTCTTTTTCTTCTTCAAACATCATACACATACATAGAGACTAGGTGTAACTCCTGACCCTAGAGATTCCACCCGACTCTAGGACTTCCCTTATTCATGTTTCTATAACTCCTAGAAAATAATAAAGACATAATGGGCCAAAGAGGCCTAATAAAAGCAAATACATGGGAGCTCCAAGCATGCATCGTTTCCTGCATCATATTGTAATCTTAGTTCACTTGTCTTCAAATTTCCACATGGCTCTGTTTTCTTTGATAACATCATGCATGCCAACACAATCCTCATATTTTTACCAGCAGATCTCACATTCTTTAGTCTATCCTCTGAAAATATGGAATTTGAAAGTGTATGTTACAATATTGAGCTTTGATTCCCCTGTTTTGGGAAAAAAGATTATTTTCAAAACAGCTAACTTTAGGTTGGGAAAAGTAACATTTAGATTTTAACAACATGACAATCATGTTTGGGTGGTTAGACACCCTTTAAAGTGCACTTCCTGTAAAGTTTGGATGGGGAGAGGTGGTTGTACCGATCTAAAATTTATTTACTGCCATGGGTTAAAAATTGGATTTGGACATGGAATCAGATATGGCTGGTTGGAGTCTAGTTCCAAACTAAACCAAGTGGTATGTATCAGCCAGTATTGGCCGACTCTGGCCAGTTGCGTGTGGATGAAAACAAGGAGGAAGAGGACACGGATATAGCAAAAGAGCAAGGGAAGAAGAGAAAAGAAAAAGAAACTCAACAGAGTGGAACAAACCTGCAACAAGTGCTACCTGCAGCTGGAGATGGAGCAGGTAACAGTGTACCAGCAGTGGCAGCTGCATGTGGAAGTGGCAGATGGTAGTTATGTAACATTGTTCTCCTTTTCTATTTTCCTTTCATCACCAACAAGGCAAGAGGCAGAACAGGGTTTGTGACTTCGTAGGATTGGGGTCAGACTTGAGGGTCCGTGACTTCGTCGGATTGGGGTCAGACTTGAGGGTGAAATGATAAAGAGTTGAAATATATAAAAATGATCATCTAAGTAAATCAAGATTACATATTAAACTATAAAACTAAAAAATATTTCTTTATTTTTCAAAATAGGCCGGTTTTAACTCAAGAACTGGCTGAATAGGAATGATCTTTGCTGTTCTTGTCTCGTCTGGCCTGTTCAGTCTGAGGCAACCAGTTTTCTATACCGTACGTGTGGTCAGATGGGGATGCATAGTTGAGTTGGAAGGGTATTCAATGTTATTTTTGGTTTGACAGAGGCAAATTAGTAAAAGGTTTGGAGGAATGTAGGTATTTTGGCATGGTTTACTGTTTATCCTTTATTCTTTCTTTTCCTTGGTGGGTTGGATACAAGGCCCAATAATGGTTCAGCCAAGGGAGCCTTCCCTACAAATCCCTTTGAAACTCATTTGGTTCTAATTACTACCATGATTCATCAAGTAGGAACCAATGAGAACTCAACCAGAAGCCAGAGTCATAACTAAAAAATACCTTGCAGGATCACATATTTATATGGACCATCTTGTGCAAATGAATTATCTTCATATGTGCCATCATCATCAAAGCCTTATCCAATTTATTTGGGGCCGGCTACATGGATCCTGTCCCGCCACATAGTCCATTCAGTGCCATGTCTGTACTTAAAGCTAGGAAACCAAGTCCTTTCTTACTATAGCCAACCATCTTATTTTAGGCCTTCCCTAAATTCCTTTCCATCCACTTAAATTTGATCACACCTTCTAATAGGTACTGAACATGGGCGATAGTGCACATGACTGAACCATCTATGCCTATTTTACCTAAGGTTAGGGCCATACCTAAGATGCCATGCACACGTTCATTCCAAATCTTATCCTTTTTAGTCTTTCTACATAGTCCATCTAAACATTCTCATCACTACTGCACTCAATTCCTTTTTTCTGTTTTGTGTTCTTTCTTCGCTGCGGCACCGCCCAACATTCAGATCCATACAACATATCAAGTCTCTCAGTAATTCTGTAAAACTGCAGTTCAAGTTTCTGGGGGACTTGCTGATCACATAGGACTAGTAATGCCCTTCTCCACTTCAACCAACTTGCCTTATATGTATGACATCTTCTTCAATCTTTCCATTCTCTTGAATAATAGCTCCTAGCTATTGGAGGTTACTACTTTAGGAATAATGTAACCATGGGTCATAACCGAATTCTCTTTCTCTACCCTCATGTTACTAGAATTATATTTCACATATTCTGATTTAGTTCGACTAACCCTAAAATCTTCAGATTTCAAACTCTCTTGGTTGGCCAATATGTTTGGCTGCAAGAAGATAACGGCAGAATTGGAATAATGTTCTAACAGTGCAATCTCATAATCCTGTTTTCTTCATGTGAATATCATACCAATATAGTACTTTTAGCATCTTATATATATATCATGTGAAATTTTTGAGTAGCTTGGAAAAGCCTTCCTTGAGTTCCTTCTGGTGGGAGGCTGGTGCAATGCATCCAGGGTGCAGCTGGATTTTGAACAAGGCATGATGCAACTTCTGTGACAATGGCAGAAACTCATTTTATGATTATTTCCAGTCTGGGTTTTTTTGCTACCACCACTTGTAATCATTGAAAGTTCTCACTGTTATTATTGTCTTAATGATTCACCGAGTACAAAAGTACTTAGTGAGCACTTTTGTACTTCTTACAATCATTTTAACGAAATGTGACTTTTAAGTCATTTTCCAAAAAAAAAAAGAAATTTCTGAGTAGCTTTCACTACTCTGATACTGGAGAGGATGGATATCAAGTCGACAATAGTCCACATAAGCCACCTCATTATCACTTTATCATTTTCCAAAAGGTGACCTCCAACGGGTAAGGCTTCTGATGATGATGATTTTTTTGAAAGTAGATAGTACCACATGTTGTATTAAAAGAAAGAAAGAAGAGAAAGTGTACACCAGATGAAGAGTGGAACTCACAATAAGTGGGCATACCTCAAGGTAACCCTAATAAAGCAAAAAAGTGAGAAGAATCCATGAGCTTGTCACAACATATTCTCACCCACTCCCTCACCCTATTACATACAAGAAGAACCGCTTCTGAGGATGAAGACTTGTTCTTGAAGATCCATCTATTCCTTTTCCCCCACAGAGCCCATAAGGCGGCATGGAGAACCAGCCACCAATGACAGAGTCTTTTCTATGAGGCAGCACAGAAGCCCACTGAGAGATGAAAGAGTCCACCCTGTTGGCCAAAGTCAAAGGTCTGCGCAGCTTGACCGAGAGACTCTCCTGCACTTCTAGTGCATTACTACACTAAAAAAACAGATGATCCAAAGACTCCTCTCCTCCACACAAGGAGCATATTTGAGGGACATCACACCCATAGTGGATCAACCTGTCAGAAGTCGGGAGCTTCTGCTGCTGCCGCCGCTGCTGGTGATGCATGAAAATTGAAATAAAGGTAAAGTGTGAGGCAGGTGCATAATAAGCATCCTACACAAACATAAGAAATAGATAATTTGTCTCCCTGCATGTGTCAGTAATTCAATGAGAAGTCAGAAATGTAAATCTCATTCGTCATTAACAACACAACCTCCATTACGGTCGTCCAAGAAAATAATTTCACTGATATACTAGGGATCCATGTTTTTATACACTATTGCATCCCAATGCCCTCCATAGAAACAAGAATTACCTTCCCTCCATATGTTATCTTTGAATATCATCAGCTGATGTGATTTGGATGTTTTCAGCTTTGTCCTAGTGTGATCTGATCTATGACTATATATGTATAATGTTTATTTTTTGGAAGGTGACATTTAGTGACATTTCATTCAATAGGAAAAAAAAGGAGATAGTAGTACATACGACTGATTACACAGATGAAGGGGAATAACATCAGTCCCTCCATCACACAAAAAGAAAAGACAAAACTTCACCCTCGATTTATCAAGAGAATAAAATGGGGGAGACCCAAACAAGGCAACAACCCATGACCCCTACAAAGTGAGAAAGTTGTAATTAAATAAAAGAAAGGATCATCCTTGCCCAGTTGTATATTGACTGATGTTCCCTGTTCAATCATCCAAAGGACTGCCCTTCTCAAGATATGTTGAATACTATTGAACTGATCTGAGAATCTTCTCCTATTCCTCTCTTGCCAAATAGCCCACAATAGGACAGATAGGAAGAGGGACCACATTTCTTTATTAGGGTACTCTGCACCTGCTTGTTTCCAATGTTTTAGCAGATCATGAACAGAGGAAGGTACCTCCCATCTGAGAAGAAATTGTGTGCAGAACCAACTCCATAAAACATTAATTATACCGCAATTGCAAAAATGTGATCAATAGTCTCCTCAAAAGTGCCACAGAAAATGCACTTGGTATTCTGAATTGGAAAGAATCTTGATAATCTATCTATAGTTGGAAGCCTCATCCAAGCCACTTTCCACATAAAAACCTTGATTTCGCTGGAAAGATGCTTTGACCACACCATGTCTTTCCACCACACCCTACATCCCCCATCATTAAGAATATTCGCGAGAGAAGTAACAGATAATTTTTCTCTCGTGTCCCAGACCCACTATTTTCTATCTGCCACATTACTGATCAGCTTGATTGGGTGAATCCTGTTCATCAGAGACAATAACTCTCCCATCTCAAAATCTGTTGGGTTTCTTCTCAGGATCAGCTTCCAATGAAAGTCATCTTCATAATCATAAAGTTGTGCTAAAGTCTTTCCTTTGTCTTCAGCAATTTGATACATGTGCTTGAACAGTTGCATAAACGGAATTCTAAAACACCAACAGTCTTCCCAAAATCTAATTGTTTCTCCATTCCCCGGCTTGAACCTCACTGCTGGTGCAAACTCCACTGTGCTCAGAATATTTCTCCACACTGTTGACAAATCATATGAGATGGATGGTATAAGGGACCATGCACTTTGCTATGTATAATGCTTGCCGGGCTTAATGTATGGGGATTGCACTTTGCTATTCCACACACCTGTATTTATTGGGATCTCTCTTCCAGGATTGGTCAAGGATCCATTTCACCAGGGGAAAAAGATATTTATACACTGCTATGATAAAATTGCAATTCTCATGTGTTATTCTATGTTTGCAGTAGCTGTGGGTCTTCCAGGCAGCTGGTGCTGTCTCTTGGTCTGAAGGATCATAGCCTGGTAAATAAACAGCTTATCTCTGTAACCTTTGTATGTTTGAAACTTTGAATTAGACATGTTCATGTCCTGCATCAAGAATTATTGTGCAACCTTATTCCTGTGTCCTAAATATGACGGGTGATGAGAGGTTTGTGTGCTTGGCCTAAATATCAGAGTTGTTTTGCTCGTAGATTATGCTCATTATCAAACAATGAAATTATAGTGGAATATGGTGAAGGAAGGTTTCTTTTTATGTTTCTTGAATCTCAAGTTTTGCCTTCGTGTGGCAGGAAACTCTGAAAGGCATTGTTTCTGCCGTAACTGAGAATCGAATATGGTGAAATTTTGCCACTGTTTAGCTATCATCTTTTGTCGTGTAGAGTTGGAGCATTCTGGATTGGATCAGTTGAACTGTATCTTTGATTTAACACCAGAATCGGATTCACAATGTGGGATGCCTGGGGTCCCTAGCTATGTGGATTTTTTTCTCTTTACAACAGAAATCATTTTACTTACTCTACGCCAAAAGGCTTGGTCTCTCTAACTACATCCAAGATTTTTCCTAGATTCGTAATGGGACGACATATTATGGAACCCAACATACGTCTTTCCTGTTGTGGAGACAGAATAAGGTGACAACGCATCAATCAATCGACGAGAGTGCTTTTGTACAGTTCCATGATGTGCAGTGTACTAACTTTTCAATAGTTGTGCCTTGTCATCTAGCCATGATGTGCAGTTTACTAGCTTTTTGATAGTTGTGATTATTGGGTAAGCTTTAGCAAACTGGTTCTTCCTCTCTCCCGTAACCCCGTTCTTTCCAATTCGCAGCCTGCTGTTACCTTTCCCCAGTGTGTAGCTCTCATATGATAACTAAAGTGCCCTCTAAGGTGGCTTCCACTAAAACAAGCACCGCCATTAAAGTGATTAAGTATGAAAGGATCTCAACACATGTAACTTTGCATGTGTGCTACTTCTACTCGGGTTGTCCGATTTGTCTTGAAAGTGTCGGCTTTGAAATCATCGTTTCTGGCAAAAGCAAAATTTATGATTTTCAGATTGCTGTTTTTTGAATTCTTTGATTTTGGTTTTTGATAATTTTGAACTGAAAATTGAGACAACATATCGCAGAAGTTGACATGGTTTGAAATCCAGCAATTTTTGGCATGCACTGTCAGCGATTAAAAGACTGTTAAAGGATGTGGCACAGCAAATAAGAAAAATACACATAATATTTCATGATGCTTTAAATATTTACGGTACACGTAACAACCTCTAAAATAAATGCAGGTTTTTAAGACTATAAAGTGAGAAAAATATTTTGATGGTTGAGCTGCTTTTTTGTGATCCGCAACACCCCTATTTAGACAATGCGTTTATTTATCATAGACTTCGTTCTCTCGTTCTAGTCTACACTTTTTTTTTTTTTTTATTTTGTTGTGAAATATGATGCAGTGGTCTGGGAATAACAACAGCACCAACAGCTCTCCGCACAAGGCGAGATCAAGTCCAACTAATCACTCATTGTGGGTGCCAGAGAAGGTTAGGTGTAGGGATGCAAATGGTAACCGGTGGTCCGATTATTCGATCGTTCGTTAACTTATAGCTCATTTAGTGGATAGTCTTTTTAACTGATGTGCATGGTGGATAAGGGAATAGATATAGGTTTTTGTGACCGAATACATATGGTACCTTAAGATCCGATTATTTGACCGATTATTAGTAAGCCAGTTAATGGATAATATGTTTTAAATTGATAGTTTAACGAATATGATTATACATCTACTTTAGATCAACATCGAATCTGATTTATTTGCATCCCTAGTTAGTTGTCCGCTGTGCCATCAATGTGGGGACAATTCTAGTCCACAGAGCGTATGAGTCTACTTGAGGTGAGGATAGCATTTTGTCTTGTTTTTAACACACGCCAATAAACTCTGAACCCTAAACGCGCACACGTTTTTCATGTTCGCTGGAGTTGTCCAGTCCGTTTCGAGCGACGTGTTCATGGTAACATCCTGTGCAGAGTTGGAGCAGGTGAAGGAGTCAAACAGAGTACCCTCAGCGGCTATTGGAAAAAGTTCAGGTTGCTGAAGAAGGGCCTTCAATCTTTTCGTCAAGGAACATCCTTGAGTCTACGATTATGCATGTTAGACGACCATAAACGGGGTCGACGAAGGTGCTGATTTGATCCTTCTGACAAAGCCTAGTGAGAACCTTATCAGCAGCGGATTCTAGACAGCCAACTCATATTAGAGACAAGGCAGAGAAGTGTTCGGAGAAGAGAGTAGGTCCTCTCAATACAATCCAGGAGGAAACTCTTCAGTACTTAGAGGAGGAAGGGATTCTTTTAGAAAAACTTGGGGCCGAGTTGAAAAAGTTTGATACCCAAGGCTTTTCTGAAAAATTCCCACTTAACACTGACGGAGTCCCATCCTCCATCATACTGAGAGATCCACCTCTTTAGGGAGAAACGAGAGAGTAGAAGAAAGATTGTAGTAGAAATTGAGAGAGAAGGCTGTGTAAGGACCGACTCCTATCATTCCATTCGTACAGGTTCTATTTCGTTTGAGACAAAATATTACAAAATGTTATAAGATAATACGGTGTTCTATAGTATTTTACATTGATGCAATGTTTTATAATATTTTATGTCAAATCAAATAACCTTATATTTAAAGTATAATAGTAAAATATTAGAATATTAGTTCAGGCACTGTGCCGATTTTATCTTTGACCAACACAAAATATTAATTATGTTAAGTTCTCTTTAATAATGAAATTGTTTATCTTAAATTATTTACATCGGAATTATTTTATATCGAAATAAGAGACTGTGAAATGACCACAGGATTCACGCATGATCGATGTCGATTTCATGATCAATATAAGATTAAAAATATTAAAAAATATTTAAAATTTTAATAATCACTTCTCAAAAATACCGGAGGGCGGAGGAGACTCATGGATCGCGATCCGCGAATTCTGATCAGAGTCCGTTTCGATGCGCCGCCGAGATGGGGCTAATCATGTTTCGGCAACGTGGTCGGCGCAGCACGCGCCACGTGGTGTCACGTGCCCAGGGGCCCCAGCCTCCCTCACGCCACCCCGTCTCTTCGTTTCGTCCTCTCTCCTCTCTCTCTCTCTCAACGGTCTAACCGGATCGAGGAAACAAACAAAAGCGAAGAAAAAGGTCGCCGAAACAAGCGAATAGATACAAAAAATGGAGGCGAAGAAGAACCCCCGGGAATGATGAGGAAGAGCTCCCCTTCCCCTTCTTCCCCTTCTCCTTCTTCTCTCCTCCACCTCGTCCAAGGGAATTTGCCCCCCACGAGGCCGGATCCATGTCCCTCTTGCGCCCCTCCCTCCACCTCCTCCCCTCCTCTCCGCCTGCCTCTGCGCCGCCTCCTCCCCCCGCCGCCGCCAGATCTGCTGCTCCGCCCTCCTCCCTGCTCCGGGCGCGGGGCCTGGGGTTCTGTAGGCGGGGGATCCCCGGGTTGGGGATGAAGTTGGATGGATGCGCTGGGCGGATGCTCGGGAGGGTGTTCGCCACCGCGGACTCGGTGCGGAAGATGAACCTGAACGAGTACATGGTGACGCTGGAGAAGCCACTGGGAATCCGGTTCGCGCTCGCCGTGGATGGGAATATCTTCGTCCACTCGCTTAAGAAAGGGGTACTCCTTTCTCTCTGTTGCATTGGCGTGAGAGATCTCTGAGTGTGTGTCTCTTGGTTGAATAGGTGGTGTTGAGATCAGCATTTTGGGAAATGATGCAGAAATAGGTCGGTTTCGATCTGTTTTTTTATGTCCAGCGATAATCTGGTTGGCAACTACAGACGTTCCTGTAATGCTCTAGGGTTTGGTCGATGTGTTTTCCGCCATAGTGCAGTGGAAGTGCGCCGTGAAATTCCATGGCAACTGCAATGCTTGTTTGTTTTTTGGTTGTTTGTGGAAAATTTGAGTGACTATTAAAGCTTACTTGTTGATTTTTTTTTTTTTAATTTCTTCTATGATCTCTGTTATCATTGCTAGGGGAATGCAGAGAAGTCGAGAATAATCATGGTTGGGGACACGTTAAAAAAGGCAAGTAATTTATCGGGTGGTGGGTTTGTTGACATCAAGGACCTCGATGATACACAGTATGAGAATTATTTTTTCCCCACCAAATTTCTTTTATTTCTGTAACTTAAGAGAGATCCTTGTTGAATTTTTTTTTTTTTGTTTTTTTGGATTCTTTGCTTAGATGCGTTGATTGTGATTTTCATCCTTGCTAGTTGGTGGCATCATGGAGAAAATTATTCATAATTTATTTTGTTAGTTCCTTCTTTTTGGTGACATCTCAAGTTATTCATGACATGTTTACAGCAGGAAAATGCCACTTGTGCTAACTTAAGTTTCAGCCTCAAAGTCCTCCATACACAATACATTGTTCGATTTGAAGTGATGAGAGGTTGTCCATCTCACCAATGAGATGGACTGCCACTTTTATGGTATGATTTGAAGGAGTATCTCATGGGAGTGCCTTAAGCCCCCTTTGATTGAGGGATAGAATAAAATGGGTCAACTCTGAGGGATAGGTTATCCCGGGTTAACCCTCTTCTTGTTTTGATATGAGGATGTTTAATCCTTTTAGTTAAGTTGGTTATTTTGGTTAACTCCAAATTGGAGGAGTTGAAAATAGAATAAAGTGGAATAGGGTGTGCACAAGTTCTAAAATGCTTTTGCTGTTCCACACTTAACCCACTAAAGTATTTTATTATTCTTGTTAAATATAAGTTTACTTAACATGAGTATTATAAATTATACTATATTATTATTTTATCTATAGTGTTGCAATTTGACTTAGTAGGTCATCTTTGTTGACAAGTTTACTCAGTACGATATTATTGGCTAATATTACAATATTATATTTATAAATTAGTAGGTTAACTTTGACATAATATAATATTATAATATAGTAGTTTCATAATCACTTTGAAAAACAGATAGTAGTATCATATAAATTTTCTTAACAATTCTAGTGTGATCTGTTATATTATAATATAGTCTTATTATAATATTATTATATAGTTAAAGGTTATAATATTATTATATAGTTAAGGTTATAATATTATTATATGACAATATTACACTATTATATTTTACTATATAATAAGAATTCTAATATTTTATTATAATCTAACTTTATTATATGTTTTATAAACTTATATTATCATAATTTATCATACATTTATATAATAATTTATTACTGCATGGGGGCATAGGGTCATACAAGACAAGGGCATCGAGAGGGGAAAGGGTCAGTGGTGAATGGGGGAAGGATTATGCCACCTACGGAGGTGAAACAGTAAACTCGGGGTTATCCTGGGGATAACTCACTTCAACCCACTTTCATCCCGGGTTAGGGAACTCTGCTTACCAAACCACTTTTTAGGCTAGAGTAGAGTTATCCCGAAGTCAAAAATGGGATATCCCTCAATCAATGTGGCGCTAAAGGTGTAAGTATAGAACTAAAGGATAGTACTATCCTTAAAATGAAGCCACATGGATGCATGCATGCTAGTGTTTTATCTGATAGTAATGCACCTGACTTGCATGAATTAATAATAAAACTGATAAAAAGAATTTATTTGTTCAGTTTGAACTTAAGACCAATTTAAACATGACCCTGGTGACTGCTTTTTTGAAGGTGATAAAAAACAGATCACTGATTCATTGATAATAAAATGCAGAAATTACAACAAGGTGCAAAATTACTCAGAGTACACACAGGAAATCCCATACACAGAAAGACAATAAACCCTCAAATATCTTATCAAGTGGATAAGATAAAAATACAGGACTAAAAAAATACAGGACTCAAGGAAACACCAACAACATATCATCCTCAAAGCCTTCCTCAAAGCAGACAAGGTAGGAGAGGATTTCGGATCCCCTACAATCCTAGCAGCAATACCCCACTCCCTGACCCCTCTAATAACCCTGCACATAATATTATAAAAGCTGTTAAACATGACCCTGGTGACTGCTTTCCCGAGTCTATAAACATAACAGTGACTTAACTAGGCTGCAGTTTTTTGATGGGCTACTGCAGGTTCACAAGCAAAAGATTATGACTCAAGGAAATAATAAATGTCGAGCAAGTAGGAAATACATAATAAAAATCCTTGGAAGACTACCAAGCAGGCCATATGACTCACTTTGAGGCATAGTTCCATTATGAAGTATCCTTGTACTGCATCATCTTATCTTAGACTTGCTGCTTACAAAGATTTACCAAAAAATGATGTGTGTGAAGATCCTAGGCTGGTTACCATCGGAATGTTAAATTTATCATAGCGATGGTGAATAATGACGAGCAAGCTCATCCAAGAGATGAAGACTGGTCTTTTCAGTCATTATAACATTATCTATCAAGAATCATGTTTTATGTTTGATATGCATGTTCGCTACACTATTCATACGATTCCATTGAAATCTCCACTAATATTCATCTGTTAGTAACAAGAGATTACTCCTTACAGATGGATACCTTTCTGTACACTGGTATAATAGATTAACCTAAAAACATTCATGAGAATCATCCTCCAAGATTGATAAACAGTGACCATCATTGTATGAGAAATTATGTGATGATTTGTAGATAGAATTCTTGTATAGACTTTTAGAGTAATTGCATATATACTCCCAAAGTCTATTGTATTATACTGTAAAAACCCTTGCTTTTTTATATCATCATATTACCCCTGTAATAAACCATATTTCATCATTTGCACCCCTATTCTCATCTGCCATTTGTTTATTTTAATGTTAGCTGGGTTAAGGTATGAAGAAACACTAACTTGCCATTGTTTATCCTCCTCACATAATCAAAATGATTATATGTATACCTTAAAATCATTCATATTCTACTCTTTAGTCCCAAAATGTTTTTATTTTACACCTTAGTTTTGTTTTTAATGAAATATCCGTTTAACCTGATGGTACTGGAGCCAGAGGGATCTGAAGGAAAGTCTGAAACAATGGTGATTATTATGAGGGTATACATAACAATATATGGAATACAGGGTATATGGTAGAATATGAAAGATCTTGCGGTATGTATGTAATTATCACTAGATTTTATAGATTTTATTGGAATATGATTGTTGTTTGTGAAGTTTGAGAATGGACCTAAGAATCAGCTGATTTGGATTGGTAACAGGTCCTGCTGTCCTTTCTCTGGTGAAGGGGAACATGTTTGAGAAATTCAAGGATAGATGAAGAAAAAAGATCAGAAGTGGCTCAGAATTGTGCTGTCTATATTGATCCTTGATCGGGTTTGGACCATGTCAGGTTTAACTCGGTCTCTGACTGGATTCCAGATCGACCTTGGGTTCAATAAATTCTTGAAATAAATAACCTGTTTCCGATCCCAATGCTCAGCCAGTGGAACAGCATGTGAGACTGATGCATCGGTCTTTTGTTCTTTCTATTTCTAAAACCTGAATAATACCATTATTCTGCAACTGGAGATCAAAATGATATCCACTGTGATTCATAAAGGGACAAATGATTTTTTAACAAAAAAGTCTGTCCTTTTGCCTTTTCTCTATTGGTGCATATGTACTTGTCAATTTGTTGGACTTTGAATAGTGCCACTTTTTCCCCCCCTTAGACCATTGATAAATGAATAATTTGATTGGTTTTACAGCTAACATTTTATTTATTCATTTTTATAGTGGTTACTTTAGTTTTCTCGTTGAGTTCTATAACTTACTGTCTTCAAAATATTTCCAGGAAAGTACTAAAGACAAGTGGACCTTTTAGCTTGATACTAGAAAGGCCATTCTCCCCTTTTCCCATTCAGCAACTGCGTCTCATGGGAGACTACGATATTTTATTCAATAAAGGTCGAGTTCCTATAAGTACTTGGAACGGAGCATTATTTGGTTCAAGTTTGCGACCATCAACTGAGGGAAATGGAAGTCCTGGTTTCGTCATATTTTCTCCAAAGTATCTGCAACCAAAAGGATGGGAGCTTCTGTCAAGGAATCAATGTGAATCTTTTGATGCCCAAACATCAAGTAACTCTAGCTTTCTTTCAAAGAATAAGAGTCAACTAGTTGGTCTTTTTTCTGAGGAAGAGTGTGTAGATGCTGAATGGACATATGGGAGTTTCCCTCTGGAGGAATATTTGAAAGCACTAGATCGAGCCAAAGGGGAGTTGTACTACAACCATTCACTTGGCATGCAATACAGTAAGGTGAATATGAAGATCATGTATTTACTCAGGTTTATATTATACGGAATAATGCTATGCACATGCACTTTTTAAAATGCATATTTTAGACTTTGACTTTGTGGATGACTCTGTTCAATTACTCAGTGTTTGTAAGCCCTACTGTTTAAAGATGAAGCATTGTAAGAAATATTTCTTAGTACTCTTGTTCCGTAACAAAACATTTGCAATAATATATCTTGCTGCAGAGTTTTAAGTCGCAACTTTGTGGAGAATGCACTGGCCAAATAAAATAATAATTAGGGGTTGTCTGGCACTTACACCAGCTTGGTGTTCTTTTGTTGGGGTTTGATGGGTGGTATACTTGTACATCCCCCTTACTTTTGTACTCCTCTCTTTGGTTAATATGATTGTGGTAGTATCCACTTTCCAAAAAAAGAAGAAGTAAAATTTCCATCATATTTTAGTGCTTTGAACATACAATGAACATTTCTCTGTTAGTAGTTATAGTGTGATCGCAACATGAAATCATTTTGTGACAGAAGATGAGGTTTCTTCGAAGGTAAAAAACGATGAGAATTTTTGTCATTCTGTCATAGATATAACCATAATAAAATTATACATGATATTAGTGTCCTCATTTTATATAAGATTTGCTCATTTACATGTTTGCAGATCACTGAGCAAATATATATTGGTTCGTGCATACAAGTTGAAGCTGATGTGCGGACTTTGGCAAATGTGGTGGTACATGCTGTTCTTTTAACCTACTAGCTGTTAGTGTATTTCTACATATATTCAGGTCTGAAAATTTACTGAGTGGCTCATTTTCCTCTATGCGTTTTCATGCATCTGAACATGTTCTGCCACACTTTGGATTGCAAAGGCTTAAAGTCCAGTTAAGATCTCTGTTAAAAATTTAAGACCATGTAGTTATAGGTAGCCATTAAATTATGAAAGAATGGTATAAAAGAGAGAGGAAATGGTATGAATAACTTTGTTGCGTTAACTCTTTTTTCTTAGTACAACTGTGGTACTATCCACTTCCCAAAAAAAGAAGAAAAGAAAAAAACTTTGTTGCATTAGCTAGCTACTTATTCATGTGTACCCTTGACAGTTAGCAATATGTAATAAGGCAATTAGCAATTGTTCCATAGTTTGACTTTAAGCAGGGAATTGGAGGTAGAAAATTTGACAGGATATCACAGAGCTAAACATTGATAAAGTAGAGAGCAATCAAAATTTTAACTGCTAAAATTGCAGCATAAAATGTGGCCATTCTGTGGAATATTTTTTTCAGCTTCTCTGGCTCCAGTAGAGTGTTTTCTTTCAAATGAGTTCTGTCCAGGGACATCTCTTCTGGCCAAGAGTTTCGGTTTCATCAGGTCTGTTGTGGCCATCTCTGTCCCTATGTTTCACTCTATTCCCAACCTTTCAGCCTAAACTGGCTCTCCGAGTCTTCTAGCAGATTTCATAATGAGTCAGTTTTATTTGCACATACTATCTTGGGAAACAACTTTCTTTCACTTGATCCTTTATCAGGGTTTTGAATATTACAACTGCCTCCACGATCCAAACTAAATCCGTCAAGAGATGTTGCTTATTTTTACTTGTTTGTCTAATACTACTATGAATAATTATAGTAATCATACCAGTGGCTTGCAATTGAATCTTACCTAGTTGGTTTCTGAAATTTTGTGATCTAGTGGGTACACTTCAGGTTTCTAAAAATTTGGGTTTCAAGACTTCCGTAGGGTTCTTTTCTCATCCAGTTGACATCCTGATTCTTATCTCAACTAGTCTGTACCTAATGGCTTGCATTTGGACCTATATCACAGGTGGTCCTATTACCATATTCTTATGCTCTCCTTCATTCATCATTCATCCCATGTGAAATATTTTCAAGAACGTTGTCCAGTCTTCTATCCTTTTATTGTATGGAGCTTGGACATTGAAAATTCTTGACTCATAGGTACATAATTGAAAACACAACAATAGTTCATTTTATAGATGCTGCTTGGTATTATCCATTGTATTGATCTTGGGGCGCCGTGGGTAGATCTGCTACCCAGAGTTTTCCTATCGTTTTGTATTCCCTAATTGGCTTTCACACAATTTGCAAACAGGAGGAAATAGAACATAAGGAATTACTTATCCAAAAAAGAAAGAAAGAAAAAGTATGCGGGCAATGACTATTCCTATTCATAGTATACTCTTGTTTTCCTTGTGGTCTATTCCCCCTTTCCCCCATGTATAGAAGGAAAGGAATTTCTTTTCCCTACTGGAGTCTTTTTCCGGCCACATACATGCATAACTCTTTCATCTCAAAAATGGCTAACAAGGGAGAGGAGAGGGGGGGAGAGAAGAGGGGAGAGTAGAAGGGGGTGTAGATGGCTGGATTGAAGTGCAAAGGAGGAGATCTCGCAGATCATCCTCCTTCTGGCGAGAAGTGTCACCCAAGGTTAAGAAACCCGGGATCGGGTCCCGGATTGATCGGCCCAAAACCGATCGGATCGGCCGATCTCGATCAGATCCTGGCTGAGCCAGGGTTGGCTAAATCAGGCAACATATTTTTTTATTTAAAAATAAGAAAAAATATAAAAAATATAAAACACAAATCCGATACATAGTTTTTTGAAGGTGAAGTCCAATACATAATTGTGTTGAAATATATTGATTTGAAGTATATAAGATGATGTTGGACAAGAAAAAACTTGAATAAACTTATATATCTTATCATGAACTTACATTTATTCCAAACGTACATTATATTGAATGAACATATAGTTTACATACTGGGACTATGACATATAATTATGGTAGTATTGCTCATATTGCATTACATATCGGTTATAGTCATATGTATTGGTAATTTGGTATAAATCACTATAAATAGTGTATATCTAGGGATATCCGGCATTTGATATGAGCTATGCGTTTGATGGGATTGGGAGGATGGCTCTAAAATTTGTGGATATTGTAGATAACTTCTCGAGTAATCGAATGATTAGAGTATTTAAGGGTAAACTACATATCTAGTAGGATGACTATTCTCTTCGTATGGAGAATAGGATGATGCATCTAATAGTTGCTTTTGATATTCTCTCTCCTTCCTGAGTTGTTCTACACACTGAGGAGCTTTTCCTTTTTCCTTCTTCCTTAATTTGCTGAATGTTTGAGTGATAATTTCTTCTCGTCCTGCTCTGCTACCATGATGTTCATCTTAAGTAGTATGTGTGTAATCTTGTTCTTTGGTGAATTGAATTGTGGGGCACTAGTAGCATCTCCATGGTCAAAACTGTCAGTACTCATCTTTGATGTCGAGTTATTTGAAGTTTGATATTGTACCTTAATCACTTGGTTCTGACGTTTCATCCTCCTCCTCGATAGTGTTTAGCTCAACAATGTCAATTCCAATAGTACTCTTCTTTTTGGTCCTTGCTTTTTTCTCTTCTTCTGACGTTTTGAAGGAGGATGTTGAAAATCAGTAAATAGTAGCACACCATTTAACTCACCTTTCGCCCATTCCGGATCATTTAGGTCGAATTCAGGCTCATTTGAAGTGCTTGCATCAACCCATGCATGGATGTTGCTCCTCGAACACCTCATCCAAGTCTATGGGTTCTTCTACACTTGTCCCTTCTGTGCCTTGTCCAGGAATTTTCTCCTTCTCCTGCCTCTGAAGGTTCCATATAAGTTCGAGATTTTTTTAGCTTCAACCTCATATTATAATGGTATAACATGAGTTTATAGTCATGCATTTGTTTGCATACCATTATTGCTCTGTCCTCATCTTCAAGCATACATGCGCCTAATAATATTCTTAATCCCAATCAACACTTCTGAGCTATTGTCATAGTTATCTTTCTTCCCATCAGTTCTATATATATACTGATGGTTAAAAAATAACCTAAGTAAAGAAGTGGAAGCTAGTTATTATTTATGATAAATACGTATACAAATTAATAAATACCCGAAGTTACTTGCTTATCAGTTGCATGAAGATTATGATGTAAAGTGTGTTCCCAACATTTGTCTATTATCTCCCACCACTTCGCATAGGTTGTTGAGTTGTTAAGTTGAATGAGCTCCTTAACTATGTCCACAGCCTCATATAAATATCACATATTTGATCTTCTTCCTACATTACAAGATCGCGAGACACATACAAGCGGTTCTACAAGATTTAACATCGCCTGCATTCCGCTTCAGAAGGGCCTAGACTGAATTAGATCAGTAACTTTCTTACCCTTCTCTCTGACCTTGGTTGGTGCATGCCGCAATATGTGATTCTCCCAATCTTCTGATGCCACCATCCTAATCAAGTTGTTCTTTTGTTGACTTAAACTATCTAGAGAGATATATTGACATGCAAACTTGGTGGCTCCCGGACGAAACAACTCTCTTCTATGAGTATGTGTGCGCATGATATCCAAAATGTTGTTATAGTTGTAGATGAATGTGGTGATAAATCGAGCACTCTTAATCACTCCATCTACCATCCGATTAGAGCAAATATCTTCTAACAATAGGTCAATATAATGAGCAGAATAGGGAACCCAATATAGATGTTGTCTCTTCTCCGTCAATATTTGTCCAGCTAACTTGAATGCCGCTGCATTGTCCGTAACTACTTGGACAATCCTTTTTTTCCCCACCTCTTCCACCATTTGATCTATTAATTCATATATGTATTGGGTATTCTTTACCTTTCCAGCTGCATCAATAGACTTCCAAAACATGGTTCCGGCTTTACAGTAAATTAAGAAGTTGATCATATTTCTTTTTGTTATCTCTGTGAAGTTTCATAGGTGATAAGAAACCATAAAGAGACCCATTCGTATTTAAGAAAAAAAATGAAGATAAGGCTTACGTACCTGTCTATCCATCGCACATTAAAGTGCATCAATACTCATCCCATATCCTTTCAAATGATGTAATATATGTCCGGATGTCGTCAACTTCTAAGTCCAAGTACTTGTTGTATATCTTATATGGGGTAGGTCCCTCAACCTCTTTGCCAACTTCTTATATAGTTTTGATCATTGAATCATAATATGGCTCCTTGGCAACATTAGCAAGGATACTATTATAGAAAAACCACTTAGATGTAGCTCTCCCGATCTTCTCCTTGCAAAGCTTTAAGTTCTTGAATGCAGCAGTAATGGAAGGTTGTTTATCCTTTTTCTTGGTGATGAAGGGATCTATTAGATGTACTCTAGGATCTCTACCTCTAGTGAACTCTTGATGTAGCTCATCGCATACATTAGTGCTTATACTGGCACTAGTGCACCCTTATTCAGAAGGTGCGGAGCCACTTCCTTGTCCTGCCTATCTTCCAGTATGCCAACATAAGTCCTCATCTGCAAAGGACTGTTGGCTTGCGTCCACTGTACGTCGCAATTCATCTTTAAATGTAAAAGATTTTTTTTTAAACTTATTATAACTTTTTGTCTGAAAATGTTAATTGAAGAACGTGAAAATAAGTTAAATAACAAACTTATTTGTATCCTAGTCATCTACATTTATAGGTTGACTACTTCTACTAAGCCGAACTCCAGTATCAGACCTTCGCACTGGTTCAGACAACTCATTCCGAATTTCTTATCTTCTTCTGGTAGTACTTGCTTTATTTGATTCATTCTCCTTCATATAATTTCGAAATTGGATCCGAACTTCTGAAGGGACTCGAGCACATGAAGCGACTTCATCTTTTATTCCAGCAAGATATTGTTTGAATCACCAGATCCTGTCAGAGACGATCCGGTTGCAATATTTGCATTGTACGTTTCTCTGGCACATGTCCACTAGTGTGCAATGAGCCCTAGCAGGATCAGCGCTAGGAGGGTTCCCAAAGGACCGCTCAGTAGCACCTTGAGGTGCCATTCTTTAGGCAGTTGAGCAGTTCACAGCACGCCGACTGCCAGAGGACAAATAGAGATGCGGAGAACAATAATATAAATGAAAAAAAAAATGATAAACAAAAGTAAAAGAATTTAAAAGAAGAGGAGAGAGAGAAAGAGAGAGCGTGTAGTAGGAAGTCTTATAGAGATCGCAGAGCTGGTAGTTGTGGCTTCGTAGGAGAGACCGAGAGAGAATTCTATGATTGAGAGAGTGTGAGAGACAACAAGAATGTTAGGAGGCTTAGAAGGGCACTTGTGGAGGCTTAGGAGGGCCTTGGGGGGTTTAAATAGACCCCCAAGGCCCAAACTAGCCATTGCTGGCTGTTTGGAAACGGCCAACAACGGCTAGTTTGATAGCCAATGGCTAGTCAAACTAGCCGTTAGGGCTCGGATGGGCCCGACACTGGCGATCCTGCTCGATCCCGGCCCGGACTCGGCCAGGTTACTTGGAATCGGTACGGTCGATCGAAATCCGATCCGAATCGGCCGATCTGTGCTGAGTTTTCAATCCTTGAATGTGACCTATTAAGAATCTATTAAAACTTGATTTAATTGAACATACATACATCATAAGTTCAAATAATCCACTTTATTGATTCATGAATTACAAAGTACATGGATCAAGGCTTCAACTTGATTAGTGGAATTTAATGACCACTTAGTCAATTTATCAACATGCATGACCCACAAAATATATGCCAATACATATAGGATCACTCAAACGATATGAGTGAATCCAAACATGAGGATCATTCCGCTAATAGTAACGAATCCTCCTAAATCTAAAAGAAACAAGCTCTCTTTTCTTTTTGCCTTCACAAATGGACAACACTTTGATTCTTCACGGACACATTCTCCGGAGTCTCTCCTTGTCTTCTCCTCATGTCCTTCTCTTTGCTGCAGCAGCCCCCTTTGAGGGGTATTTATAGTGGATGTGAAGAGTGGGAGCCAGCCGGTTGGGGGGAGGGTGAGGCATCGGTGGCACCCCTCCCCACCCCTCCACTGGTGGCTTCCTACTCTTTTTTTTTTTTTGAATTTTCATTGAGGAGGGGAGAAAGAGATATGTGAGAGAGAGAGAGAGAGAGGGAGAGAGAGAGTGAGAGAGGGAAAGAGAGAAGGGTGATCGCTGGCACCTCCCACTGGTGGGAATAACTGGCGGGGGTGGCCGGGGGGACCCCACACTGGTAAAAGCCATGGGGGGGGGGGTCAGCAGCTCAGTTGAGGTTAGTTGATGGTTTCAGCTTTGGAAGGAATACTCCACACTTGACTCATTTGCAATTTGCTGATGATACCCTTGTTTTCACCACTGGCAGACAGGACTTCTTGCAGAATACTAGAAAGTTGCGTGTACTAGTTGAGCTCATTACAGGACGGAAAATCAACTATGAAAAATCTGAAGTGGTAGGTATCAACATGGATGAAGACAATTTGAAAGATTTTGCCACACTCATCGATTGCGCCTGCTCCAAATTCCCAAATAAATACCTAGGGATTCCATTGACTGATGGTCCTTTTAAAGTAAGGGATTGGGATCCACTGGTGCAGATATTTGAGGTTGCATTGGAAGGGTGGAAAAGAAAGCTGCTCTCCGATGGCGGAAGGTGGATCCTCTCGACATCAGTTCTTTCTTCTGTAGCCATCTATTACATGTCTATCTTTAAATTCCAAGGACTGTTGAAAGAATTGTAGAAGGGGCTAGAAGTTCTTCCTTCTGGTCAGGGGCGAAAGGGAGAGGAAACCTTTGCACTTGATCAGGTGGGGAAATGTATGTAAAAGCAAAGACCAGGGCGGTGTTGGTTTAACTATTATCCAGACTTTTAATAAAGCTTTGTTGGCAAAGTGGTCATGGAGGCTTGGGGAGAGGTCACATGCTCTGTGGGTTTCTGTGGTAAAGGAGAAATACTATTCCAGTGTCACCAAGTGGGACTTGTCTCCTTCTAGAACCTATAATTTATCACCCATTTGGAAGCACGTTCTCAAATCAGTGGATATTTTATCTGTTTCCTGTGAGTTTAACTTAGGTAATGGGGAGGACATTAGGTTCTGGAAGAACAAGTGGTGCTCTGAAATACAGTTGCAGAACCATTTAAAACCCTGTTAACATTGTCCAAGACCCTGAAGCCTCAGCTGCTCATGTCTTTTCAAGTATCATGAGTGATCAATGGAATAACTTCTTGAGAAGGGACCCCACAGATATGGAGTTTGAAGAACTCATCAGCTTATTCAGCATCATGAATCAGTTCAGATTATCTCAGGATCAAGAAGATAGAAGGCTATGGAGATGGAGCAACAATGGTCTGTTCTCAGTCAGCTCCCTTCTGAGGTTTCTTGATGATGGAGGATGTAGGGTATGGTGGAAAGACCTTGTGTGGTCTAAATGCCAATAAACTTAAATTATTTCCATGGAAAATTGCATGGAATAGGTTACCTACTGGACTAAGAGTTAGAAGGATGTTTTAGATTAAAGATTTTAAATGCCCTTTTTGTGCTCTGTGTGAGGAAGACCAAGTTCATCTCTTTTCAGACTGTGGAATTATTAATGCGCAGTGGATCACTCTATGTAGAGCGTTGGGTATCACTTGGATTGACCACTCTTCTGTTCTGCACTTAATTAAATGGTGGAAGGGGGTGTGTCCCTTTCCTATGCACAAGGATCTGTGGTATTCGTTGTGTCCAGCTTTCATGTGTGCCGTCTGGCTTGCAAGGAATAAAATGAAATTTCGTGACGAGTTCAGAAGTCCTTCTGACATCCTGAATAGAACTATACAGCTAGTGGAAGACTGGGAAGGGCAGCAGGTCTATCTGTGAATTACGAAAATGACAGTCTTGTGAAGGCGCGGTCCTGGAAGCTTTTGGCAGCTTAATATTGGCCTTGTTTTCTCTGCTTTATTATCTTGATAAAGGAGTTTCTTTACATTTTTTTCCTTTTTCATGAGCTGTGCTTAGTGGTCTCCTAGTATTTGTATCTGGGTCTTTTCTTTTTCTGTGCCCCCCCTAGTGTTGGGCCTGACTTGCCCGGGGGATTGTACTTCTCTTTCTGTAACTCAGGGTTATTCCCTTTACTCCTTGATGAACCGACTTTTGTCACTTAAAAAAAACTCTTTCATCTCAAAAAACAGTCTCCTTTGGAAACCATTGGAGTCATGATGGAATTACATGGTATGTATATTTAGGTGTGTGAGCATAATTGATGTTGGAGATGTAGATGCCTATCTGCATATCAAGGTTAGCCATACCCCAGACTTAGCCCAAGGTGTCGAGAGTTGACATCTGGTCACTTTTCCTGCTAAATGTTTCAGGACTTTTGATCCTAGCCAACACTAAGTTGACGATATAGGGCTTATGATCAATGACTGATTATACGAAACTCTTCATGGCCTTTTATATTCTTCATGCTGATTCATGTGAAAATACATGATTAGGAAATATGAAATAAGAATTATGGATTGATTGCCTGTCTAGATGACTGTTTGCAAACATGCCAGATTTATTTCCATGCCTCGCCAAACTCTTTCTACTTCTTGGATTGTGTACTTGTATGAAACTTTGTCCAGCATGGAAGCTTTTCAAAATAATAGCATGGAATACATTTCATTCATATACTCGTCTGTTTATGAACTTAACACCTGCTATTTGTCTTTTTCAGGGAATCACTGCCATCCTGAACTTTCAAAGTGAAAGTGAGCGGGCTAATTGGGGAATTAATTCTGAATCAATCAATGATGCTTGTCGTCGACATAATATCCTTATGGTCAACTACCCGATAAGGTAATTGGTTTAAGTTTTTCCTATACTATGATATTTTCATGTTCATTTTTGGAAGTGGATGGTACCACATATCTATAAAATAAAAAAAGAATAGGTACATGATTATAAATTTAGAAGAACCCAAAAGCCAAATACCCAAATTAACCCTTCAATCCTTGAAATAGGCCCCTCACACGGGAAAAAGGTCATGTTTTTTTTCCAGCTTCTTCACCTTGGATCTCATCGTCATCTCAAAGGAGGCTAGGGAATAGTCAGTTCTTTTGGAACAAACATCGGGAAATCTTGACCATACCAATAAGACTCCACAATATGCTAGAGGCAAGGACACTGGGTGCTCTTCGGGCAAGGTTGTCCTTCAGCTCCTCCCCAGAGCCAATTGATGAATTCCACCATTGATTTCCCATTCTTTGAATAAAAGTCGCAAAGTTGGTGGAAGCCCATAATCTTGCACAAATTGAAGAGTTGGTTCTTGCCACGGCGAGTCCTTGATATCAACTCTGGCTTGGTCCTTCATACAATCACCACTGCCATTTTCACAGGTGCCAGCATCTTGGCCGACACTGTCACTTGAGGCATCACCAACTTGTCAGACACTACCTCAACCACCAATTGTGGGGATCCCTTGACAAAGGCCTTACCTAAAATGCTAGTCCTGCATTGATGGCCCTGTGCTTGCTTCTGAGACCCATTTTAGAGGAATATTGTTGTCAAAGTAGCCATGCTAGGAAATACTTGGGGTGGGAAGCCTCCTACCAATTTGGGACTCAGGGCCCTGTTGAACCTTTTCTTTTGGAGGGTGCAAAAGCAAAAAAATGAAGGAGGGATAAGAAAAGAAATTAAGAAAGCCCCATTAATGGCCTTTAGTGGAGCCATAAAGAGAGAGAGAGGAAGGCTTCACCCCTCATTGGTTCCCACTCAAAGTCCAAATCGGTAGGGGTAGTCTCCTTCATTAAATGCACAGAGAGAGAGAGAGAGAGAGAGAGAGAGAGAGAGAGAGAGAGAGAGAGGTGGGCAATAAAGACAAGAAAAAAGAGGGAGGCCAAACCCCCCACCGGTGGGGGTCCTGCCCCCTATATTTTAAAAAACAAAACCCAACCGGTGGGGGGTCTCCTCCATTAAATACAGGAAAAGGAAAAGGAATGGGTTTATGGCCATCAATGGCCTTGAAATAGGAGTTTTTAATGCTTTAATAGGCCCCAAGTTAATGACCTCTCCACTAGTGGAGAATTCTTTAATTCTTTGGCTCACTTTGTTTGTGGAATAGGGCCAGAATAACTGGTATAAAGGCCCTATTCTGATTTGGTTGAGGGTTTGCCTAATTCCTCCAATTCCTCCAACTCCCCAAATCTACCTGGAATAGCTAATTCTTCCAATTCTCTCAATTTTACCTTTTATTTCACTCCTTATTCCACTTATTCCTACCAAATCACTTGGAATAGTGCAGTATAATTCTCCTTATTCTGGGTGGACTACCAAATCAAAATACCTCTTATTCTGGTTTAAGAAATCCCCAGAACCTTATTTTGGTTTAAGTTATTCTGCAAACAAAGTGAGCCTTAATGTTCCAATGATTGCCCCAATAATAGGAGAGGCTTTCTTTCTTCATTAAATTAAGAGGAGGGGGAGAGATAGAGGAGTTTTGTGGTGTCTTAATGGTCTTGGATAAAAGAGAGTTCTCTCATTTAATACCCTCTCTCTCTCTCTCATATAAATTAAGGAAAGAAACAAAAGAAGGGGAGAGTGGTTGGCAGAACCGGTGGGGTGCCAATTGGTAGCACCCCCCCACCGGCTTCTTTCATCCCCCCCCCCTTTCTTAGCTCTCTCTCATCTCTCTCTCTTGGGGTTTAAGGTGGGGGGTGCCACCTGTTGGGCCCCCAGCCCTTATAAATATCTCCCGAGGGGGAGATCAAGGGCATGCCCATTTGGTCCAAATTTATGAGGGAAAATTCTGCCATTTTAAAGATACGAACTTAGTGTTTCCCACAAGTTCTGATGATATTCCGGTGTACCGCCAATTTTATTGAAATAAATAGAGGGAGTACATCCAAACACAAATTCAAGTGCATAAGGAGGAGTCTCTTTTGGGTTTCCTTTTAAGGTTATCTTAAGGGATATTTTGTCGAAATTTGTTGTAAATCCGGCATTAAATAAGTCGTTACTCTACCGAATTTTTAATGAAATAATATGTTGTCTATGTTGTTTTCATACTTACTGTATGTATGTATATATTTTTAAGTTTAATCCCATATCTAATTAATCATGCATGCATATAATTAGCCATACTTAATTAACCATATGCTTAATTAATTGTATACCTAAAGATATAAATGCCTTTGGCCTCACCCCTAAACATAATTAAGTCCTAAAATATACCTAAACCCTAATTAATAAAACATATACTTTCATAGACTATAACTTAAATAACATATACTTAATATGTTTAAAACACATGAATGTCATTGTAATCCTTTAATAACTCATCTAATTACGGAATTGATCTTAAATGACTAAAATGTCCCTTAACCCATAAAAATAAGTAAAAATAATAAGAAAAGTATAAAAAGCTCCCAACATGCCTTAAATACCCACAGAACCCTAGAAATAACCTTAATACCCCCAAACCTTAAAAAAATGACCAAAATTCCCTCCTCATGATAAAAAAATCTATAAAATCACAGAAAATTCTAAAAAAATATAAAAAGCACAAAGCATACCCTAAATGCCCTCAAAACCTTAAGAATGAGCAAAATTACTAAAATACCCCTAATACACTAAAAATATTAAAAATTCTAAAAAAACCATAAAATGTCAAATCACTTAAAATATGATAAGTACCCATAAAACTTGAAACTTTTAAAAATTATCAAATACCCTTGTAGTTCCAAAATGCTTAAAACAGCCCAAAAACACGTCCTAGTGTTTTAAAACCTTCCCTATCCATTGAAAGTTTAAAACACATTGAAAACACTAAAATGGCTGTAATGCCCCTATACACTTCAACTTGGTATAATTACCAAAATACCTTTATGGGTCTAAAAGACTAAAACACTTGGAATCAATCCAAAACTCTTTTAAGAGTCTCCCAACCTATCATAAACCTATCCTAAGTCTGGGTGAGGCCATGGGCTTGACCTAAAACATATCTTCATATACATGTGATGCATGTAGTAGTAGTGTTATATGTTATAGGGGAATCAACGGATGGTTAATCAAGAGTTGTGGTTGCTCGACATAATTAACACTGATCGAGGTCAATAGAGATAGGTCATATATTCGGATCTTCGCCTGATCCGAAGTCCCAGACTTCCTGAGGGTTAATCTAAAGCTATCATAGTCTAAGAAACAAAATAAATAAAATCAACCTATATTTCTCCAAATAAAACAATAAACAAAATAACGTATCATAGGAGAGATCTAGGCCAGGTCCAAACAGATGGTACGCTCGGTGGACCTCTCTTTCCCTTCATCTCTCCGTCCGGTGATGCCTTTACCACAATCCTACTACAACTTATGTCATGCCTTATGCAGGTGTGTCTGCTCAACAGACGACAATGACAGGAAGGGTCACGTATGGTCTACTTATGGTGGCGACCCATGCACGGTGTGGATATCTTATCATGCCAACATGCTTCGGAGACTTCCTTATGGTGATTGGATCTCCCTACTTTTTGGAAATCGTTTTGATGCGGGAACTTGCTTCAGAAAAGAAGAAGAGGCGCGCTTCTCGAGTCAGAAAGAGCTACAACAACAGTCGACCGAGGTAGGTGTTTGCCGTTAATACTGTCAACATCTCTCTAGCCTCGTCCAATAGGAGGCAAAAGCATAAGGCTCTAGCTGCAAGTCCGTCTAGGATGGGGAAAACTATAGTGGTAGGGAGCCTGCGCATTCGTCTAGATGGCAAGCAACCAATGATCCTTAAGATCCATCATATCCTGACGGTTCCTATCTAAAACCGGTTCAAGATTTTACCGAAGGTTTGCCAAGATGGGGCAACCCTCAAAAAGAAGAAAAGGACACTAAGGGCTCCTGTCCAGCAAGAGCAATAATACAAATTCAAGTCAGCCATGTCTTTGAATAGGGGCAACTCCATGTCTTTGAATGGGGGCAAATCTACGCCTCATAATGGGGGCAATTCGACGTAGATAGGAGCCTCTGTATAAAAAAAATGTGGGTAACTAAAGAGGAAGTCCGTAAAATCCGCTAGGTTAGGGCCACCCTAGCAGAACAACAGCCTCAACAACTCGTAGAGCAGGTGAGGCAGATAGTCAATCCAGCTACTTGGCCTCGTTCCCTGTGAGGTTAAAAGAGGAAAGGTGCCTGTAAGGTATATGAATAGGTCTAGCAGCAGACATCCATTTTTGAGCGATTGGGCGCAATTGTCTAATTGAATAATAATAAGAAGAAAACTGTTAGGATAACAAAAAATAACATACAAGTCTACACATGGTACACTTGTAGCACCACCAACCGGCAACTTTCTCAACCAGAAGATCCAAATGATATCGCCAATTTGGTGCAACGGGGTGAGCCCATATGCCTTATTGGAGCAAGCTATGCGTAGGATAAACCAAAGAAATTAAGGTGTGGAACAACTCCAGATTGGCTGTAGCAATGTTGCTAAAGGAGTTGATGAGGGCAGGGTGCATGCCCAAGGTACCGGGACCAAGGATGGCAGTACCGGTACCGGTACTGGTATCGATGGGTACCGGTACGTACCGGCCGGTACCGGCCCAGTACCGGTCCGGTACCGGCCGATACCCTTTAAATCAAGGGTACCGGTGCCGGCTGATACCGGTACGTTCCAGCCGGTACGTACCGGTATCAGCCAGTACTGCCAACCATGACCGGGACCGCTCTGGGACAACTTCAAGATCAAATTCAGCCTTAGACCATGGAGGAGGTGAGGCAGGAAAACCAATAGTTCAGGGCGTTGCTCTATGGCCTAATGCAAAACAGGGAGGAGCAACAGAGGGCAGCCTAAGTCCCTCTAGTAAATGCATTACCTCCAAGGGCAGTACTTATGTCGACAACGATAAGACCGCAAGCCGTTGAGGTCAACTTTAACCCTGATGAGATATATGAAGACCAGGTTAAAGAGCCCAACCATAATGCTCGGCAATCCCATACCTCTGTAGAAAATGCAAAAGCATCTTATCGAGCAAATCATCGAAGCCAAAATGGCAGAACAAGATGACGAGATGAGCACATTTGACTTATATAAAGTGTCATTCTCCATACGTCACATGTTCAAAAAGCTCCTGTCGGATCACAACAAGCGCCACAAGTTCACCAGGTATGACGGGCAAGGCTCGACCAAGGGGCATATTGCCCATTATATGAGTGACTTGGAAGAGTTGGCTATGGACGAAGCCTACCTCCTGAGGTTCTTTTCTACCTCCTTCACGGGCACTGCATTCCAATGATATGTAAAGTTGAAGCCTAACTCTATCAGCACCTGGAAGGAAATGCAGAAAAAGTTCTTCGACCGCTTCAAGGTGTCGGAGCGAAAGGTCACCATCACTGAATTGGTGATGCTAAAGTAAGGCAAGAACGAATCCACCACCGACTACATCAAGAAATGGTAGAACCTCTTTATGAAATGTGATAATCCATCAACCCATGAGGACGCAGTGCAAAAAGGGCCTAAAGCTTGGGATTAATGAAAAGCTAATTGGGGCAAACGTTAGGAACTTTGATTGGTTAAATAACGTTGAGATGGAGGTCGAAATGTTCTTTGCATATCATCCAACCATTGCCTCCAATGAAGGGAAAATCCTTAGGAAGCGGAGTATAGATATAGAAGAGGTCAATGTCGTAGACTTTGCCTCGGCTGTGGAAAAGACATGAGACAAGAGCAATACAAATGCCTCGACATCCAATAGAAGGGGATTATTCGCCACCCTCAATAAGAGGAGGAAAATGCCTTACTCTTTCACCAGAGAGCATTCAAGGAAGCTGTTTGATGCCTACATGCCGGCAAATCTCTTAGTGCTACCTGAACTAAAAAGGTTAGCAGAAGTTGGTAAAATAGATGAACTCAACTATTGTATGTACCATCGCATGTTGGGACATGTGATAGAGGATTGATATATCTGCAAAGAGAAAATTGAAAAACTCATTCAAGAAAGGGCTGTGGAGATGGGAAAGTACATGGTAGACCTGCCTCAGCCACATCGAATGTCGAGGTAGACATTTGCAGCAAATGTTGTCCACATGGGCGAGGGCTCCTCAGGAGAAGAGCCTATAGAAAAGAACATGGATGCTTTACCGGAGCAGGAGGCGACACCATCATACCCTTTAGCGATCCCCACTGTAGAAAGGTCTATCATGGCGGCACTGGAGGAGATTCAGATGAGTTTGATACGGCTCTCCCACCAGCAAGCCTCGTCGGAGCAGAAGGCGGTACCATCATACCCTCTAGCGACCCCCACTCCAGAAGGATCTACGGTGGCGGCACTGGAGGAGATTCAAATGAGTTTGACGCGGCTCTTCCATTAGCAAGTCTCGCTGGAATAGAAGATAACTCCATCATACACTCCAGCGACTCCCGCTCCAGAGGGGCTTGTCATGGTAGCACCAGAGGGAATTCAAGTTAGTCTGAGACAAATCTTTGATTAGCCATAGGAACTCACTCGGATGATGGAAGGCCTTGCGAGGCAGTGGACAGAACAATGAATAGAGTCAATATGCCTTTCTCCTTTGAAGAGTCAGGACTAGAATGTAGCTGTCCTTTGAGGAAGAATAGCAAACTAGTCATAGACTTAAGCACTGGAAGCCCAACATTGAGAGGGAATGGTGTTAAAAAAGAAAGGTTGTGGAAGTCATGATAACATCCTCGAAGCTACCTTTACAGCTGGACAAGGTTCTCGAGGGAAACGAGTCGCTAGTACAGAAACAAGGATAAGCTTTAGAGACACTGAATCCTTGACGAAAAGGTGTAGAGACTATATTCCTTCCCGAAGGAAAAGACCTAGGAACTCCTCAAGTTATGTATGAGCAGAAAAGTAATTGTTCTGCCCAAGCCGAAAAAAGAGAAGAAATGCATCAGACAGATGCACCCAACTACCGTCTGTACCACCGTTTTATCACCCATCCAATTGAACGTTGCTTCATGTTCAAAGATGAAGTGGAAAAGCCGATTCAAGACGGAAGTGGAAAAGTTGATTTAAGAAGGGAAGATAAATATGGGGAAGTACCTGGTGAATCCCCTACAACTACATGATGTACATATAGCCAATTACACAATGAACATCATTCACATAATGTTATTGGATGAGAAAAAGGAAAACTCCAATTAAGGAAATGTTCAGGCCCCAACCTAAAGAAGTCCTTCGCTGTCAATGTAGAGGGATAGCTTTGGATAGGCCGCCCAGGCAGGCGCCCATGGCTTGAACCAAAGTTGCTATCAAGACCATAGCAGTAATTGCAAGAGGCGTGGAAAGATGGACCCTTGGGCAACAACATGGAACTTTGGAGGAAGAAGCAAAAGGTAATTCCTCTAAGAAGAAAGAAAAGAACACATTTGGTGAATACCAAATGTTGTTAGATACAGTGGTCGAACAAACTATTAAAACAACTTTCAACCGCAACCAGTCATAACCATAGTTGTCAAGGTGCCATTAGAATGGCAAGGCGTTTGGCTGCCTTTCATGGGCCCATGAAAGGCGGGCCATACGCTCACTTAGGCAGCCCGCCCAGGGTGTTTAGGCGCCTAACGTGCGCCTGACCCAATCCGGCTTGCTCATTCACCCCCCCGCCTGGCCTGATAACCCACTTATTTAACCCTTTGCCCGACCTTGACGCCTTTGTCGCTCGTGTCCCTTTCATCCCCTTCGTTCTCTTATGCCATGCTAGGGTTCGCCTACGGCTGAAGCCACCACTACGATCGTTGGTCGCCGTCACTACAGCCGCCGTGTCGTTTGCCGTTCATCGCTGATGCTGCCGTCATCGTCGCAATAAGCGCTGTGTGTACGTGCGTGCACGCGTGGGTGCGCGCATGCGTGTGCGTGTGTGACTGTAAAAGGGACCAATGCCCTTGTGGCTTAGCCCCCCTCCCTCCTTCTCTCTCCTATCTCTCTTAAACCCCTCTAGTCTCGGAGTCCCCTCTCCCTCTCTCTATCTCTTTAAAAGGTTCGAATCCCTGTGTATGTGTGCCCGAGCCCCCCTCCTTCCCTCTCTGCTCTCTCTCTGTGTCACACACACAAACACAATCTCTCTCTGTGTATGTGTGTGTCAAAGGGAGTAGGACCAAAGCTCCCCCACCCCCCCTTCTCTCACACACACAATTACTCGCACACACAGATGCACAGAGTTACACGGTGCACACTTGCAAGTTTTATATAAATGTTTGATAAATTCTATCCTTTTGTTGTTGTAAACTTGTAAATTGTACTGTTTTGTTTTGTATATCTTGTCTTTAGAAATTTATTCGTTAATGTTTAATTATCTCATGGGTATTAATTTTTTATTTTGAATGTATGATGTTGTTGTTATTTGAATGCACGATGTTGTTATTTTTTATTTATTTGACGAATTTATAATTAATACACTAAAACATATATTTTAGGGAGGTGCCTAAGTTGCCGCTTAAGCGGCCCCCTTAACGCCTAAGCGCTTAGGCTCCCTAGGAATGCGTTGGATTGCCTTAGCACCTTGACAACTATGGTCAGAACAGCAATAGACTAAGACCGAAAAGAAGAAGTCAACGCCGGCAAAGCTGCCAGAGGCAAAAGATGTAAAGAACAAGGCAATAGTCACGAGTGCCCCGCTTCTAGGGGTGCAACCTCAGTCCCGCTTCATCAGAGAGGCGGCAAGGAAGAAGAAACATGAAAAGAACATGAGGAGAAAATGAAAAAAGAAAGCTGAAGAGATAGAAAGCCTTGGCTAGTTCCTCAGCTATGGCCAAAGACGGAGTCACGCCTTTGTAGAGGCTCCAAAATATCCTTGATGAGCTGGAAGAATACTAGCCAGGGTAGCGGACTAAAGATGTTTCCTTGGTAGATGCATCCCATAGGAAGAATTCGAAAGGCGGGCTCAATTAGAGGCCTGGCTACTACAACTTTGTGAACATATGCAGGGGGCAGAAGAGGATGTTTCTCAGTCCCAGATGATGCCAACATTTTCTGGGCAGAAGACCTGACACTAGAAAAGCTCAAACGGCAATTCCAGTCAATGTCTTGCAACATGATCTCGGTGCAATTCCAAGTTGAGGAGGGCACCTTAGATGACAAGATCAGATAGGGAATTCCGGATCGGATCGGCTGGTCGGATCAGGACCCACCGATCCCGATCCGGATTGGCCGGAATCGACCGATCCTGGCCAAAAATTGGCCAGGATCGGCCGATTCCGGCCGGATCGGCACCGGCCGATCTTGCCTTCCATGAGATCAGATGCATCTCACTTAAGTCTAGGAGACCACTGTCAACTTATCAAAGAAGAAATAGCTAGCCGAATCTAAAAAGATGCCAGGATGCTCAAGCTGATGCTTTGGTCATGTTGGTGCCTACCCTCAAATTGCCTCCCGCAGGTGAGACTAAAATTGTTGTGAGGGATAGGAGGTTATTTCTTAACCTCAATAAATGAAGAAAATGACCAAATGGTGTTTGAAGTCAATACACTATAAAAAAGGTGATACAAAGGATGATGATTGGCGTACCCTCCTCATCAATATCAAGAACAACTGGTTGCCGGAAATGATTCAATTGCTGCGAAGAGCAGCCTTATATAGGCTGATGGATGGCGTCCTATATTGCCTAGTCGCTCAAGATAAAAACGTAGTCCTATTGCCTTTCTCCCAAGGAGGCCGTAACATAATGAAAGAGATCCACACTAGAGTATACGGAGCTCACCAGTCTGGCTAAAAAATGAAGATTAATATTAGAGCTAAGTGCTTTTGCTGGCTAACAATATTCGCTGACTGTGAGAAAATGGGCAAGAGCCGCCCCAAATGCCAATCTTTCGGGCGAGTCCCTAGAAGGCCTCCAACCAGTTATACCCAACAACTCCTGCATGGCCTCCCCTATTGAAAATAGATGTTGTGGGTTTGTTTGCGCCTTCATCCCGAGGGTGCAAATATATTTTAGCCGTAACGGAATATTTCACACGTTGGGCAGGAGTTTCCCGCTAAAAGAGGTAATGGGTAAAGCCGTATCACGCTTTGTCTGACGCAATATCATGTATAAATTCGAGACATCTAGTCGGGTCACATCAGATGATGGCATGCCGTTCAAGAATTAGACTATTTATAAAATGGCTGCCTGTCAACGCCTACAAACATATCAAGTTCGAATGCCCGAGCCTTTGACAAATTAGTGAAGGAGAGGACCTTTGAAAAGGGAGATGTTGTAATGGTCAAGCAGTAGGATGTTATGGCATTCTGGCCTAAGAACAAGTTCAAACCAAATTGGATCGAGCCTTTTATAGTGAGCTAAGTCTACGAAGGCAACGTCCATAAGTTGGTAGATGAAAAAGGAAAATTTGGCCTTCCGCCCACAAAATGGTCGGCATATGAAGCTGTACAATACTTCGGAGCATGAGTTCCCCAGAGCCAACTGTAAAAGGAGTCTTAGTGCCGCAGGATCTGATGTATGTGTGTGTGTATAAAAGAAAAAAAGAAAGAGCTAGAAGGGGCTTAAAAACGAGGTGCTCCGACGGACTTAATTGGTCCCACCCTTATAGGAGACCGATCAAAGGCAAAAAGGTCAAAACCCGAGTGAGGTGAAAATCCGAAAGGATGCTTCCTGGTGTGTGAAAATCTGTGAGGGCGCACATGCAAAAATAAGAAGGGGCAAACTTTAGTGAAAACTTGCAAAGACGTCGATGTTGGTAAAAAAAAAAAAAGAATCATCATCATCATCACCATTCAACAACTCACTAAGGTAAGGCTCTTTAAAGCCACTCGTACCATGAATATCCAAAGATATACACAACCATACCCTGGTGGGGGGAGAGCTCTCTTGGCCTATCTCAAGTGGAGATCGAGTTTTCCCGCATCATTATCTGGGGGGATATCAGAGTTGTTGATGACGAAAATAAACCTTAATGTCACTTTGGTGACGTGGGAATATTCCTATAAAGGGCTACAACCGAGGCGACGATGACAATGTCTTTTCATCTCGATAAGGAAGTGGGAAGCTTGATTCCTCACTTGATATGGGCAAAGGGAGCGCTCCACCTTTTCGCCAAAATCTCTTGACCTACCCAATAATATTTTTTTTTTTCAACAATTCAGCAAATACCTTGGCCCAAAGAACCTTGGTATCCTAAAATTCAGCAAATCTTCCGGCCCCTGAGAGCCATTATATCCCGAGAGGGACTCAAGCTTCATAGTTTGATCGCAATCACTAAATGTCAAAGTCTTCAACAAAGGGAGGTGATGTACTCCAATGCTTGCGACCAGGGGAAGCGTCACACCCTTCGACAAAAGGAGTCCCGACGTCTTCGACCACGGGAAGCGCCACATTCTTAGACAACGAGCATTCCAACGTCTTTGACCAAGGAAAGTGTCACATCCTTAAAAAAAATAAAATAATAATATTTCAATATTTTTCGCCCTTGGGAGGCATAGTATCCCGAAATCCTTGCGCCCCCAGGAGGCGTAGTATTCCAAGGTCTTTACACCCTCGAGAGTCATAGTATCTTAAAATTCTTGCGCCCTCGGGAGACATAGTATCCCAAAATCCTTACGCCTACGGGAGTATCCCAAAATCCTTGCACCCTTGGTAGGTGTACTATTCCAAAATCCTTGCGCTTTCGAGAGGCATAGTATCCGAAAATCCTTGATCTCTTGGAGCCATTGTATCCCAAATTTACGGCTACTTAGAACTTTGTTTACTTGGAAATTTCAAAAATCGCAAGTCCCCTCAGAGTCTTTGTATCCACTATCACCATTGGTTTTAGGGAAACATCAATTCCCTACTAGAAATTCCTTATCGGTTCTCAGGAAAACCTTAATTTCCTATCAGAAATTCCTTATCGATTCCTAAAGAAACCTTAATTCCCTACCAGAAATTTTTTATGGATTTTCAGGGAAGCCTTAATTCCTTATCAGAAATTCTTTATCGATTCCCAGGGAAGCTTGAATTCCTTATCAGAAATTCTTTATCGGTCCCCAGGGAAGCCTGAATTCCTTATCAGAAATTTCTTATTGGTTCCTAGAGAAGCCTCAATTCCCTACTAGAAATTCCTTATCGGTTCTCAGGGAAGCCTTAATTTCCTACCAGAAATTCCTTATTAGTCTCTAGGGAAGCCTCAATCCCCCACCTCCTACCAAATATATCCTTAGTGGCCTTTAGAGGAGCCTCAATTCCCTACCGCAAAAATTCCTTATCGGCCTTTAGAGGAGCCTCAATTCCCTATTGTAGAAATTCTTTATTGGCCCTTAGAGGAGCCCCGATTCCCTACCATGAAAAAATACATCCTTATCGGCCCTTAAGGAAGTCTGAATTCCCTACTGTAGATACATCCTTATCGGCCCTCAGGAAAGCCTCAATTCCCTACTGTAGATACATCCTTATCGGCCCTCAGAGGAGCCTCAATTTCCTACCGTAGATACATCCTTATCGGCCCTCAGAAGAGCCTCAAGTCCCTACCGTAAATACATTCTTATCGGCCCTCAGAGGACCTTCAAGTCCCTACCGCAGATACATCCTTATCAGCCCTCAGGGAAGCTTCGATTCCCCACTAGGTACATCCTTATCGGCCCTTAGGAAAGCCTCAATTCCCTACCAGATATATCCTTATTGGCCCTCAGAATAGCCTCTATTTCCCTACGACAAAGTAGACTCCTATTGGTCTCGAGAGCCGTGGTATCCTAGAATCCCAGTCCCCAGGAGCTGTCGCAGACCCAAGTCCTATGATTGCCTACAACCTTTATCTTCATTCAGGCGGGCAAAAAACACACAAGTCCCACCAAAATTCCACAACTCATCATTCTGGCCCTCAAAGAAGCCGTAAATCCCTACTGAACAAAAAGGAAAAAAAATGGGAGTTTAAAAATGAGGTGTCCCGACATGCTTAATTGGTCCCGCCTCTAAATGGATCGATTAAGGATAAAAAGGTCTCAAACCCAGCTAAGGTGAAAGTTTGAAAGAGCGTCTTAGGCAAAATCGGGTAACCATGCTGTATGAAAATTCAAAAAGGTGTGCAGGCAAAAGTAAGAGGAGGCTAATGCTGGCAAAAATCTAAAAACGCATTGTTGTTAGTGTAAAAAAAAAAGGGGAGCTTAAAAACGAGGTGGCCCCGACGGACTTAATTGGTTCAGCCCCTAAAGGGATCTGTTAAGGGTAAAAAAGTCCCAAACCCAGTTAAGGTGAAAACATATAACAAAGACTTCATATCATCCAAACTTAGCATTGATCTTCAGAAGAACATTTATAGTACATTGAAGCAATGATGGTGCCCAGACAAGCCCTCGAGGTAGCTCAAGTTCTCCAACAAAATGAGTGCATTAAGAACTACAAAGAGGGCAGATCAATTCTAGCGCGGGGAAGAGCCATGGCCTGCCAGAGGCTACGATGGACTGTCTACCAGTGAATGGAGAACTTCAAGCCTTAGAAAAGATTTGGTTCCATCTACGGAAAGCCAGGCAAAGCGGCGATTGATGGGTACCACAAAATGGGAGTTTTCCCCCAACAAAACTTTAAAGATCTGTGCCTACAAGAGCAGAGCGGCAATCTATGGATCCTCGTCCGCCACACTAGAAAGGACGGTATCCTTCTGATATTGGAGCGTAGGAGTCTCCGCAATCCGAGTTGCGTTGGCTACTTCGATACTCTAAATTTCTGCCCGCATCTGGAAAAGGCTGCTTAACAGTTGGCGGAGCTAGAATATCGTCCTCCCTGAGTCTCGCTATCTGAAAATCTCTTGCATGGGCCCTGAAGGCAAAGACAATAAGTTGTAGAAAGATAGAGAGAAAAAATAGGAGTCAGAGAGCCGCAATAGAAGTCTCAAGATACAAAAATTGACCAAGCCCTAATAGAGTCATATGACAAGGTTAAATTGCTATGCACCAGATATTAAATCAATCCAGAATGCTTTGTGTGGAGCTCTTGGAAATACCCAGATAAGACACTGATACCCTAAAATAGAGCAAATGTCAAAAGAATCAAGCGACTCGCCTGTATTCTCTTAAGGAGTTCCCATGTCATGAAGGTCAAGAGATCCTCCGGAATCGAGTAAAGGTCGAAAGATTCAAGTGACATCAACTTATGAGGAATCTTCAAGTCACGAAGGCCAAGAGGACCCCGTAATCAGAGGGGTTGGATGCTTTCAATTACATCCAGAGAGCTGAAAAGTTATGATAACAACACTGTAGCAATTGGCATATACCTAGATAAGCTCAGAGGGAGCATATGCATAGTAAAATTAAGGGTCATCAGGACCCAGATAAGCTTAAAGGGAGCATATGCATATCAAGCTGAAGCGATGCGTCGTTTGGCATGTACGAGACAACACTGTAGCCTCCCTCAGAAGCCTTAGATAAATAAGACAAAGTTCTGGAAGTTGATGTGACAGCGCCAATACTCCGCACTGTGAGAGCTTTTCAAGCATGCAAAATGAAGATTTCTTGTGGCCAAAAGAGACACAGGACACGCACCTTCGTCGTCGCCTCCGGCACATGTCCCATGTGGGGCATTTGTTGAACTTTTTTTTTTGACGGTGTAAAAGCAAAAAAAATGATGGAGGGGCAAGAAAAGAACTTAAGGAAGCCCTATTAATGGCCTTCAGTGGAGCCATAAAAAGAGAGAGGGAGGAAGGCTTCACCCCCCACCGGTTCTCACTCAAAGTCCAAACTGGTGGGGGCGTCTCCCTCATTAAATGTAGAAAAAAAGAGAGAGAGGGGTGGGGCAATAAAGAAAAGAAAAAAGTGGGAGGCCAGACCCCCCACCGGTTCCCATTTGGAACCCTCACCGGTGGGGTCCTGCCCCCTATTTAAAAAAAAAAAAAACACCAATCGATGGGGGGTATCCTCCATTAAATACATGAAAAGGAAAAGGAAGGGATTTATGGCCATCAATGGCCTTGAAGTAGGAGCTTTTAATGCTCCAGCGGGGTTCCTAGTTAATGGCCTCTCCACTAGTGGAGAATTCTTTAATGCTCTAATGATTATCCTAACAATGGGAGGCTTTCTTTCCCCATTTAAGGGAAGAAAAAAAGAAACAAAAGAAGGGGAGAGTGGTTGGCAGAACCGGTAGGGGTGTTAACCGGTGGCATCCCCCCCTCCCTAACAATGGGAGGCTTTCTTTCCCCATTTAAGGGAAGAAAAAAAGAAACAAAAGAAGGGGAGAGTGGTTGGCAGAACCGGTAGGGGTGTTAACCGGTGGCATCCACCCCCCCCCCCCCCCCCCCCCTCCCCTCTTTTAGCTCCTCTCTCATGTCTCTCTCTTGGTGCGCCACCGGTTGGGCCTCCAACCCCTATGAATATCTCCGCGGGGGAGATGAAGGGCATACTCATTTGGCCTAAAATTCTTAAGGGAAAATTTTGCCATTTTGAAGATACAAACTTAGTGTTTCGCACAAGTTCAAGCGCGCAAGGAGGAGGAGTCTCTTTTGGGTTCCCTTTCAAGGTTATCTTAAGGAGATATTCTGCCAAAATTTTGTTGTAAATCCAACATTAAATAAGCTGTTATTTTGCTGAATTTTTAATGAAATAATATGTTGACTATGTTGTTTTCATACTTAATGTATGTATATATATATTTTGTGTGTGTAAGCTTAATCCCATATCTAATTAATAATACATGCATGTAATTAGTCATACTTAATTAACTATATGCTTAATTAATTGTATACCTAATGACATAAATGCCCTTAGTCTCTCCCCTAAACCTAATTAAGTCCTAAAACATAGCTAAAGCTTAATTAATAAAATATAAACATACTTTCATAAACTATAACTTAAATTACATATACTTAATATATTTAAAACACATGAATATCATTATAATCCTTTAATAACTAATCTAATTACGGAATCGATCTTAAATGACTAAAATGTCCCTCAACCCATAAAAATCAGTAAAAATAAGAGAAAAATCCTAAAAAAATATAAAAAGCTCCGGTATGCATTAAATACCCCCAAAACCCTAGAAATGACCTTAATATTCCCAAACCTTAAAAAATGACCAAAAAGGCCTCCTCATAATAAAAAAATCTATAAAATCACAGAAAATTCTAAAAAAATATAAAAAACACTGGCATACCCTAAATACCCTCAAAACCCTAAAAATGAGCAAAATTATCAAATATCCCTAATACATAAAAAATCATAACAAATTATAAAAAATATAAAAAATATCAAATCACTTAAAACATGATTAGTACTCAAAAACTGAAACTTTTAGAAATTATCAAAATACCCCTGCAGCTCCAAAATGCTTACAACAGCCCAAAAACACATCCTAGGATTTCAAAACCTTTCCTATCTATTGAAACACATTGAAAACACTAAAATGGCTGTAATACCCCTATACCCTCCAACTTGGTATAATTACCAAAATATACCTTTATGGGTCTAAAACACTTGGAATCAATCCAAAACTCTTTTAAGAGTCTCCTAACCCATCATAAACCTATCCTAAGCCTGGGTGAGACTAAGGGCTTAACCTAAAACATATCTTCATGCATGTGCTGCATGTAGTAATAGTATTGTATGTTACAAGGGCATCAATGGACGGTTAATTAAGGGTTGTTGAGCGGTTGCTCGGCGTAATTAACATAAAACGAGGTCAGTGGAGACTGAAGAGAGGTCCTATACTCGGATCTTCGCCTGATCCGAAGTCCATAACTCCTTGAGGGCTAATATCAAGCTCTCACAGTCCAAGAAACAAAATAAATAAAATTGACCTACATTTCTCAAAATAAAGCAAAATGACGAAATAACTTATCATAGGAGCGATCTAGGCCAAATCCAAATAGGCCCTCAGCTCCTCTGATAAGGTACAACCAATTGCATTAGACTTAGCTAGAAATGGAGAGCTGCCAAGAAGGGAACCAAAATAGGCAGGATTGGGTTTGATTTTGATTTATGACTAGAACTGTCTAGTTTTGGTCTAACTGTACTGGTTTCAAGGTGGTTATACGGTCGGGACCATAGTTATCAAGGCATATGGCGTCTAGGTGTGCCTAGGCGCACATAGGATCCCAAGTGCCAGACTGCCTAGTTGAATGCTTAAAAGGCAGGTATGGTGTCCACTTAGGCAGACTAGGCACCTGTCTTTGCTCTTTGGATCTGCATGGCTCAGCTTGGTTGCCAAATCAGCCTGGCCCAACTGACCAGGCCCAGCTGCCCACCTGTGCTATTTAAGCTCCTGTGTAACCCCCCCCCCCCCCCCCCCCCCCCCCCCCCCCCCCCCCCGCCCAAAACACACACACAAACGCCTGATCCCCATTTCCAAATTGCGAATGCCCCTCTGTGCTGCACTGGGTTGCTGCCAGGTAGCTTCACCAGCCATCGCCATTGTCTCCCTCCTCTTCTGGCCATCGCCGCTGGCCATCCAGCATCATCCTCCAGCGACTACAATGACGTCTTTGCGTGCTGCATCTGGCATCTCCCTCTCCCTCTGGCGACTGCGACGACAAAAACTCTGCCTTCCAGCGAACAGTAAGCGTCTCTCACTTCTCTCTCTCTCTGGTCACTATGGTGTGCAACCACTATTCGCGTCGCTTACCGTGGCTGTCCGGGCCACTGCTTGCCGTCGTTGTTCACGTAGATGCTTGCCTGCTCCTCCTCCATTGATGATAAAAGATAGACTACCTCCCTCATGCCAATGATTTGGCCATGGGTACCAGCTGACTCTCTCTTACTCACACATGTGGATGTGCACACAGCACACTCACAAGTTACATGACTCACCCACAGTGCAAACATTCTTGCCCCCACTCTCTCCTCTGTAAACCTGCCACTAAAACCCTCCCACCTCTGTCCCCCGCCAGCGTTCAGCCCCTATCACCCCCCCCAACTAGGTGCATAGGCATCCATGTGCCCCCAAAGTGGCTTCAGTTGCTGGTCGGGCCTGCCAGCGCGTTAACTGGGATTCAGCCCAATAAGGGCGGGCTGGGCTACGTGGCTGAGCTTCATTCAAGCCAGGTTCGAGCTCAAAGCTAAAGCCTGACCAGTTGATTGGGCTGGGCTTGGGCTCATCTGTTCATGCTGGGTTAGGACTTTATACCACTTGGTTTTGGGTAAAATGGGTTTAAAAGGAGTGGGGAGGATAGGGGCATTGAAAGAGACAAAAGGAGATGTGTCATGATCTACCTGCAGATCTTCCATGAGAATTGGGCTACAGCAGCAAGGCGTAAGCCATAAGGTGATTGTTCAATGGAAACTTGCAGAGACCATGGGAAAAAGGATGCGATCATCCCTCATCAGCATGGATCCCTGTGGCAGTGGAAGGAGATCCATCCAGTGTCCCTTGGATTGATCTGCAAATGACAAGCATGGTTTTTTTTTTTGTTGGCCATTCTCTTGGCCTAGAATCTCCAATCTTCAGCATTCTCTTTTCTAGTGAGTGGCATGGCTTCATTGGCAGGATCTCATTTGCTGGTATGTGGCGTGGCTCAGCAAACATGCAACATCCTACATTCCCTCTATTGTAACCCCTCCCTCTCTATCTTGTTACCCTCATGACCCATTCTCTCTACTTCTTTCTTAATCCTCGAGGCTCGAGCTGCTGGCCCCAAAGTCCCTTGCAACACCTTCTTTACCCAGGAACTCTATGGGCTGTCCATTACCACTCCATGCACTTGAATCCTGGATCCATACCTCAAACCACAGATCCATTGCAGCAACACCACCCTCACCTGCAGATGCACGTCTTCTGTGGGCATGAGGACTCTCACCTTCCTCTTTAGCTGCCATACTGTCTTAGTGCTGGACTCCCCTCCCCTTTTAGCTGCCAGAGCCTTTTACATCCCCTGCAACATCCTCACATTCCTAAGAACAAGATACGAGGAAAAAACATCTCACTCCCCCTTTCAAATTCTGCCGTTTACAGGATAATGTTTCCATCAAAAGCACTGGAGATTACCTTACCCCTCCCCCCCCTCTCTCTCTCTATATTTATATATAGTTACCTGAGCAAATTGACTAGTTCTGATTCTAATCAAGGTTTGCCGTATCGTTGATCCGTATCGGATCGTATCTTCCTAGATACGGTACGATACCGATCTGACTGGGGCCGACTTGGTCCGACTCGCACAAGTCAAGCCAATGAGTTTGTTAAAATTAATGAGTTTAAGTCACATTTTAGCGAAATATACCCTATTAATTGATATAAAAAGTATAATCTTACTTATCAAATAGGAAAAACTCAACTTAAAACATTCCATTAAGTATGTATGAGTTGGCACAATCCGGTCTAACTCGGTGCATATCAGCAGATTGGGTCGGTCTAGATATGAGTCGACTTGTACGAGTCGGCTTGATCCGGTACGATACAACAAACCATGGTTCTGATCCAGATTTGGGTGCTGAGGTCCAGTTTGGTTCTCCTCTAGAATCTTCTTCCATCATGGTGTGTGCACGCCAAAGGAAATAATGACTTGACCTTCGTATTCTTATGTGAAAACTTATTCTGATTTTTAGAACAAAAAAGCCAGGGGGGGGGGTGTGCAGTCCTGACAGGAAAAGCTGATTTTCAGCATGCTTGGATTTCATGGCTTCGAAATCGATACTGCTTCAAAGCCTGTGCTGTCCAATACTAAATTCATTAGAGTTTCAGTAAGATCTATAAACTGTAAGTACCGGAATATCTTGCAACAGTACCATGCCTGCTTTTATCTCTGTTGGACTAGAGATAGGAACTTCTAGTGGTAACTGAATACCAATTTGCTGGATTTGAAATTTTGCTAATCTTTTTCTTGATGCATGTATTTATTATTTAAGTCATACTAGGGGCACACATCATTTTTTTCTCTTTTAGCAGGCTGTTTCCGATGTAATAGAATTCTTACATCCTTTAGAATCATCAACTGTCATATAACATATAAGGCCTTGTAGTTCAGATAGTGGATATGTATATATCGATGGTATCTTTAGAAACATCTAAATTCCATTTCAGGGAGGTAGATTCCATGGACTTGAGAAGAAAACTTCCATTCTGTGTTGGGCTCCTATTACGACTTCTGAGGAAGAACTTCAAGGTTTTCCTAACATGTACGACTGGATTTGAAAGATCTCCTGCATGCGTGATTGCATATTTGCACTGGATCCAAGATACTGCTCTTCACGCAGCGCATAATTTTGTTACTGGGTTGCACTCTTGTAGGCCTGACAGGTACATGGTCTTCCACAGCTATATTATTCAATTCGAATGTGAAGTAGGAGTAGCATCACTTGAAATGAATTTTGCATCAATGATATTTCTCTGTAAGGAGTATTTACTATAATTTGGCTGACATTATTCACAGAACCACAAGGATATGCAACTGATGAAAGATGCAGGAATTACTGATATAGGGAGACTCAGATGTTTTTACATTATCAAAATCCTTTCATAATAATAATTAAAAAAAGAAACATACCCCCACCACTCTCTATGTGTGTGTGTGTGTGTGTATGTCTGCACGTGTATGTGTGTTTGCCCCCCTATTGGATGAACCATGGTGGTTGAACTGCCCCACCTCAACTCGCCAGTGCTGCGTCTGTCCCTCCATGCAAGTCCTCACCCTGCTAGACCTTCATGTGTGTATGTGTGCCCATGTGCTGTCTGTTAATGTGTGTTTGCATCCTTATCGGGGCAACCATGGTGGTTGAACTGCCCCACCTCACCTCACTAGTGCTGCTCCCATCCATCCGTGCAAGTCTATATGGGAGTTACATTCATAAATGAGAATCAGCTTGCTCTTTCTTTCATGTGTATTTACAAGATGGCTTGTTACCAAAGGGAACATGATTTTTTCCCTAAATGGACTCACTTTTCCTGACAGGGAACTTGGGTTGAAAACTTGTTTTCTTTCTTCTCTGCCATCCCTTCTTTCCTACACTGAGGCTTGGCTGTTAAAGAACCCTGCTGAGTCTTGTCCACGGGTATGTTGACCTTTGCCTGCAATTCATTGAGTTCTCCGACTAGTGTTGCTGGTCTTAGTTAGGTTTGTGCCAGAGTTCAAAGGGTATGATGAGTGCGTGTTCCATTTTGGGTAGGGTGTGCATGCATCCTTCACTAAATGTGGGCCATCATTGCAAGAGAAGCTGGTTAAGGCAGTGTTACTCAGAGCACAGGTTTTGAGTGATGTTTCGGGTGTAAAATGTCACTTGGGTGTAAAAGTTTCACTTGCAATAACCCAAGCATCCAGAGGCAAGAATGAGCGGGAGAGTGGGGGGGGGGGATCTTCTCCGGCTGGGTTCCCTCCTGCGTCAGGAGCGAACCAGGTGCCTCTGGGGAGAGCTCCGGTGGGTGTTTGGTGTTCCTTACGTAGAGGTAAAGGCCATGGGTGGGAGGTGTGCCCATTGAGGAGGGGACTGTCGTTTGCGAAGGTGGTCAGGAGAGGGGCTGGAGGTTCTCGTAGGCACAACAGGAGGTCGTGGCTGTGGGATCCTCCTTGTTCGAGGATGGGATATGCCCATGTTGCTGTCAGGAACTTTTGAGCTTCTGGACCAGAGGAAAGAAGATTGCCACCGGTGTTGCCAGTGCACAGTCTTGTCCGAAGAGGGGGATGTAAGGGAGATCCTTGCTCTGCTGCATGATAGATGGGCTGTGGAGGGGTGGGAGGTTAAAAGGATTGCCTCGAAGCTATTCTTGGTGTCAGGGCCATCGCAGGAGTTAATGGAGGAGCTGAAAGCGGCACGGATCTTGTCACGCCAGTCATTGGTGGTCCAGGTTTTAGCATGGGAGTTGTTCAAGGCAACCTATCCGAGCCCCAGGATGTTGGTCTTGGACATCGCATTGGTGGGCCTTCTGCTGCTGCAGATGGATGAAGCACTCCTTCAAGAGCTTTTGGACGACTTCGCCGACCTAATGGGCGTTTTGTCTTGGTCACCTCTGGAGGCTTCGTTGCTGGGGGCGGTGGTTAGAGTGAGGGCAGCAGGGTGGGAAGCCATCCCGGGTGTGGTCGAGGTGATTGTTGATGGGCGAAGGGCGGTGATTAGGGTGATGAGATCAGAGGACCTAGGCGGCTACGCTGGCAGAGACAAGAAGGGAAGGGCGTTAGGATTTCCTCAAGGGCATCGGCTGGAGGTAGGAGATGACTTGCCCGCATGTGACTGGTACGTGTGAGTTTCAAATTGCCCGCCTTCTGGGAGGACCCGTTTGGATTGTGAAACTAGTTTGAATTGGTGTTCGGGTGCCCGGGTACAGTCATCGGGCCGACTCGCTGACTTACTTGAACTTAGTACCAGCCATCGGCCTGCAGATCTTCATCTTCTTTGCCCGATTCTTGTTGATGCGAGCTGCCTGCTGAACTCACAGGTGGTGGTAATGACTCCGGCTCTAGGCCTGCAATAATACTCTGGTGTCAAACCTCTTCAGAGGCGACGGGAATCGCCGCTGACGGGTCTGAAAAATAGGGGCAAAGGAGCAGTGGAGTTGCCGAGCTGCTCCCTTAACTTGGAGCCCTTGTCTCTATGGTAGGGGAGTGGAGCCACCCCCCACTGTGTTTAGGAGGGTCTCTGGCCCAAGAGACCTCAGCTGCTGATGCCGACGCCTCCTCTTGAAGTCATCCCCACGCTCATTGGCAAAAGGACGGCTACGGGTTAGGAGGACTCCTGCCGTGAGGCCTTAAGGGCATCTCCGGGGATGTTGATGGGATTTGGGAGGAAGCTTGCTACACTGGAGGCCCCAGGGGCCTCCCCTAATGAAGTCTGATGGCCTCTATACCTGTGGAGGTCCGGGCAGGGGCTGGCCAGGTGATCTCTGTGGAGAGGGCTGACAGGGAGGCAATGGAGATGGAGGGTGCTAGCATCGGGTATGAGGGAACTGGACAGGTGGGGAAAGGGGTTTAGTTGTATGGGGAATACCAGGAGACTGTGGTGGCATATGTAGAGGGAACGGTGGGTGGTGAGGTTGGAGACCCTAAGGAGGGGGAATCAAAGGTAGGCCAAGCTTCATCACAAGGGGAACTTGGGAGGTCGGAGGTTAAGGAAATTATTACTCAAGTAGAGAGTGTGGTAGAGACTCAGGCGAGCAAGTTGCTGATGTAATAGGAGAGAGCACCTCACCAAGTCGTATCAGGAGTTTTTTGCTAAAGAGGAAATGTATTGGAAGTATAGATCTAAGGAGAGAGAGATTAAGGAAGGTGACAACAAGACGAGTTTCTTTTATAGGATCACCTTAGGAAGGAGAAGAAGAAATCACATTTCAACTGTTAGATCGGGGGATTGGGTATTTTCCAGTAGGGAGGAGATTCTTGAGCATACTTTACACTTATACTCACATTTGTTTTCGGAGGAGGATTAGACTAGGCCGGTCTTCAATGGAGGTTTTCAGATGGTTCTGTCAGATGAGGAGAGGGAAAGCCTTTCAACTCCTTTCTCCTTGGAAGAGTTTAGAGGTGCAGTCTTCTCTCTTGCAGGGGACAAAGCACCCAGCCCAGATGGTTGTTCTTTGTTGTTTTTTTTAGCATTGTTGGGAGATTATTCACCCGTTGATGCTGCATGCTGCTCTGGAGTTTCAAGAGGAAAAGGCCCATTTGAGAGGTATCAACAAAACCTTCATTGGTCTTATTCCTAAGAGGGAGGGTGCCAATGCTCTGACAGACTTTAGACCCATCAGTCTCTTGAATGGGGCATATAAGATCATTTCCAGGATGCTGGCTATCCGATTGAAGAAGGTGATCGACACGCTTATCAATGTTAACCAAAGTGCTTTCATCAGGGGTAGACAGATTCATGAGGGTTTTTTGGTCGCTCAAGAATGTTTACACTCGATGAAGACTTAGAGGAGAAGTGGTATTGTCCTTAAGCTTGATTTTGAGAAAGCTTATGATAGAGTGAATTGGTCTTGTCTCTTTGGCATGTTGGCTAAGCTCGGCTTTGGTGATAAATGAATTTCCTAGATTAGAGCTTCCGTCTCTTCAGCTTCTTTTGCTATTCTGGTTAATGGGGAGTCAACTACCTCTTTTCTTTAGTGGAGAGGACTCAGACAGCGGGATCCTCTTTCCCCGTTGTTGGTTGTCCTAGTGGCTCAGATTTTGAGTTGTATGTGGGACAGAGTTGTGGCAGCATGACTGATATCTGACTTCCAGGTAGACCTTCAGGATAGGTCTATCTCTCATCTCCAGTATGTAGACGACACGATTTTGTTCTGCTCAGGAGGGGAGGAGCAAATATTCATCGTGAGGCTGATTCTTAGGTTTTTAGATGGAGGGGACTGGGCTTAAGGTGAATTTCCAGAAGAGTGCAGTCTTTGGGATTAATGTTCCAGATGAGTTTTTGGAAAGGGCAACCACCATTTTGGGGTGTCAGGTGGGGTCATTTCCTTTTCATATTTGGGGCTACCCTTGTGCCCGTGGCATATAAGTGCAATGACTGGCAACATGTGATTCAGAAATTCCAGTCCACGTTGGCTGGATGGAAAGGTTGCTTACTGTCATATGGAGGAAGGTTGACGTTATGCCAGGCAGTCCTTGATAGTCTACCGATCTATTATCTCTCTCTTTTCAGAGTTCCTAAATCGGTGGCGAGGCAGCTTGATGGTATTCGGAGCAAATTCTTTTAGGGAGGCGATTATGGGTTTCCATGTTATTTGTTGGGGTAGACTGTGTAAGAGCAAACAAAATGGGGGTTTGGGTATTAAAAATCTAAGAGATTTCAATCTGGCTCTGTTGGCTAAATGGATATGGAAGTTTGGACAGATCACTATGTTTTATGGAGGGAAGTTATTGTGGAGAAGTATTATTCTAGGGGTAGAGCTTGGGTCTTCCGATTGCTTCATGAGTATAATGTATCCCATGTTTGGAAAGGCATCATCGAGGCAACTGACGTGGTGGTCTCGGCTTCTCGCTTCATCCTGGGAGGTAGCAAGTCATGCATATTCTGGACTAATAGGTGGGCAGGATTGGTGCTAACTCATGACTTTCCTAGATTGTTCGGTGTTGCTGGAGACCATATAGTAGTGGTGGAGCAGATGGGGGACAAGACTGGGGATCAGGTGGTCTGGACCCTGTTATTTAGAAGGAACCTCAGAGAGGATGAGATTCTGGAGTGTGCTGCCCTCTTGGAGACTTTGCAGGGGTTCAATGTGGATGCTAGCTGAGTAGACTAGGGCTGTCCACGGAGCGAATGTGGAACAAATATCACAGTATCCGACTCCGCTCCGTTTAGCATTATCTAAATATCCAACTCTATATACTATCTGACGGATAATAAATTTTCTATCCGAATTTGACTCCGTCGGTTAATATCCGAATTTAGATAATAATTCGAGTATTTGATTATTTCAACTGTCTTATAACTTAATGACTTGTAAATTTTATTCTTTGTATATTCATGAATATCATAGATTAAAATTAATAAATATTCAAGTTATAAATATTTAGATAAAATTTAAACAACTTAAATACTATTAAATATGCTTTAGATAATAACAAATGACTTAAACAATTTATCAAATGATTTAAATATGCTATATGGATTCTCTGTTTCTACTCTAAATGATTTTGGGCTACCTCTTCTAAAGGTTTAAAGCTTCCAAGTCATATTGTACTACTCTCTTTCAAGTTAATCTAAGTCTACCCCTTCTTTTCTTCCCCTCATCTATCCTAATATGCTCCTACGCCTAACATGCCGAAACCATCTCAATCTCTCTTATCTCAATTTGTTTTCAATTGGTACCACTCCTATCTTTTCTCTAATATACTAATTACGAATTTTATCTAGCCTAGCATGTCCGCACATCCACCTTAACATTCTCATCTTGGCAACATTCATTTTGGAGACATGTTGCCCCTTCATCGCCCAACACTCGCTACTATATAACATTACATGTCTTATCGCTATACGGTAGAATTTTCCTTTCAGCTTCGTTGGGATCTTGCGGTCACACAAGACTCCCGTGGCAAGTCTCCACTTCAACCATCTTGCTTTAATCTTATGATTAACATCCTCATCGCACCCTTCGTCTTCTTGGATCGAACCAAAATATTTGAAATGAGTGCTTTGGGGTATTACCATCCCATCTAAGTTAACTCCCTCCTTTTCGCCTATTTGACCTTCACTAAACTTATAATGCATGTATTCTGTCTTAGTTCTACTTGACCTAAAATCCTTAGACTCTAAGGTGCTCCTCTAAAATTCTTGTTTTCTATTAACTCTCTTGCGTCTCATCTATCAACACAATATCATCCGCAAACATCATACACCACGGAATGTCCTCTTGTATATCTTTTGTTAAATCATCCATAACTAATGCGAAAAGGTAAGGACTTACTGTTGATCCTTGATGCACTTCAACAGAAATAGGAAAATCTCTTGTTTCCCCTTTGACCGTGCGGACACTAGTAGTTGCTCCTTCATACATGTCTTAAATACTTGTATGTACCTAGCTCTTGCGTTTCATCATACACCACAAGACATCTCTTAGAACTCTATCATAGGCCTTCTCCAAATCGATGAACACTATATGTAGATCTTTCTTCAAATCTCTATATTTCTCTATCAAGCTCCTAATGCGAAAGATAGCTTCTATAGTAGATCGATCCGGCATAAAGCCAAATTGATTGGCCGAGATAGTTGTGTCAGAACGTAAACGATGTTCCACAACTCTCTCCAAAGCTTCATAGTATGACTTATGAGCTTAATTCCTCTATGATTTGAGCAGTCCTGGATGTCTCTTTTGTTTTTAAAAAAAGGTACAAGAGTGCTCTTTCTCTATTTATCTGGCCTTTTCTTAGAGACTAGGATCTTGTTAAACAGTCGGGTCAACCATTCCACTCCTACATCTTCTAAACATTTTTACACTTGAATAGGAATTCCATTAGGGCCACAATCTTGTACATTTTATGCCCATTATGTTTTCATTATGATTATCATTAAATTGTCAAAGTAGCTTCTTCACTTTTCTCTGATGTCCTCATCTTTCCTTTACTATCCTTGATGCATCTAACTTGGTTAAGATCCTGTGAGATTTCCATTTTTTTGATTAAAATCCTTCGATTTTGAAATATCTTTTTTGTCGGATTTGAAAATCTTTAGGGAAATCTTAATTTGAAAAGAGAGTTTTAAATTTTGAAAACATGTTCTCTTTTCTTTTAGGCATATTTTTAGGATTAATTATAAAAGTCTAAATAACTTCTAGATCGACTGTAGATCCATATTCTTGACCTCTCCCCACTGACCTCGGTCAGTGTTAATTACACCAATCAATGATTGGTAACCCTTGATTAACCATCCAGATAAGACTTGAAATAAACAGGAAAACAAGCAGGAGTTTAATACAGCATACAAGTCATTTTTTTATTTTTTGTTTTTAGTAAAGAGGAGTCTATGAGTATCCTTGAGGAAGATTCTTGGAAATTATCTTTTAAGTATCCTTTAAAAGGATGAAGGATTATTTGAACAGTATGTCCTTACATTTGAAATCTTTTGAAAGACATAGACTGCTTAAAGGATATCCTTAATTGATGAGGCATGAAGGCCGCCACATAATTAAGAATATTCTTTAAGGGTCCTTCAACTAATGTGAAGGAATCACAACATTATTTTAGGTCATTTAACTAGTATAAATAAACCATAATTTAATGATTAATCTATCAGTATGAAGAAACCACTTTAATTAATGGTTACCCTATCGATATAAATGAACAAAGGAATATTCTTATTGGTCCATCTATTAATAGGATAATCACGACTTCGTAGCCTGGCCCCTAGTTAGGACAGAACCATAAAAGGTACTGATTATACTTATTGATAAGGATGAATCAATAATCATATCATTTGGTCACTATACCAATAAGAGTGAACCATTCATCAAGTGGTCAATCTACCAATAGGATATAACCACTAAGTTTAGGCCATTCAACTAGTATGCTGAATTTGATTTTTTTTTTTAAAAAAAATAATAGAAAGAAGGACCTTGGTTAACCGATCGGTATGTAAGGGTCAAGTTGATTTAATTGGTTGAATAACAAATTTGGTAATTTGATTTATTAATTGATTAATCAATAATTTTAACTTGATTAGTTAAATTAATTGATTGATTTAATTTAATTGATTAATTTGATTTAATTTATTGATTGGATTTAATTGATTGATTTGACATAATTGATTTTATTTGATTTAATTGATTGATTGGATTTAATTGATTTAATTAATTAATTGATTGGTTGATTATAACACTTTAACTTGAACAGTTGAATTAATTGATTAATTTAATAAGTTTTGTTAATTTAATCGATTGAATAATTAATTAACAGACTTTTGTTAACTTAATTTGATTGATTGTATAACAATTTAACAAGTTCTGGTTGAATTATTTGATTGATTGATTGATTGATTAACAAATTTTATTAACTTAATTGATTAATTAAGTAATAATTTGACTTGATTAGTTGAAATCTTGTTGATTTTAATTGATTAACATATTTTTGGTAACTTAATTGATTGATTAAGTATCAATTTAACTTGATTGGTTGAAATTTTGTTGATTAAGTTGATTAAATAATTAATTAACATATTTTTTTGGTAACTTGACTAATTGATTAAGTACCAATTTAACAAATTTTGTTGAAATCTTGTTGATTTAATTGATTAGATGATTAATTGACACATTTTATTTGATTGATCGAGTACTAATTTAACTTAATTGGTTGATTAACAACTTGATTTGGTTAGTTGATTGGTTGGTTAATAAAATTGTTATATTATTTGATTGACTAGTAACTTAACAAATTAACTTAATTAGTTAAATTTACCGATTGATTAACAAATTTTATCAACTTAATTGATTGATTATTTAATAAATTAACTTAATTAGTTAAATTAATTGGTTAATTAACAAATTTATTATTTTGATTGGTTGAATTAATTGGTATACTAAGTTTGTTACTTTAGTTAGTTAAATTAATTGTTTGGTTGAATTAATTAATTTAATTAGTTAATTAACATATTTTTTAATTTAATTAATTGAATTAATTTGATTGATTAGTTAGCAAATTTTTAGTTTACCAAATATTATGGTAGAAATATTTTTTTTAATTTTTTTTAATTCAACTTCTTTTTTTTTTTAGATTAATATGGTCAACCAACTAATATGGAAGAACCATTATATATATATATATATTATTTTTTATTTTTTTATTTTTAATTTATTTTATTGAATGACCTACTAATCAATATAGTAGAACTACTAATTTTAATTTTCTGATTTTTAATGTTTAAATGGCCAACCAACCAATATTAATTTCTGATTTTTGATTTAATTTATTAAGTTAATTCATCTTTTGAATGGTCAACCAACCAATATGGAAGAACCATTTAATTAATTTATTTTCTATTTTTACATTTTTTAAGATTTATTAATTTTATCATTTTTATGTTTTCGCTTTCTTATTTTATTTAAGATTATTATCTTTATCATTTTTTTTATTTTCTGTTTTATCATTTTTAATTTATTTTATTGAATGGTCTACCAACTAATATAGTAGAACCATAATTTTAATTTTCTTATGTTTTTATTTTATTTTATTTTTATTTCAGAATTGCTAATTTTATTATCTTTTTATCTTATTTTATTCAGGAATCCTTAATTTTATCATTTTTATGTTTTATGTTTCTTATTTTATTTAAAGTTATTATCTTTTCATTTTTTCTGTTTTTTATTTTTTTATCTTTTAATTTCATGGCCAGACCAAACAATATGGCTAAACCAGTATTTAAATTTTATTTATTATTTTCTGATTTTTAATTTTATGGCCGACCAACCAATATGGTAGTACCACTTATTTTAATTTTCTGATTTTTATTATTTTCTGATTTTTAATTTTATGGCCGACCAACCGATATGGTAGAACCAAAATTTTATTAATTTTTTAAATTTTTTTATTTGATGGCCGGTCGACCGATATGATAGAACCATCGTTTATTAATTTTTTGATTTTTTTATTCGATGGCCGGCCAACCAATATGACAGAACCATCTTTATTAATTTTATGATTTTTTTGTTTGATGGCCGGCCAACCGATATGGCTGAACCATCATTTATTTAATTTTACACATGAAAATTAATCTACATGATAAAGTATAATCGTAAACTTCATTTCTTAAAAAAAACAAGATAGAAGCCTAAAACTAGGCCTTCTTTTCTTCCTTTTTTTTTTCTTGCAGGTTGGAACCTAGAAACTGCGGCAGACTTGGAGCTTGGAGCCAAGATCCTAGAAGCTTGCGGCTGGGCTTCTTGAAGCTTGGAGGAGGCTACGGCCAGGGGGGCTTTGCTGCGCTGGGATGGAGGACAGCCTTCGGGCTTCTTGAAGCTTGGAACCCGGGCAGCCTTGGGGCTCTCCGCACGCTGGAACCGGGCAGCCTTGGGGCTTCTGCACACGCTGGAACCGGGGGGACAGAGATGCTGCGATGGGGGGCCTTTTATAGGCATTTGAAGGCCGGGTATGGGGGGAGGCCGGTAGCACCCCCTACCAGTGCCAAGTAGGCGCCGGTAGGGGGCTGGATGTGCGTCGGGTGTGAGAGAGGGAGTTGGAGATGGGAGGGAGAGTGGATGAGGATGAAGGAGAATAAGGATGGGAGGGGGATGAGGATGGAGGGAGATAAGGATGGAGGGAGATAAGGATGAGAGGAGTTGGAGCCGGGATGAGGATGGGAAGGAGGAGAGTTGGAGTGGGAGTAGGAGAGGAGCCGGTCGGTCCTCTTGGAGAGGCTGGCCGGTCCTCTTTTTTTTTTTTTTTTTTTTGTTTGTCTCCCCCTGCGGCTCTCTCTCCCTGCGATCTTCTCTCTCTCTCTCTCCCTGCGATCCCCTCTCTCTCTCTCTATTCCCTGCGGTTTTCTCCTCTGTTGGCCGAGCCCTCCCTGTTGCTGCTGGCTATCTTTGGTGCTGCAATTGGTGGAAGCTTGCAAGAGGGCGCTGTGTTGCAGATTTTGAAGTATTGGAGCTGCTTGTTGCAGATTTTGTTGAAGGTTGCTGTTGGTGGGAGCTTGGAGCTTCTTGTTGCTGCAGATTTGAAGGCTTATAGCTGCTGGAGATTTCTTGTTGATCTTGCAAGATTGGAGGCTGCTGGGGCAGATTTGAGGAGCTCCTCTGTTGCAGATTTTGAGGCTTATAGTTGCAGATTTGAGGCTTCTTCCGGGTATTCTCCTCTTTTGCATATTTGTTTATATGTACTTAGATACATGTCTGCACATAGATTTTTTGTTTGATGCATATATATCTATATTGGCTTGCATGCATCAAAAGGATTTGTATGCATCTCTTTTGTTTTTTTTTTCATACATACACATATTTACATGCTCCCATATACATGCGTGCATATTGCACATACATGTAGATAGATTTGTAGTATCCCCCTTTTTTTCGTGGCTTAACCGATCCTGACACCTTTTCTCTCTTATTCTTGCTAATCTATAAATATCTTTTTCCCCTCTTTGGTTCCAAGTTTCTCATACATCTTTTCAAAGGCCTGAGCTCTTGCCCGACTAACAACTTTTTTTGCTATCTTGTATTGTTCATAAGTCTCATTATTATCACACTTTGGCAATCTTTTATACCATTCTCTTTTACTCTTCACTGCCTTTTGTACCTCCTCATTCCACCACCACCTCTCCTTCGCAGGTAAGCCATGTCCTTTAGACTCTCCGAATATTTTTCCAGCTACTTTTCTAATCTTTGAGGCCATATCTATCCACATAGTATTAGCGTCCAAATTCGACTTCCAATCACCCATATTGAGAAGTTCATTCTTAAACATCACTTGTTTCATCCCTTTTAATTCTCACTACCTTTTTCTAGCAGCAGTCTTCCATCTAAACGTATCTGACCACCTCTTGATCTTAATATCTAAGACTACTAACCTGTGTTGACTTGTTAATGTCTCTTCGGGGATAACTTTGCAATCCTTGCATAAAGCGTGATTTGTTTTCCTTGTGAGAAGGAAGTCAATTTGACTTCGATTTTGTCCACTTTTAAAGGTCACTAGATGAGATTCTATTTTTATGAAATGAGTATTTGTTGGTATAAGGTCGTAGGCCATAGTAAAATCGAGGATACTTTTTCCCTCCTCATTTCTAGTTCCAAAGCCAAAACCTTCATGAACCTTCTCATAACCTTGACGTTCACTTCCTACATGCCCATTGAGGTCCCCACCAATAAAGATATTCTCTTCATTTGGTATGCTCTGTATAAGGTCATCTATATCCCTCTCAAAACCTTCGTTTACTCTCACTATCTAATCAAACTTGTAGAACATAGGTACTAACTACATTAATCGCATCTCCCTCTATAATTAATTGTACTAAGATAATCCTATCTCCTACTCTCCTCACCGCTACCACTGCGTCCTTCACAATTTTATCAATAATAATACCTACCCCATTCTTATTTCTCTCATTTTCTGTATACCACAATTTGTAGCCTGTATTTCCTACTTCCTTATTTTTCTCTCCTATCCATTTAGTCTCTTGAATGCAAGCAATATTGACTTTTCTTTTCTCCATGGTATCAACAAGTTCCATCAACTTTCCTGTAAGAGACCCTATATTCTAAGAACATACTATGATCCTCTTCTCAACCTGCACTTTCTTAAAATTCTTTATGTAGTAACATCTATTATTCTCTAAGTTTGTCTTGTGTCTTATTATCTGTTCGGTTCCATGGATTAGCTTCTTTACCCACACCGGTCCATGATGTGGGAACCCTTGCTCATTTAACACTACATCCGGGCATCGACGTGGCGCGTCGCACCCAGGCTTCGATGCAGCGCGTCATAAGTAAAGGACGCTCCAACGTTAATTTTGATTGAATCCATATCATGAGATGTAACAAGATTTTTACGCTGGCTGTCACCTACCGCAACCCTCCTCCTTTATCCGTACTTGGAATTGGCTAAGCACAAGAGACTCATACTTAGGTGGAGTTGACTTAAACAATTTATCTAAATAAGTAAAATCATTAAAAATAAAAAATCTCAATAAACTTCATTATTATTGCTCAACACGTCTTAAGCATACTTCAAATATCAAATTACCGTTTACTTAAACATATAAATATCATTAAAATTAGAACTTATCAAAATACATAATCGGTCGGATAATAATCGTAGCGGATATCTATTTTCCGTTTTCGCTTCTATTATCAGTCGCATAATTAAACGAATATTCGGATATGTTCGTCGGATGTTCTAATCGGATAAATATCAGACTAATCCGATGCGGATACAAATCGGAGTTGGATATTATCCGGATCTGTTGACAACCTCAGAGTAGACACTATTCAGTGGTCGTGGATTGCTGGTGTTGATTTCTCTGTCAGATCGACTTATACCTTTATTGTAGATCGGGGACTAATGTCGCAAGTGGCTTGTCATATTTGGGTCCCGCGGCCCCCTCTGAAGGTGAAAATTCTTGTTTGGAGGATATCCAATTGGAAGATGCCGACGGCTAATAGATTGATTCAGTTCGGGTGTGACATGCCACCTATATGCAACCTATATGGAGAGGAGAATGAGGAGATTGATCATCTTTTTGTTTATTGCTCCTTTTCCACCGACATATGGTCTTCCTTGTTCCAGAAGTTCCATGTTGTCAGGACCCTTCATCAGTCAGTGGAGGATTTGATTCGTCTTTGGGCTTGGCATTTCCATCCCACTTAAGGGGGATAGGATGTTGTGGTGGCTGATTCTCCATGCAACTTTGTGGGCGATATGGTCTGAAAGGAATAAGAGGATCTTCACAAGGGAGGCAGTTACCCATGAAAGGGTTGTCTTTTGTCTTTAGTAGGTGAAAGAATGGATGAGTGTTAGGTGTAAAGATCAAGTGCATAATTCTTCGTTTTTTGCTCTTTTGGAAGATTAGCTGTGTATCACCATTTCGGTGTTTTGTAGAGTGAGGTGGAGAGATCCTTTTATTCATACATGTGATTTTTGTTCTCCTTTATACTATACAATGGTACTATCCCCACCCCCCCACCCCCCCACCCCAAAAATAAAATAAAAATAAAAATAAAATAAATCTCACTTGGGTGTTTTTTTAAGTTATGGAAAATTGAACCTTATTGACAAAATGTATTCTTTATCTTTTGACAAAAAACAAGAAAAGAATTAATGGCTACTTTTTTGGGAGAAGAAGTGAACATTTTTCTTCAGTCAAATCTGTTTGTTTTTTTCTAAATCCATCTCAAGATGGGTTTTAGAGAGGATTCATCAACTGCCATTTATAAATCTCTTTCCCCATCTGAAATCAGCTTGCATACTGCACACAAGCCAACACAGCAATGCTTCATTCAGGAATGCTTAAAAGATTTTGGGGATTCCAATGGTCGAAGTCTATCTTATAAGGATTCCCAATACTGTCTAAATTTTTTCCTTTGTGCCTTCGGTTCCTCAATTGGGTTTGTTTGAAGAATGCAGCAGTGTGGTTGAGTTTTTTGTGATGCACCTTTTGTATGTGTGCCATTTGGGCACTCAGATCCATCTTCACATGTTGAATCACAAATTTGCAATGGCCGTTTTACAACTAGTGTCATTTCCTCCCCAACACATGCCAAATAGTAGTGATTTGAGCCTTCAGATGATATGTGCCGGTTGAGTCCAGGACATTCTTGAGCAAGTTGGAAGGTCACCTGTTTCATTTTTTGAAGACTGGGATTAAATCATGCCATGTCAGATGGCTTTATTTTGGTGGGTTAGCTACTCCATATCACATTAAATGATTGATTCAATGCCTCTTACTAAGTGTCTTGATATTTCATTAGGAGGCCTAATTGGATTTTTGACATACTTTCTCAAGTGACTATTTAAATAAAAAGTCTCTTTCTGCTGTGCTTTATGACTTAACCATGCTATCTAAACTCCCCGTCGGGTTAAATGGGATGTGATGCCTTGGCGGTTAATTTTACTCGTTGCCAGGTAATTTGATAGTTCATCAGATGGTGAGTTAAATTTTTGGCACCCATATACTCGCTGAGCATCGCAAAGTCCTTGATTAAGTTCTTTTCATGCACTTTTGGGGCTTGATTGGTTTCTTGAGTTTGCTTTGCAAATGGACTCAACTTAGCCCGGTAAAAGGCGGCTTATCAGCTCTCTTTTGCCCCCTCTCTTGACGGCTTGTTTTGAGTCTAGAGAGGGACATTAAGATGGAGCTGGGAACCTGAAATCAATCCTTGAATCTTTGAGGAGTTCTTTCTTTTTGGGAAGGAGGGAAAAGAGAGAAGATTGGCCTTCACCTTGTTGCTTGGGATAAAGTTTGTACTAGTAGAGAACAAGGAGGTGTGGGTCCGACCAGCATTAGCGTTTTCAACAAAGCCTTATTGGCTAAATGGCTGTGGAGGATGGGAGATATTGACAAATGATAATACTATATGGATCAACATCATCAGAAATAAATACTATCCATTAGCCTCTAAGTGGACTCTAGAGCCTTCTACATAGTCCTCAGTGTCACCTATTTGGAGGAATATCGATAAATTAATGGATATTGTGAGATCAAGCACATTTTTTACACTTGGAGTGGGAAACTTAATCAGACATATGGTGCTCAGAAACTCCTTTTGCAATTATGTTTAACCAACTATACTCTACTGCTGTGGATAAAGGAAAGATGATCAATTATATTTATTCTCCATAGTATAGCAGCCATTGGAATATTTCTCTTAGAAGGGAACCAATTGGCGTTGAACTGGACTAACTAATGAATGTTCTTAGTATTGTACATCAGCTCAATATTGATAACTTGCACATAGACTCTAGATATTGGGCTTGGAGCTCTGAAGGGAACTTCTCAGTTAATGCTCTCAGCCTCTATTTGGACCTGCACCTAGAATCTCTCCTATAATGTTCTTTATTTCGTCTTTTTGGTGTTTTATTTGGAGAAATATAGGTCGATTTTATTTATTTTGTTTTTTGGACTATGCGACCTTGGGATAAACCTTCAGGGAGTCTGAGACTTCGGATTAGGCGAAGATCCGAGTATATGACCTCTCTCCACTGACCTCAGTCAGTGTTAATTACGTCAAGCAACCACTCGACAATCCTTGATTAACCGTCCGCATGATGCCCTTAAACAGACTGTACTACCACACGATGCGCATGCATATGAAGGTAGCTTTTAGGTTAGCCCTTGGCCTCGCCCAAGTTTAGGATAGATTTATGATGGGTTGGGAGACTTTAAAAGGTTTTGGATTGATTTCGAGCTATCTGGATTGACTCCAAATATTTTAGACTTATAAGGGTATTTTTGTAATTATGTCAAGTTGGAGGGCATATGGTACTGTGGTCACCTTAGTGTTTGAGATGAATTTTAGGGTTTGGAAAGGTTTCAAAACCTTAAGAGGTATTTTGGAGTTATTTTAAGTGTGTTTAGGTTGCAGGGGCATTTTGATAATTTTAGGTTAATGTGGGTTTTATGGGTATTTATCATATCTTAAGTAATTTGACATTTTTATGATTTTTCGTTGAATTTTTAATGATTTTTAGTGTATTAGGGATATTTTGGTAATTTTACTCGACTTTAGGGTTTTGAGGGCATTTAGGGTATGTTGGGTGGTTTTTATATTTTTTGGAATTTTCTGTAATTTTTACAGATTTTTATTATGAGGAGAGTATTTCGGTCATTTTTAAAGTTCAAGGGTCTTTTAAGTCATGTTGGGGGCTTTTTACATTTTTCTGGATTTTTCTTTTTGATTTTTACTGGTTTTCACTGATTTAATTAATTATTTATTAATTATCTTTGGGTGGTGGGCATTTTGGTCATTAACAACTAAGTGTGTTACTTGATGTGTATATGGTTCATTAAGTCTTGAATATTGACTCAAACTTAGCGATATATAGGAGTAAGGCCAAGGGCATTTATATGCTATTTATGTTTTAAGTATGGGTTATTATTTAAGTATAAGTTTAATCACACGAGTATGAGTGTTATTTAGGTGTAACTTCAATCATATGAACATGCAACACACATACACACAAGTATTTGGCACAAGAAGTATATTATTATTTCATTCGAAATTTCGACAAAGTATCGTCTTATGAAAGACGATTTTTACAATAAAATTTCAGCAGAGCTTCTCCTAGGAGAACCTTAGGAAGAAAACTCAAAAAATGAAGCCTCCTCCTATGTGCTTGAACTTGTGCAAAGCACATAGTTCATAGTCTTCAGAATGGCAGCACGTCCTCTAGAAATTTTTGGGCCAGTCGGCATGACCTTTCCCTTACCCCCTTGAGGGATAATTATTGTAACGACCCGCCACCCTATAATCGGGGATCCGATTTCTAAATAGGTACCCTAGAACAATAGTTGCTGGCACGTAACCCAAGACGAACTCTCCACGCTACGTCTGCTTGGAACCCTCACCTGAAAACTGTATGGATGAGTCTTATTGAAATAAACTCAGTAGGGATCCTCCGATCCCCACCACCCACTTATGCACCTACAAGTGCAACAACACAAATATAGGTAATCTAAATAAATAAAGCAATAAACGCAATTATCAAAGATTCTCAAATTCCGATATAAAACACATGCATTCATAAATGCAACATGTACGACTCTGAAACCACTCCACCACGGAGTCCACAACCAGCATCTCGGCTAAACACACAAACCACGCGGCCGAACGCGAAAAACACCGACCTGCTGGGACCAAACAACAACCTCTCGGATAGCGCGTTGGCTACTCCGGCTTGTCTAGCTCTAGGTGGTTCTGCTTCCTCCAGCACGAGTGACACTCCGAATGTACTACTCGCACATCGGTACTAGCTATACTCCGGGGTACACCAGGTGACCTAGTCTCTAGGCGTCACCCCACCACTCCTACACCGGCGCCGTGTCACTCCTACACTAACACAGGGTGTCTAAGCGCTAACAACTGTTACTCTAGGTCTACGATCACACAAAACATAACACAGTGCGATCTGATCACGTAGAAATCCTCGTTTTCGAAGTACAGTTCCGATTATGTATTTAACCAAACGATCTAACAATGTAAACATATGTTAATTGCATGAATTAATGGGGTTCTGTCTTGAATCGCGTCGCCCGTGGCCGACGTCATTCAAGACCCTTAAACTGGTTCAAATTTCGCAGAGTAACTGGGACCAGGGATACTGGCTTGAATGGCGTTGCCTATGGCCGACGCTATTCAGCTCTTTATCCTACAGTGGCCTCGGCAACCGAAAGAAATGGACCATAAATTACGTCGACTCAGTCGACGCCTATCTCAAATTGCGTTAGCCTGAGTGGACGTGTTTTACGCCCGAGACCGAGCCATACCGAATGATCTCTCTTCTCCCAAAAAATGCTCAAAAACTCAAAAACACAAAGGAGACAAGGGACGAAGTCTAATAACCAATTAATCACCCAAAACCTCATTCATAAAAATATCTATTTTCCTTAAAAAATCTCTTAAAACATGCTTTCTACCTGAAAATATCCACACATATCGCATGCTTCAAAGCGGGAAAATTATGGTTTTAAACAAAACACCGTGAGGATCGTCATCCTATCGGTTACTTGAACTCCTCCTACTCCTAGTTGCCGAACCGCCCGCCACAAGCCGCCGCCGGTACCGCCTTGGACGCCGTCACTCCACCAGGATGTCGGCCGCTGTCCGAAGAGAAATGCGTCGTGGAGGAGATGGTGGTGGTAGTGGTGGAAGTTAGGGGTTTGATGGGGTGGAGGGAGAGGAGGAATGGGGAGAGAAAATGAAGGAGAAGGGGAAGGGGGCGTCGGAGGTGTTCGGAGGGGAGGGGGAGGAGAGAGAAAGAAATGGAGGGAACGAAGGAAAAGAGGGAGGACTTCGGAGCGTCAACCGAAACTTTCTTAAATCGCGTTGTTCTAGGAAGACGCCGTTCATACGACAAGACGTGAGTCGTACACTGGCAGATCTTTGAATGGCGTCTCCCATGGCCGACGCCATTCAGACGATCTGACCGGGGCCGTACACATGCGCCCTCACGCCTGCCCACCTGGCACTCCTGCAAGTTCCTAAATGTCGTCCCCTAAGGCCGACGCCGTTCAAAATTGTCCAGCCCCACAAGGGCCCAAACTAAAGGATCTGACACCGAAATCGACCCAATAACCGGGTCCGAAATCTCAGTCCTTACAATTATAGTGGTGGGTGCCACCGTAAAACAAATAAGAGAGTGTGAGAGAGATGTTAGTGAGGAGGAGGGGAGAAGGCCTGGGTGGGTACCCCCACTGGCTGGGAACTGGTGGGGGTGCCACCGACCAGCACCCCCCTCCCCCCTACCGGCTCCACCGGTCCCCCAAATCAATGGCCACCTCCTTCTTTTCTCTATATTTTTCTTCTTTCTCTTTTTTGTATTAAATGATGAGAACCCCATTTAACCCCCTCTCTTTCTAGTCATACGGGAAAAGGGTTTCCAATGATTGGCCATTAATCATTATTTTAGTGGAGGTTCCACTAACATGGGGAGACCAAGAAGGAACCTTCTAATAGACATATAACAAAGTTAGAAGGTCGCAATGATGCGGCGGAGTGGAGAGAGTGGGGGAGGTTCCTCCGGTGAACCTTCTCTTGGTAGGGAGAAGGTTGGCTTGCAGTTCAAGGGAAGGGTGGTCGTAGCTCTGCTTTACGGAAGAATCTGGCCACGGTCGGACTTCCAGTAGGTAGAGATGTGTGCATCCGATGTTTGAGTAAGGGTCATCATGCAGCGGTGTGCAGAGAAGCTGTCCGGTGCTTACACTGTAAAGGAGTTGGACATAGATGATACTACTATCCTTCTCTTTGGCTCTCTACCAAGAAGCCAGTGGTGGGCGACAGGCAGGTGACTTCTCGTCAGGTAGCTAATTCAGGCAGTACCTCCTATCAGAAGGTTTATCCTGGCGTAGTGGAAATTCTATGGTCTCCAGAGATTGAGCCAGCCAAGCGCGCCTTGGAGAATTGTGTTGTTGCTTCTGTTCGGGAGAATCCTAAAGGGCTTGCAGTGGATTGTGAAGAGGTAAGGGGGACTTTGTAGAAACTTTGGCCGGAAGTGAGGTATTGGTGCATTAGAAGACTGGATTCATGCTCCTTTCTAGTTAGTGCCGAGGTTGAATTGTGGAGGAGTCGTGCTTGTTCCAGTGGAAGGGTGGTGTTGAAGAAGGGAGCCGTTATGTCTTTTTCACCGGAAGGTTGATGTTGGTACTTCCCCGGTGGAGGATGGTCTTGTTCTCTGGTGTAGACTTCAGGGGGTGCCTCTTCATCTTTGGAACATTAATACGTTCCAAGCAATATGTTCCAGATTTGGACGGCTCATAGAAGTGGATGGGAAGGGGCTCAGGGGGGATAACATTTCCTTTGTTCGGGTAAAAATCTCCATCTAGCAGATGTGGGATATCCCGGAGAAGATTAAAATTATGGTGGGGAGTGGTGTTTTTTGGGTTCGCATCGAGGTGGAAGAAGCAGGGAAGGTCAGTTCTGATAAGTAAGATTGATCATGGGCTGATGTGGTGGCGGAATATAGAAGGTTCAGGCATAACAGGGAGGGAGCAACTAAAACAGGGGCACCAGAGTTCTCCTTTCCTTCAGTCAAGGGTGATGTTGGTAATGAGTCTGACCCTACTCCTTACCTGACGAACTCAGCAGAGCTGAGTCAGAGGTAGGTGAAGAGTCAGGCAGGCGAAGGCAGAGGCATTCATGATACCGGTGGTCCTACATCCCATGGAGGAAAAGGGATCCTCGGGACATTCCCAGAGCCTTCCTTTTGCAGGGCCAAGTCGTCCACTGTTATCGGGGAGGGCAATCCCTTCTTTTATGGCATGGAGAAGGATCCCATTGTTGGTCCCGAGGTGGGTTTGGTGAAGGCTTGTCAGGGTGGTGTTGATGGGTTTCCAGGCGAAGAAGATGAACAGGTGCGGGGTCGGGTTCTTGTGAATTCGGTTATGGTTGGGGATCCGATGCTTAAGGATCCTTTCGTATCGGATCCTAACTTATTATTGAACCGGGGTCGAACTGGACCCATGGATGGCAGTACCAGTACCGGTCCGGGCCGGTACCGGTCGGTACGACCGGTACGGGCTTAAAAGGGCCCCAAAAAATCAGAAAAAAAAGAAAAAATCATAAAAAATCAGAAAAAAATCAGAAAAAATGTAAACAATTAATTAGCTATGTGTTGGGTGTGATAAAAGTGGGTTAAGACAAAGAAGTACACATAACACATACAAAATGACTATTTTTATAAAGATTAAACATGAAAAATATTATGTTAATGTACTAAATATTTACAACAATGCAAAATATTAACGAAATCAAACGATCCTTACTTATGAAAAACATAAGTGAGTCTCTTAATATGGATAATAACCCGTAGATCCTTCTGATTCATCATCTGGTTGCTGTTGCTGGTATCCATAATAAGGTTGCATATGTTCCCTATATTCACCATAACTAAACAATGATGCAGCCAAGTCGTGCATCCCTCTTTGAATCCCTCTTCGAGTATATGCTTGTTGACTTGATGAAATTCCAGAATCATGGTGCAAAGAAGTAGCATGAGGATAAGAAGAAGACCCTGACCCATAACTGCTACTGGGTGGAATCGGTGGATGGAATTGAAAGCCTTCATACTCTACTTGATCTCCCCAGCTATACACGCCTGCTTCTTGTTGGCCACCTCCATAACCTGACTGTTGTCCATGCTGACTTTGTGAATCATAATCTCCTTGACTTTCATATTGTCCTCTTCCTGTGTCAATATGTAAGGAGAAAGAAGGTGCATACACTCCGCCCCCGGTAGTAGCACCTGCAGCTGCACCAGCATCATCACTAGGAGACTCTGTCCCATTATCATTATCATCTTGATCATAATCAACAATTAACTTTCTTTTAACAATACTTGATTTTTTCTTTTGTGATGCCTGTTTTTGCTGGCTTTCTTTTTTTTCTAGATCCTTTTGCAAGTTCAATCGATTCAATACTCCTTTTCCTCGTGGTGTATGCCTCACATAAATTTGCTTCATCTCATCAATGGCAGGATCGTCTCTGGCAGCCAGATTAGTCCTCTCCAATGTAGATGTACTCCTTTTCAAGAATGATGGTGGCCCAACCATTCTAGGAGTGACTGGCCTACTATCTGATTCTGAGTGTCTAGCAGGCTCAAGCTCAGTATCATATGCAAATAAAGGCACATACTCAGTCTGACTCTGATGCTCATGTGAAGGAGGAGGTGAATTTTCTTTTTGCCTTTTCGAGGTTCTTAATTCTAGATCTCTAGCAACAGCTCCATCTAGTATGCCTTCTGCCCATTCTGTATCATCAGGATCAAAAACTGGCTCATCGACAGTTGCTCGTGTCTCAACCAAAGTCTGCAAGGGATTATCATCATCAAATAACTCTTCCACATCAATTTGGCCAACCACATCTTCTGCGTGCCCTGCAGCTCGTTTCTCCCTCAATTGTTGTCTCAACCGGATGTTTTTGATCCTCAATCTCATATTGTAATGGCAGTACACCTATTTGTCCAATCGTTCAGCCTTTAACCGGTTACGAATTTTTGAGTGTATAAGGCTGAACGTACTCCAGTTTCTTTCACATTGGCTTGCCGACGTCGTCTGACTCAAAACCCTCACTGCAACGGAAGCCAATGCATTATAGCACCTATCTCTGTTGTACACCATTATCCACCACTCAGCTGTGCCATCATTAAAAGAAACCAAAAAAAAATTAATCAATGTATGTTCTCATTTCTTATGCACATTTGACAACAATGCAATGACTAAGTATACCTGGGCTCACTTTCTCTACAGCAATTTGCACAGAGTCTTCATTATATGTCTCCAGCCTTAGCCTGTAAGCCTCCATCTACAAAGATGGAATTAACAATTAATAGAATTCATAGGCTCTTCAAATTACAAGTAATTGGATAAATCTTAAAGTCAGATCTTCACTAAGTATACCTGTCTCTCTGCCTCAATCCTATCTTCTATTGTCCTCGACAAACGTGCAATCACATTTAGTGTGCCTTGAATCACCTCTCCATCAATATGCACTTGACGACTGTACATTACTCGAGGATTTAAATAATAACCTGCATTTAGGTGAAAAATTACTAATGTCAATTTAATAAATAATCTCCCATGTAACAGTATAAGACTTCACTTACCAGCTGCATGCAAGTCGTGGTGTAATGTGCTTTCCCATCTGACATCAATAAGGTCCCACCACTTCATATAAGTGTTGGAAAATGCGTTCTTGATGTGCACCTTAGCAATGTCAATTGCCTCGTACAAATATCCCATGTAATTCTTATCATCCCCATCCACCAATTTTAACACCTGTACGAGAGGTTCCACCAACTTCAGATAAGTCTCCATATTACTCTAAAATTTTTTATTCTCTATGATTTTTCTCACTTCCAAATGTTCAGATTTAGATTCATTGGAGGTGGTCCGCATATACTCCAAGAACTCCTTATTAAACATAAAACCCTTGATCTCATTCTTGAATTTGTGCAAAGATTCTAAAGAAATAAAATTAGATGCAAATCGTGTAGGCCCTGCACGGATGAGATCTCGACCTCCAGATGCTTTTTCTCTGAACATATTCAAGATCCTGGGATGACCATAAATAAATTGGGTAATTCTTTGGGCTCTCTTTACAGTCTTGCTGATAGTTGGATCCTTACCAATGTCTTCAAGCATTAAGTCCATACTATGCGCTGCACATGGGACCCAATAAAGGTGTTTGCGCTTGTCCATTAACTTCTTCCCTGCAGCTTTATAACTTGGTTCATTATCGGTGACCACCTGGACAACATTTTCCTCTCCAATTTCCTGCACCATCTGATCCATCAAACCAAATAAATATTTTGCATTCTTTGAATAGTTTGATGCATCAACAGATTTCATAAATACTGTCCCTTTTGTGCAATAAACAAGAAAATTAATCATGGACTTCTTCGTGGTACAAGTCCAGCCATCGCACATAATTGTGTATCCTCTCTCATTCCATACTGTCTTAAAACTTTCAACCCACTGTTGAAGTTCCTCGTATTCTCCATCAAGCCCCCGTCCATATATGTCTCGACGTGTGGGGGCTTTGAACCCACGACCATGATCTGCTATCGCATCAATCATAGGCTGAAAATAAGGAGACTGAGCAGCATGTGAGGGAACACCTGCATGCAAAAACCATTTGCATATGCTTTTAAAAGTATGTCCTGCCGCTTCAGCTGACTTTTTTACTCCTCTCATTGCTTGCTTGATTTTTGGCTGAGTAGAAGTCTGTCTTCTAAAAAGATAACTGTCCATAGGACCCACTTGGCCTGTAGGTTGACTTGTGCCTCTTATTGATGGTCCATCACCTCTCCTTCGGGCTTCATCTTCTTGTTGATGCCACAAACTCTCTCTTCTAGCTGCAGCCATGTCAGGATCATCATCATCATCATCATCATCACTAGAATCTACAATTTGTTCAGCCCTTTGCCTCTCACGTATAGAAATGCCACTGGCCGCAGTATACATCCCTTTGCCTTTTGTATTATGTCTACCTGAAATTTCGCCTTGGAGTTCAACCTCATCTTCATTCTTTTGTTCTTTTTGTGCTTTTCGGCCACGCAACAATTCACGCATCTCGTTGGCAACTTGTCGGGGACAGACAGTACACCTTGTCACCTGTCCTGTCTTCCCTGCTAAATGTTCTTTCCCTCGGGTGATTCCATCACCCATCTCTTTGCCACAATATTTGCATTTCACTCTCCTCTTTGCAGTATTAACTATGGTGATATGGGCCCACCCTGGGTCTTGTTCTTGCTGTTCAGCCATGTTCCTACAACACATAAAAAAAAAAATAGAAACAAATATAAGAACATTTGGCATTATGCTCCTAGTTTAAAACATGTAAAATTGGGGCCCTAAAATTGAGGATTTCCCCTAATTAACCGTCGATCAACACAATTGACAGCACACTCCTATTTTAAAACGTGCAATGAAAGTTAATTAGGCTCCAATTGATGTTTAATTTAAATAATTAGATAAAAGCCTTAATTTTTAACCGCTAATTAGGGCCAAAATTGGGGATTTCCCCTAATTAACCGTCGATCAACGTAATTGACAGCACACTCCTAGTTTAAAACATGCAATGAAGCTTAATTAGGCTCTAATTGATGTTTAATTTTAACAATTAGACAAAACTCCCAATTTTTAACCGCTAATTAGGACCAAAATTGGGGATTTCCCCTAATTAACCGTCGATCAACGTAATTGACAGCACACTCCTAGTTTAAAACATGTCATGAAGCTTGATTAAGCTCCAATTGATGTTTAATTTAAGTAATTAGACAAAAGCCCCAATTTTTAACTACTAATTAGGGCCAAAATTGGGGATTTTCCCTAATTAACCGTCGATCAACGTAATTGACAGCACACTCCTAGTTTAAAACATGTCATGAAGCTTAATTAGGCTCCAATTGATGTTTAATTTAAGTAATTAGACAAAAGTCCCGATTTTTAACCGCTAATTAGGGCCAAAATTGGGAATTTCCCCTAATTAACCGTCGATCAACGTAATTGATAGCACACTCCTAGTTTAAAACATGTCATGAAACTTAATTAGGCTCCAATTGATGTTTAATTTAAGTAATTAGACAAAAGCCCTAATTTTTAACCGCTAATTAGGGCCAAAATTGGGGATTTCTCCTAATTAACCATCGATCAACGTAATTGACAGCACACTCCTAATTTAAAACATGTCATGAAGCTTAATTAGGCTCCAATTGATGTTTAATTTAAGTAATTAGACAAAAGCCCCAATTTTTAACCACTAATTAGGGCCAAAATCGGGGGTTGTCTATTTTATCAAGAAAATGAACGTAAATCATCTAAGAAATATGTAACAAACTAAAAAATAATCACTACATTAAAATATAAATCATACCTTCTTTTTTTCTTCCACCCAAAACAGTGAAAACGTCTCCGGAAAAGGATGAAAACGTCTCCGGCGGCGGCGGCGGCGGGTGGCGGCGGCGGTTCTTTCCCCTCCTTCTCCTCCTCCTTTCCCTCCTTCCCTTCCCCTCCCACTGCAAAAAACCGGAATCCCCTCTCACAGATCTGTTTATGTGAGAGGGGACAGTGAAACACCCCTTTCACGGGCGTACCGGCCTGGTACCGGCCCGGTACAGTCATTTTTATCTTTTTTTTTTTTTTTTTTTTTTTTACGGTACCGGCCCGAAATGGGGGTACCGGTACGCACCGGTACCGGCCGAAACTGCCATCCATGACTGGACCGGTTCAATTGTCTGTTACTGAACCGAGATCGAGCTGTCGTCTTCCTCTTGCTGAGCCTGGCAACATCTCTCAGGAAAACAGAGTACCAGAACGGATTCTTCATCGATCTGCGGAAGGAGGAATCCTCCCTCTTGGGCTCAGGTCTGTAACGGCCCTTGTTCTGGGAATGGTCAGGAGGTTCAAGAGCTGATGGGGACTTAGGATGGGCGTTCGGGGTTGAGTGGTAGTCAGTCGGAGTTCTTCAACAGTTTTGCAGGGGATGATTGGATCTGTGATAGCATGAAAGGGAATTTGCAGGATGAAGATGTGGTACTTAATATGTCTAGTACTCAACATGTTATGGCAAGAGAGGGTTTGAACAAACTACAGGGTGATCCTCAGTGTGCCCAGATTGTGCCTTATGAAGAGAGTGACGTGCCGCTGGCAGTGAAACAGTTTGCTGACGAAGAGGTTTGGACAAATGAAATTATTTAGTTTGGACAGTGAATTGGAGTATCCTTTGTTGGAAGGGAGGTCATGGTCTTAAGTTTCCTGAAGAAGTTGAGGAGGAATGACGCCTTGCAACATTATGTGAAGAGGAAGGGTACGGGTGGAGGAATTAAGATTAGGAAGCGAGAAGCTGATTTTGTGAAAAACAATGAAGTTGTGGACAGTCTAAGAGGAAAGAAGATTAAGGAAGTGGGGACGCATTCTGGAATATCAGGGGACTCAATGGGGACTTCAAGGCCAGAGCTGTGAAAGATTTGGTGCGATCCCTTCGCTCAGACTGCATATGTTTGCAGGAGACCAAGATGAACAGTTTGGATATTGTCTCTTTAACAAGATTGAACGGGTCTGTTTTAAATGAGGCTGCTGTCCATCCTGCAGATGGAGTTAAAGGAGGGCAGGTGGTGCTGTGGAATGGGAATAAGTTTGATGGCAAGGTGTGTGATGTGGGCAGGTTCAGTATTTCAGTTTCCTTTAATTGTAAGAATAGAAGTTCCTCCATTGCATGTTGGGTCATTACATCTGTGTATGGTCCTCACACTGATCAGCAGAGGGAAATTTTTTTCCAAGAACTTTATAGGCTGTCCACTCTATTTCCTGATGCCTGGTGTGTACTGGGGGATTTTAATTGTGTAAGGTATCCTTGGGAGAGGTCTGGTAGGCAGAAATGGAGCAAAGAGATGGAAACATTTAATCAGTGGATTAGGGATGTTAAGCTTATGGATCTGGAAATTCCAAACAGAAAATACCCATGGTCTAATCTTCACCAGGACAACATACAATCCAGGATTGATAGATTATTGATTTCAGCTGAATGGTTCAGGAGATTCCCTTTGTCACAGGTTAAAGGACTTTGTAGGTCTGTTTCTGATCATATTCCCTTGTTGCTCATGGTGGATGATAAGAGGAAGAAGCTCAGAATTTTCAGATATGAACTCAAGTGGCAGAGGGAAGATGGATTCAAAGATTTGGTAAGTAATTGGTGGCAACAAGCACCGGTGGAGGTAACAGCAGTGCATAATTTCCATGTCAAGCTGAAATGGATTAGGAAATGTTTGAGACAATGGGCTAAGCAGAAATTCGGGAGGGAAACAGAAGAGAGGCAGAAATTGAAGATTAACATAGAGGAGCTGGAGCTGAAAAGTGAGGCCTTTGATTTATCCAGTCAAGAATTGCATTCTTTGAAGGAGTTTAAGAAGACTTACAATGAATAGATGTTGAAGGAGGAAATTCGATGGAGACAGAGAGCTAAGGAACATTGGTTAAAGGAAGGGGATAAGCATACTTCTTTTTTCTATGTAGTGGCTAGTGCTAAGAAAAGATTCTTGTCTATTGACCATATTAGAGAAAATGAGACTGTGATTGAAGATCCTAATGAGATTAAGAGCAACTTTGTTGCTTTTTACAAGAATCTTTTCTCAGAAGATTACCAAGCTGACTTACTCCCTAAGCTGTTGTGTGTACCTTTTTTGGAGGAAGAAGTTAAAGTGGCAATTTTTAGCATGGATCCCAATAAAGCTCTGGGACCCGATGGGTTTTCCCTTGGGTTTTACCTTTTTTTTGGGATACTATTAAAGAAGTTTGGTTAAATCTTGTTCAAGAATTTTATGACAGCCCGGAAAGGATAAAAATTGTTAACTCCACACATATTGTCCTTATCCCGAAAGAAGAAGGTGCTGAAAGAATGATTGATTTCCGTCCTATTAGCTTACTTAACGGGTGTTATAAAATCATAAGCAAGATTTTGGCATCCCGGCTCAAGAAGGTGATTCATAAGTTAGTAGGTATCAATCAGTCAACATTTATGCAAGGAAGATTTATATTGGATAACTATATGTCAGCCAATGAAGCAATCTACCACTACAAGAATAGAAAAAAGCAAGGGATTTTGTTAAAGCTAGATTTTGAGAAGGCCTATGATACAATCAATTGGAATTGTCTTAAAAAATCTATGGAACTCATGGGTTTTAATGATAGATGGATAAGATGGGTGATGAGTTGTATCGGTTCCTCTAGATTTTCTATGTTGATAAATAGAGAGCCGTGTGGTTATTTCAACAGTTCTAGTGGACTTAGACAGGGTGATCCTATGTCACCTCTTCTTTTTCTGCTGATTGGTCAGATTTTGAGTTCTCTTTGGGATAGTGCAGCTCAACAGGGTCTGATTGAAGGATTTAGAATTGGTAGAGGCAATATTCATCTATCTCACCTTCAGTTTGCAGATGATACTTTGTTGTTTACATCTGGAAGTAATGAGGATATTCGAAATATCAAAAGCTTTCTGATTTTGGTAGAAGTTATCACGGGACTGAGGATCAATTTTGAGAAGTTGAAATTGTTGGATTGAATGTGCCACAGCTAAGACTTCAGGAAATTGCAAGCTATTTGAAGTGCAGAGTTAGTAACTTTCCCATCAAATACCTGGGTCTGCCCCTATCGAATGGTGCAATTAGGGTAAGGGATTGGGATGGCCTAATCAAGAAATTTGAGAATAGGTTGGAAGGGTGGAAAGGTAGCTTTCTCTTAGGAGGAGGGAGATTGATTTTGTCCAAAACGGTTCTCTCTTCATTGGCTATTTATTATGCTTCTATTCATATGATTCCAAGGACGGTGGAAAATATAATTGAATCAGCTAGAAGTTCTTTTTTCTGGTCTGCAGGGAAAAGGGAGAAGAGAGGACTTCATTTGATTAATTGGAGAAATGTGTGTAAGAGCAAAGAGCAAGGTGGTATTGGCCTCAGTGGAATTGCCACCTTTAATAAAGCCTTGTTAGCTAAATGGCTATGGAGAAGGGGGGAGTGTTCAGGTACTCTCTGGGATGTTATTGTAAAGGACTTGTACTTTTATTTTGAGAATAAATGGAGACTCTACCCTTCAACCAGCTACAACTTGTCTCCCATTTGGAAGAATATAGTTAAGAGTGCTGATTTCATGGCCATTTCCTTTAATATCCATGTGGGTAATGGTTGTGATACAAGATTTTGAACTGATAGATGGTGTTCCAGTTTGATCCTGTCTTCTCAATTTAGCAATATGTTCAACATTACTCATAATAAAGAGGCTTCGGTTGAGGAAGTTTTATCTCATAATGCTGTACGATAGATTAATTTGATGACGAGAAGGGATCTTACGGAAGTGGAAATAGAGGAACTCTTATCTTTGTTTAATCTTATCAGTGAAGTTAGGATTTTTGGACATGTGCATAATAGGAGAGTTTGGAGGTGGACTAATAATGGGCTGTTTTCGGTTAAGTCCATTCTTCAGATGTTGGATGACGGTGGATGCAGGGTTTGGTGGAAGGATTTAATTTGGTCTAATTATCTTCCAAATAAGATTAAGGTGTTTTTGTGGAAGCTTGCTTGGTCCAGAATTCTTATGGGAAAGAGGGCCAAGAAGTTTCATTTCTCTGGGAGTTCTTTGTGTTTTCTGTGCAATCTTTGAGGACCAAAAACATTTATTTTGTGGCTGTGGTATTATTATTACTTAATGGAAGACTCTTTGCAGATCGTTTGGACTGAACTGGGTGGAGCATTCTTCGGTGTTGGATCTACTAAATTGGTGGACTACTGTCTGTCCATTTACAGACCTTAAACAAGTGTGGTTTCTCATCTGTCCGGCTCTGATGTGGACAATCTGGTGTGAGAGAAATAGGAGGAAATTCAGTGACCAATTTAGTAGTGTTAATGAACTACTGAAGAGCTCTTTTAGATGGGTGGAAGAATGGGAAAGAGCTGCTGATATTCTAAATGGGAAGTGCTATGTTATTTTTGAGAAGACCAGACTGTGGAGAGGATTGCTTCTTTGATGTTCCCTTTACTTTGTAATTTTGTTTTATTACTTTGATAAAACAGAATATATGTAAATTTTGTTGAGCCGAGATGGGGACTTGGATGGGGGAATGTCCCATTTAGGTTGTATAGCCTTCTTGGGTTTTCTCCCTATAATCTTCTCTTACTGTTTAATGAATTGTGACTTTATGTCACCTTCTAAAAAAACACGGGGAGACCAAATGGGTGTTTAAAACCCCACTAACCACAACCTTAAAAGTCCATTAACTCCCCTCTCTCTCCCCTTTTTTGAATTTTGAATGGAGAGAGGAGAGGAGGAACATCCCACCAGTTTCTCTCTTTGGAGGGACCGGTCCCCTCTTTCCCCTCTTCTCCTAATATTTAAAGGAAGGGAAAGAGAGAGAGAGAGAAGGGGACCACTTGCCATTTTTTTTTCCCTTTTGTTGCAGTTTTGGGCTGTCCTTTTCTTACTCTTTGGAGGCCTTTGGACTGCATATTGGGCTCATTTTGGACTGCATACTTGGACCCATTTTGGACTGGTTTTGGGTTGTGCGTCTAAGCCCACTTGGAGTGGGTATTTGGGGGCCCATTGGGGTCTTTTATTGGACTACTATTGAGCTGTCCTTCGGCCTCTATTAGAGGCATATTGGGCTGCAAACCAGGCCCATTTCGGAGATGTATTGGGCTGCAAACCAGGCCTATTTTCTGTGGCATATTGGGCTATAAACCAGGCCCGTTTTGGGCTGTTTGGACAGTATATTGGAGGCCTCGCGGGGCTATTTTGGACAACATATTGGAGTCTCATGGGAATCATCATACTGAGGTATAGTCCTTGTCTCTTTATTCTCTTATGCCTGCATGCACATGCTCCATTATTGCATGCATACATGTGTATCTTTCATATTGCATGACTACATGCATGTGCATGTTAAATATCTTTGTCATGCATGGAACTATTTTTAGGGTCAACAACCTCTCACTAAAATCCTGAGTGACAGAGGCTGCTAAGTCAACTGGAATCAGCTTGTGTGGTCCAATATATTCCCAAGCAAAATCAGAATCTTTCTTTGGAAAATAGCTTTGGATAGGCTACCCAGTACCCACTATGGTCAGAGTGAAATCTATTTTCCGGGATCACAATCCAACATGCATTTTCTATGGAATTAGGGATGAAGATGCTTGCCATTTGTTCCTCCATTGCGGCATCATTAATGTGCTTTGGAGAACCATAGGGCTTATGTTTTCTTTTTAGTGGACGGATTTTGAAAACATTTCTACTCTTTTCATGTATTGCAGAGATCTTTGTCCACACCCTATAGAGAAGAAGCTTTGGAATATTCTCCTATCAGCTATGCTACGGTCAATCTGGATTGAGAGAAACTCATAGTTGTCAAGGCGGTAAGGCGACCAAGGCGTGCTTGGGGTTCTGGACCGCCTAAGCGCTTAGGCGCCTGCCTAGGCGTCAACTTCATAATATAATATTTTAACTTAGGATATATAAATCTAAATATATATATGTAATATGTATATATATATGTATTAGTATGTATTTATATAATTATGTGTATATATATACATACAAAGAGAGAGGGGCAAATATATATATATATATATGCATGTTTGTATATATAAATCTAAATGTATATATGTAATATGTATATATATATATGTATTAGTATGTATTTATATAATTATATGTGTATATATATACATATATGTATACATACAAAGAGAGAGGGCAAGAACCTTGGGTTTCAACAATCTGGGCGCCTAGGCAGGCGCCTTGGGCGCCTTTTCACCTGTTGGAAAGGCGCCCCAACGCCTTGGTGCTGGAAAAGCGCCTGGGCGCCTAGGCACCTAGGCGGGCCTTGACAAGAGAGGAGAAACTCTAGAAGATTCTGTCATAAGTTCAACCAGCTCACTGGTATCTTGCCATGGTTGGCAGTATCGGCCGATTCGTATCGATATTGACTCGGTCCGGTACCGATACATATTGGCCGATACATATCAGTATCGACCTGATCTGGTATCGATACCCCCCGAATCGGCTACCGACCATAAAATAAAAAAAATAAAAAAACCCTGTACCAGTCAACACTGGTCCAGTTTTGGGCGTAGCGGGCTGGTATCCGCTGATATGGCTTAAACCGGGCCGGTGCTTGACTGGTCACGTGAAAGGCCCCTTTAAAAGGGTTCCTTTCACTTTCCCCTCTTACAGAAACAGATCTATGAGAGGGGAAGAGTAGGTTAGATGATCTAGATGCAGGGGACAGGCCATCGATCTGTGCTAGCTGGTGTTTGGCTTGTAGCTCACGGGCTTCAAATTAAGGTCTCCCTACCCTACAACTTTTGTGTCTGTAGCTAAGATTCTTTAGCATGTAGTTAACCAAGAGCTAGAAGAGAGCTAGGGGGAGATTTTGTGGGTGAGATGATCAGAGGGTGTTGTAATCGTTGGCTTTTATAGATATACATGCACCAGGTGGGAACGAAGACGATCTAAGAAGAGGAAATTAGAAGAAGTGGTCATCCTCTGTGGCTTGACTATTCGTTTATTACTTAAAGAAGGAGACGAAATGGTCCTGCCCAGTGACCTTTTCCAGTTGATCTTTTTCCAGTTGATCTTCGACTACTTTTTCTTTTCTTATATATGTTTCTTTGTATGTGTAATTATGGTTATATATATTGACTTAGACTGACCAGTCTTGTTGGAGAACTAATCACATCGATCATCTGGTATCAACAGAGGCAGTGACAAGCTAGGCCAAAAGTTCTGGATTGAAATCATTACCCATGCAGGACAATCATTTAATATGTAGTTGTTATTTATTAATACTTGTAAGCTTATTACATTGGTTGTGTCATTTCCATGATTAATATGTAGCAAATAATCACTTAATATGCATTATACATGCTTCTCAAATCTTGAAACATAGAGTAATTGTATCTTTTTATACTTATTCAAGATTTTGTATCTTTTTATACTTATTCAAGATTTTTTCACCCTCGACAAAGTCAAAGTATGTCCAATTAGTTTTTCTTATTTTGTTTTTTCTGATTTTCACATTTTTCTTCTTAAAATTTCCTGATTTTCCCTATTTTTCTGAATTTTTTATGGCCATATCGGCCGATACAGCCGACACCGGTACCGATACCGAGATTGCCATCCATGTATCCTGCACAGAGCTATCTTGTGGTCTTATGATTGGGGAAAAGCTGCTAGTGTGCTTCTGAATATGGAAGACTCTATTTTGTTGTCCTCAGCTGGGAAATGGAAGAATCTGTTTCTCTAAATTTACTTTGAATTCCTGACTGATCTCCTTTTTATCCTCTGGATAAAATACCCTCTATTCACTTGCTTGTTGGGGTTGGGATCACTTGTAACCTTGGGAACTGTATCATGACTTCGGTTTGTTTGTACCTTTTATTCTCATATAATGAATTGTGACCTTTGGTCATCTTCCAAAAAAAAAACCTGTAAAGAACAAATTTTATGAGATCAGATAGCCAGACCTCAGAAATTTGTTCAGGCTTATGACATCAGTTAAGTTCTCCTCATGGTCAAACTTAACCAGACTCTTAGAAAAATGTTTCGCTTCTTAAGAGCTCATTTAAATGTCTTTTAGATGCATTTAAAGCTTGACTGGCACACCTGGAAGTGTGGGTCAGTTGATTTTTCAAGGGCGCAGGTCATAGTTGTCAAGGCGGTAAGGCAACCAAGGTGTGCTTGGGGTTCTGGACCACCTAAGCGCTTAGGCGTCCGCCTAGGCGTCAACTTCATAATATAATATTTTAATTTAGGATATATATATATATATACATACATACATATATATCTATGTATAAATGTATGTATGTATACATACATATATATATGCACATATATATATCTAAATGTATGTATGTAATATGTATATATATATATACATACATACACATATTACATACATGATACATATATTTAGATGTATACATATACATATATATGCATGTTTGTATATATAAATCTAAATGTATGTATGTAATATGTGTATATATATGTATTAGTATGTATTTATATAATTATATATGTATATATATACATATATGTATACATACAAAGAGAGAGGGGCAGGAACCTTGGGTTTCAACAATCTGGGCGCCTAGGCAGGCGCCTTGGACGCCTTTTTACATGTTGCAAAGGCGCCCCAGCACCTAGGCGCCTAGGTGGGCACCTTGACAACAGAGGCGCAGGTTGAACAAATACCCCCCCTTCCCTTCTTGTGCATATTCGTGAAAATGTCTCATGGTTTTTTCTTTTTTATTTTATTCTCTCTCTCTCACACATGTGCATGCATGCGGTTGATTTTTCAAAGTCCCAGGTTGAACAAATACCCCCTATCTTTTGCACATTTGTGAAAACGTCTCACGGATTTATCTCTCTCTCTCAGTCTCTCTCATCAACAGATTCTGACCACTGTGTTTACTTGGTGAGTAAATAGGCTGTTGAGTTGCTTATGAAATAAATGTAAATTTATTTGCTAGCGACTTATTTTGGCAAAAGAGGACCTGGTGCCATGAGGCTCCCACCATTTAGGGCGGCTAAATTTCATGCAGCCTTGTTTTTGTTTTTTACGAATAGACTGTTTCCTTCGTGGTGCATACAAGCATGTTAATGATTTTTTAATTCTGTTTGAGATGTATGACGGTTTGATGGATGACTTGATGCAGAGCAGCAATTGTCTGGGCAACATGGGATCTTATTGCTATGGTAGAAAGTGGAAGATATGATGGACCTCCAACACATGTTGTGAGTTTTGTATGGAGTAACGGCTGTCGAGAGGTAAATCATCTTTATTTTTAGGACAGATTGCATGCACTTGACTGGCAAACTTGACCAACACGTTTGTTGGATGCGTAATTGGCTGCCATTGTAGGTTGTCTTTCAGATGTCCTGAGCTGAAACCACATTTTTAGAGTGATGAAAACAGAAAACAGATATCCTTTCTTCTGCATGTGCTATTTAACTGAACATAGTTGTATTTTCCTTTTTTGGGGGTGTGGGGTGGTGTGGTGGTTTCTTCTGTCAGAAATGTAGCCAAGAAGGTGGTATAATCTTATCAAATTAAGGATATTCTTTCCTGGTGTTTGTTCCAGGGCGAGGAGGTGAACTTAGTCGGTGATTTCACAGGCAATTGGAAAGAATCTGTCAGCCTTGTTCATAAAGGTGGATCAAAATATGAAGCAGAGATCAGACTTCGGCACGGGAAGTATGTCCTTTCAATTTTCTAGGTTATACAACCACAGAATCAGCTCGTTGTTGATCTTGTAGGAGATGGCAAATGCCCTAACCTTTTTGTCATCTTGTACTGCATTGAAAACCACCGTTACCGAACTCGTATGTTTAAGTAATAAAGCTTTTCCTGTTTCAAGAAAGCAAAGCAATAAGCTTTTCCCTTCCAACTTTTGCTTTCTGTGCGTTTTTTTTTTCTCATTCAAACTTCTGAAGTTGGTTAACCGGCATTGTTCTTGGCGGGCATTCACTAGCAACTCACTAGTTGGAAGGAAAGATTTTTTTTTTTCTTGTCTCAACTTTTCTTATAACTAGGAGGGTGATTTTTGATATGGTATGCATAGTATGTCTCATGTCCTTGATCTAATTTACTTGAAGATCACTGGTAACGTGTGGTCTATGAAAACAATTATGTCCCATCATCATCAGTTAACTGAGTGATGGGTTCACAATAGCTAATAACTTACAAAGTATTTAACTTTTCATCACCATGCCACTGGCACCCCATTGCCTTCTGCTGAACCAGCACATGTGCCAGCATGAAAAAGAATGTTCCCACTAGTCCTATCATCCTACAAGGCTGGGCATATGCTCGTTGAATGCCTCAACGGAGTGTTTGCGTTTTGCCCCACAATTTAGAAACATTAGAGACTGCAGTAGCTTCTGGTGTATCTATAGCAATGTGAAAGTCTTCTCAAGGTCATCTTGCAGAGATCATACACAAGTAGGTGGCTATTTGTAGTTTACGTGGAAGTAAAAAAAATACACATTTCTTGCCTAGTAATCCAGGCATAGATATCTTCACCACCATGTGTATTGAACAATTAAGTGTTGGGGTTAGTTTTATGATTCTAGGAAGATGATCGAGGTCATCTTGCAGAGATCATACACAAGTAGATGGCTATTTGTAGTTTACGTGGAAGTGGAAAAAATACACATTTCTTGCCTAGTAATCCACGCATAGATATCTTCACCACCATCTGTATTGAACACATTAAGTGTTGGGGTTAGTTTTATGATTCTAGGAATATGTTCAAGGCAGATGTTTTGGCTTTAAGTATGGATCAGGCTGGGGCCAAACTGAACTTAGTCAAATCACTCTCAAGAAGTATTAATATTTGGCCAGCCTAGGAGGCAATAGTATGCGAGTTATGTTGTTCATCTGTCTACTATCTTCATAGAAGTTTGTCACATCCAGGATGACATAGATGGATGCTCCTCAGCTCAATGCTTGTCGATTGAATATAGGGTTTATTGCAAATATACCCCTATTATTATTATTATTATTATTGAAAAGTGGATGGGACCACTGAGTATATTAAAGAAAAATGGTTACAAAAAAGGGGATGTATACAGAAGGAGAGGTCGCAGCCTCAACAAAACTCACTATACAAAATCACCCCAACATGTAACCTACTCACTCCCCAGCAGAAGAACAAAAAGAGAGGAGTAGGTTGCTTCCTCTTTACGTAGCACTCTCACCCACTCCCTAACTTTAGAATGAACAAAGAGTAGAATTCTGAACCGAGAGCTTCTTTCTTGAAAATTCTTCGATTCCTTTATCCCTAATCGCCCAAAGGGTAGCATGAAGGATTATCCACCACATGTTGCTGTCTTCCTTGGTAGTCGGGTGCCGCCTCCACTCTGCAAGGAGTATATCCACCAAGTCCCCTGTCCAGCCCCTGCCCTCAACTTGTCAAAGATACCTTTCCGAATCTCCTGGGCATATAAGTATGAAATGAACAAATGGTCTAGGGATTCCTCTTCCTCTCCACATGGACAACATCTTGTGGGGAAACCTAGTACAAACCAGGCTAATTGATCACATGTTAGTAGCCTACCAAGTGTGATTCTCTACCAAAGAACTTTAACCTTCATCGGACTCTTGGGGGGTCCAAATCTGGTTATAAAAAGGGTGGCATGCCCCTCCATCCACAATTAGCTGGTATGCCAATCTCACAGAAAAGCGGCATGAGGTCTCCCAGTCCCATGTCCACTTGTCTTGAGAAGCGTGCACCACAGTAAATTCCTGCAGCAACATCAGCAAGTGTGCAGGTCTTCAACCTCCTCCTCCCTCAAATGCCTTCTAAAAGAGGGTGTCCACCCTCCACATCTGAGCTATCATAGATGAAGAGCAAGTAGACAAGGCAAAAAAGCTGGGAAATATACTGGAGAGCATCACCGAACAGCACCATTTATCTGTCCAAAACAACAAGTGCATCCATCCCCCAAGACAACATGAGAGACGGCACTGAGAAGTCGGCTGCTTAGAGAATACCCTTCCAGATGGAGGAAATACCATGAAGCGCAGCAGGGGTGATGTCCCAGACCCTACCCCTTTGGTAGTACTTCTCCTTGATAACTTCCAGCCATAAACCCAAATCTGAAGTCCCAATCAGCCATAACCACTTTGAGAGGAGTGCAAGATTAAAATCGTTTAGTTTTTTAATGCCCAAACCACCATTTGTCTTACTTCTGCAAATTCTGCCCCAACATACATCATGACCACCTTTAGTAGAGGGCTCTTCAATTCCCTTCCAAAAGAACCTAGCTCTGATGGCCTCTAATATCCTTGCCATTGTCCTTGGAATCCTGAAGATGCACAAGAAATAAATAGGAAGACCGTCCAATACTAAGGAGTATAAGACCATCCTGCTACCATGTAAGAGAAGCTTGCCCTTCCACCCTGCCAGCCTAGACTCAAACTTTTGTTTGACAATACTCCAATCATTGCAGTAAAGTTTCCCTGCCGACAAAGGGAGGCCTAGGTATGTCATCGGGAAAGACCCTATCCTGCATCCCCAATGGTGGTGGCTGCTTTATGTATGTCTCTGCTTTCCATATTCACTCCCGATAACATGACTCTTCTGAAAGTTGGCCTTCATACCACTAACCTCCTCAAACAACTCCAAGATTAAACTTGCCCTTATCAACTGATCTTCATGATTGGAAAGGGACAAAATGGTAATCTACATGCTGTAGGTGTGAGACATGTCTCCTAGTAGCATTCACTTGAAAACCAAAATGTAGCCAGCCTCCTCAGCATTTCCTAGCATTCTGTTCAAGATGAGAAGTGGGGACGTGGGGTCCCCCTGCCTATAACAAAGAGAAGTGGGGACATGGGGTGCCCTTGTCTAAGCCCTTTGCCATTGTAGAAATAGGGTGTGGACTCCCCACTAATGAGAACCATAGAAGAGGCCGAAGAAATGCAAGCTCTAACCCAGCTGATCCATCTTTCACCAAAGTCTATCTTTTCTAACGCTCTTAGTAAACATTGCCAATTGACTCTGTCATAAGCCTTCTCAAAGTCCAGCTCTAATGTCAGACCCCTTTTATGTTGTTGCTTCATAGCATGGATGCACTCATGCCACCATTAAATTTTCTAGGATGTGTCTACCTCTGAGAAAGGCTCCTTGATTATAGGTGACCACCCGATCTACCACAACCTCCATCCTAGCTGCCAACAATTTGGTGATAATCTTGTAGATCCCATTTGGCAAGCTAATGAGTGTAAAATCAGCAAGAGTATCAACCCCTTGCTTCTTGGGAATGAGCATTAAGAATGTCTTGTTGACGCTTCTCAGATGAGCCTTTCCATCCTAGAATTCCAACATAATTTTCAAGAGAAGGTTTTTGACAATGTCCCAATAGTGTTGGTAGGACAACATACGAAAGCTGTCAGGGCTTGGTGCTTTCCTTAGCCAACCGAAAAACGGCACTTCTGACCTCTTCCTTAATGAAAGGGGCCTAAAGCTTCTGCATCTCCGCATCCTGAAGTTAGGGCAAAAGGTCCTCTGCAATGGAAGTCACCAATAGTCCTCCTCGAAGAAGAGTGAGGAGTAAAAACTATTTATGTGCCACCTCATATCATCCCTTCGTGTGACCAATTCCCCATAAATCCGAAGATGGCCGATGTGATTAAGTCATCTCTTGGACGAAGCTATCCTCTGGAAGTATGCGGTGTTCCTGTTCCCCTCCTGGATCGATTTATCCTTAGCTCTCTACTTCTAATAGATCTCTTCTTGAGCAACGTGTCCTCATATTTAGTCTTTAGCTTTTCTCTAACACTCTTATCTACTTCATTAAGTAGCCCTACCTCCTCTAAAGCATCGAAAGCATCCAATTGTTCCAACGCTCTATCCGTTGTTGCGTTACCAGGTAAGGATCTAGCAACACCCCATTGAGCCAAAGCTTGAGCCAAGCATTCGAGATTAGTAACTGATTTGGCCATGGCCTAGGTTTTATAAATCTCTGGTGGGTGCACAAGAGCAAAAACAAAACAATAAGGAACATAAATGTAAAAAAAATAACAAGCAGATCATGTCCATCATACAACAAAAATACATAAGAAATAAACAACATATCCCAAATAGTTTCATAAACTGGCCATACCTGATAATTTTCTTTTTATGAACTGGAGCCATCTTTCCTTTACTCCATCCTCTATTGTGGGTCTCTAAAAAATATGTTAGACAAACTTTTATGAGAACCCATAAATTGAGTTCTCAGTAGGGATCATTTACATTCCTATTGATATCCTACACACACATACACCAACCCATTTACTTTTCTTACTTATGCATAATGTGCAATTCTTATCTTATGAGCATTTACAAGTATTAGTTACAACGTAAGCATAAGATTTCAAGGCTTTAACTTTAAAATTTAATCCAAACAAAAAATTACATATTTCATTCTTCCATTATTAATCTTATGGACTACTCAACAATATGTTTATAAATGCATGAGACCGATAATAGGAGTTTCACATTTTCATATATTCATTCCTACATTCTTTCCTTTAAGTGATACTTTATTCTAGCATAGAAAATATAAAAATACTCACTGTCAGTCATTATCATAAGGTCTTAGGATTGAGTCGTTCATTCGTTAATCTTTCACCTGATCGGTCGTATTTCTCATAGTCATAACCCAATCAGTTGTAAAGTTCATTAATCATTCATAAGTCGTAAGTTCATAAAGCGACTTATCTTTTTGACCAGAAGTGACATGGATAACTATGAACTAACAGTCGTAATAGTGAGTAGGTCGTTCTTCCAACGTACCTACTACCTTACAGCTTACCCAGTCTAGTAAGTCTCCGGAAACCTACTGAGGAGGTTGGAAAGGGTTAAGTCGGGTTTACAGTGTACCACACTCCTTCACTGCAACGTCCATGCCCCAGCCTATGAGTGCACTCAAGTAGAAACTCCGTTCCCTGCCTAGCCAAGGTCCTGAACCTGGGCAGGGATGTTCCGTGCCTCGGCACACATCGATTGTGGAGCTTTCCGTATGTCTCCTTATCCCCGGAAGACGTGCTGTTGTTTTGCTAGCATGATGTCACTTCTTTTCTTTATAGAAAGAAAGACAAATCATCGTAGAAAACACCGATCATACGTTTCATAAGAACTCATTTTCATTATAAAAGACTTTCATGCCTCAATTTCACATTCATCATCATAATCATGTTTCATATTTATCGTCATTGAGGCTTCCATGCCTTGTTTCCATATTTATCATCTCATTCATATTTCATTTATATCGTCATAGAGATTTCCATGCCTCGTTTTATTTTCTCATCTTTATTCTCCTTAATGGGGTCATCATAGTCATGAAAATTATCTCATAAGTTCTTATACTCTATAATGTATATGTACATGTGTGTGTGCTAATCATATACTATAGTTTTAATCAGCTATCTGGTCCTTTTCTTTAAAAAAGGATAATTCATCATTGAAATCATTGTTGAACAGTCATAGAAAATTCACAGTGATCATGGAAGGCTTCCTTGCCTTCACTTTCTTTCATAGGTTTCTTCTTTCATAGCAAGTGCGCTGGAGTGTACCTCCTGACTGTTCGTAAGCTTATCTTTTTAGCTCCCCCTACTTGGGGTTGTCATTGTCATCATGCATCATAGAATCCTTTCATGCTAGTCTCTTCATCTTAAACATAAAAAATCAAGCTCTGTATGTAATGATTCTTCAAGTTGGAGAAAAATTTATCATATTAATCATGAGGGTTCATGAGACTCATCATATTCTTTTTATAAATTAGGAGTGAATAACCTTAATGAACATGATTCTCTAGTAAATCATCATGTAAAGCAATAGAAATCATGCTGAAAATAGACATCCATTACATAGTGTTATGCCAACAATGTATGTTCTTTTCATCATTCTTAACCCTTTCACAACTTAAAACAAAACATGATTTTCCCTTGCTTCCATAGTTTGATATTTCCTAGAATCCCTAGCTTGGAATATATCCCCTTAACTGTATTTTTAAGAATTTATTAAGCATCGCAATCCGCATCTTCATCATTAAACATTCGTGCCTTTATCAATGAATTATTACAAAACTAGAAGCAACACCATACAAGAAAACCATGCATCTATTTATACTACATCATACTTAATCATGAAGCTTTCTTTTCTTTATAAAATTACCCCATGATTGCCCTTACATCATAAGTTATCCGTACACAAATCTTTCATACACTCATAATTTTACTACATATTATAACCCTAAAAAACTACAAATAAAAAGGATAATCTATAGGGAGTATCATCCTACCTTTTATAGAAGGAGACTGCTGCCGACGACCCGTCTGACTGCCGCCTTGCTGCCGCCGGACCGCCACTAAGCTGCTGCTGGCCGCCGCCGGCTGCTTCCCCATCTTCCTTTTCCCTTTCACTCTCTTTCTCACTCACTCCCCCCCTCTCCCTCTCTCTCTCTCTCTCTCTCTCTCTCTCACTCACTCACTCTCTCTTTCTCTTCCCCTACACCCTCTGCTGCTGCCTCCTACCAGCCCCCCCTCTTCCCCCTTATATAGAGGTGGGCAAGGGGGGTGTGAGGCGGTGGGGAACAGACCCCCCCCCCCCCCTCTCTCTCTTATTGGGGGCGATGGCCCCCATTGGGCCTGTCACAGGCCCATAACTAGGGCTGATTTGGTTAAATATAATTTTTTTTAAGTTTAGTCCCCTTGTTTTTTATTAATTGTACAAGTGTCCTCATTTCTTTACTAAATAATCGATGATGGGCCTTTTTCAACTTTTGAAAGATACCTTTTGATCCTTATATAATTTCATTTAAGACCTTATAAAAAGTCTATGACATTACAAATGCTAAACTTTTACTAATTGTGTTTATACTTTTTAGGGATTTACACATATGCCCTTGAATTTATTGGTGGGGTCTTACAAAAGTCATCTTCAAGGAGCCAATATCTCTCAAACTTGAACCTGGGCTTCTAAGAGAATCTAAGGCATATCTTAAGCAAGGCAAGCTTATGATTAAACACCGGCCTTTGAAGATAGGAAGCTTGCATGTATGGGTAGTGGGCTTCCCAATCCGTTAACACTACAAACTTCTCCAACCTGGAGAAGGAAGGGTCCGTCCTGAAATTAGATCAAGTGTAGAAAGAATTTGAGATGATCACATCTATTAAAGCTGACTTTGCAATGAAGTCTTGGAAATCCTCCATGGTCCGTAATGAGTGTTGCTTCTTGGATCTCCTACCAAGCACCAATAAGTCCCCAGATCTCCCCACAGCTAGAGATATGACTCCTTTAGTAAGCCTTCTCCCCACAACTGGAGATATAAGATATGACCCCTTTAGTAAGCCTAGATCCCCCAATCTCCTTCACCAACTCCTCCCCTTGTTCCTCCCTTTGGTTTCCTATAACTATATCTATTTTATATCTTCTCAAGAAATCCCTCACCACTACCCTCTTACCCCTCCCTCTAAGGCCCCTTACATTCCAAGTAGCAATCCTCATAGAGACAAATGGGGCTCCTTCACCCTCTCCCCTAATGCTGTCTCCCTCTCTTCCCCCCACCCTCCCTCTTTCCCAAGATAGATTCCTTTCTTTTTATAGGCTTTCCCACTCTTGGCCTCTTGAGCTACCCCCAATTCCCATCTTCTTTGTATCTTGTAAGACCTTATGTCCTTGTCCACCCCCTTAAACAATATCCCTACTCTTTCAGCCACTACTCTCGCATGCCCCTCCTTCAGCCTTTCCGCCTTCCCTTTCAGCTCCTTGACCTCCTCCCATACTACAAACAGCCCCAGGTATGATGATGGGGTTGGATCATGAGAGGAAGGCCTGACCGACAAAAGTCTCTGACCACGCTCTTATTGTTCAGGGATTGAGCTGAAGAAGACCTCTGGGATAGATGGTTGAGTTGCCTCCCGTGTCCCTAGCACCTGACAGGCCACTTATTCCCCAGCTGCAGCAGCCATAGAAGACTTCGACATCACTACCAAGGGACCAACGTTGTCCACCACTAGGGGCTTGGGGGAGCATTCCTCTAGGGTAGCTAGCTCTAGAGGGTCCAACAACATAGTTGTGGGACCAGGGGCAGCCTCTCCTATGTCCCCTCCACCTCGCGAGTTGGTTTGAAGCAGGCCAAAGAGACCAGCTCCAGGTTCTCCCTGCGATGGTGCAAGGATGAGCACCTCCCACCCCTGAAGGCTTCTAGACATGGATTGCGGAATCGGCCGATTCGAATCGGAATCGGCGGGTCCCGATCCGATTTGGGGGGGAATTTACTGTTCCCCCCCCCCCCATTTTTTTTTTAAAAAAACGGGGGAAATCGGCCCGAACCGAACCAAATCGGGGCCGGACCGGCCAGATCGACCGGTCCGGACTCGATTTGGTCTGGTTCGGGCGCTCTCGGATCCCCCCTTAAGGGGGGATCGGGAGCCAGGCGCCAGCAGCGTTTCTGCTGCTGGCGCCCACCCTTCCCCTAGCCCCTCCCCTTCCCCCGGCCACTGCCGCCACTCGCTGCCAGCCCCCCTGCCGGCCATCTTCTTCTTTCTCCTCTCTCTCTCTCTTTTTCTTTGAGATCTCGACCGAAAGGAGGGGGTTTTCATCCCGTCATCGTCGGCCGGCCGTCCGGGAGCCGCCGCTGTTGTTGCCGTCATCGCCGCCGTCGACGTCGGATTTTCTTTTCGCATCTCGATCCGAGTTTAGGTATATTTCGATCTTTTTTAAAAAAAAAATTCTAAAAAAATTAAAAATGATGTATGATTGTGTATATTATGTAGATCTATTAATATTTAGGTTAAAAAAAAAATTAGCATGTCAATTAGACAAAATTCCCAAAATTAACCTTAATTAGGGATTAAAAATTGGGACTTTTGTATAATTAGTGTAATTAAGGTTCAATTGAGTGTGCCAACCACTCAATTGAACTTATTAGAACATAAATGTATATTTTTTTGCATTAATTGCATGTTATTAGCGTTAACTAGTTAAAATAAGCCCTAATTAGAGGTTAAACATCAGGGCTTTTGTATGATTAGTGTAATTAAGGTTCAATTGAGTATGCCAACCACTCAATTGAACTTATTAGAACATAAATGTGCATTTTTTTGCATTAATTGTATGTTATTAGCGTTAATTAGTTAAAATAAGTCCTAATTAGGGGTTAAAAATTTTGTATGATTAGTGTAATTAAGGTTCAATTGAGTGTGCCAACCACTCAATTGAGAACTTATTAGAACATAAATGTGCATTTTGTTGCATTAATTGCATGTTATTAATGTTAATTAGTTAAAATAAGTCCTAATTAGGAGTTAAAAATTAGGGTTTTTGTATGATTTTGTAATTAAGGTTCAATTGAGTGTGCCAACCACTCAATTGAACTTATTAGAACATAAATGTGCATTTTTTGCATTAATTACATGTTATTAGTGTTAATTAGTTAAAATTAGTCCTAATTAGGAGTTGAAAATTGGGGCTTTTGTATGATTAGTGTAATTAAGGTTCAATTGAGTGTGCCAACCACTCAATTGAACTTATTAGAACCTGATTGCATTTTTTTGTTTTTATGTTATGCAGGAATATGACAGAGTAAGGACTTCATGAACAGGATGTGGAGCAGCATGGTGTTGATCCTGGTTGGCAGCATTGCACACTAGTGGACAGTGTTAGGAGGAGGGTCAAATGGAACTGGTGTGGAAAAGAGATGGGTGGTGACGTCTATCGCCTAAAAAATCGTCTTGCTGGCATATCAGGAGACGTCAGTAGATGTGAGTCAGTCCCGCTGGACTTGAAGAAGGAAATTAGGACTTATATGATGGGTAAAAAGGCACACAAAGATTTATCATCTCAACAACACATGGATTTGCAAGATGAGATATCAGGATGCCAGAGACGAAGGGATTACAGTCTACCTGTTCAGCGCCCGATCAATTTAGATGATGATGATGAGGAGGATGAGGAGGATCTAAATGACCCTAATGCAGAGTACACTAGAGATGTTCGTGCCAGTTTGCGGACAAATAGAGAAGATGAGGACTAGCGAATAGGCATAGGATCATCAGGTGGATCAGTGCCTACTGCTTCTCAGTCTAGGAGATTCGTTCCTAGGGGTCTTCTGGTCGTAGTACTGCTAGTTCTATGTTGAGTTGTGGACGAACATCAGATGTGGCACGCGGTCTTATGGACCAATTTTTGTACATATCAAGGTCTGCCAGACAACTTGGAATCAAGTAAGCATTAAAAGGAGTTAAGGCATCAGCAAAAAATGCCTTGAAAGGAATTGTGAAATGGTTTGTACATGCAGGTGTGTCAGCACATACAACATTTAGTCCATATTTTCAGACGATGGTGAATGCAATTGCAGATGTTGGGCCTAGTTTAAAGACCCCCACACCTCGCTACATTTATGATGTTGGGCTCGAAGAAGAGTATAATGACTTGAAGGTATGGGTCGACAACTTCAAAAATATGTGGAGGGAGCGTGGTTGTACCATCATGTGTGATGGTTGGACAGGGACCATAAGAAGATTCATGATTAATTTCTTTGTGTATTGCAGCGAGGGCACTGTTTTTTTGAAGTCTATGGATGCCTCAAACAGAATAAAGAATGTTGATTATTTGTACAGGCTAATGGATGACGTGGTAGAGGAAATTGGTGAAGAAAATGTTGTGCAGATAGTCACTGACAACGAAGCAAGTTACAAAGCAGCCGGTAAATTGTTGATGCAAAAGAGGCACCATTTGTACTGGGTGTCTTGTGCAGCACATTCTATTGACTTGATGATGGAGGACATAGGTAAGGATCCTTTTGTTGCTGAGGTGGTACAATATGCTCAGATGATCACGTGATTTATTTATAGTCACAATAGGATCTTACATATGATGAGAGAACATACAGGTGGACGGGATCTTCTTCGTACTGGTCCTACCAGATTTGCATCCAACTTCATCTCTTTAGAGAGCCTGAGTAAATACAAGCAACAGTTGGCCCAGTTAGTCCACTCTGACGAGTTTTTGGCACATATAGGGACACTGAGGGCCGATGCTAGAGAAGTTGCGTTGGCAGTGCAATCGCTAGTTGGGGAGAGAAGTTTTTGAGATAAGTTTTCTCGCTATCTAAAAGTGGTTGAGCCTCTGGTACGTGTTCTGAGGTTAGTTGATGGAGATGACAAAAATGACATGGGATATTTGTATAAGGCCATGGATAGAGCAAATGAGCAATTGAACGAAAGCCTTCCTACTTCTCATGACAAATGGTGGAGGATTATCGATGATAGATGGGAGTTGACTCTTCATCATGATCTCCATGCTGCTAGTTAATTCTTCATCTATTCAAGTTGATTTTATGTTATTAGTTTTAATCACATTTAATTTTATAACTAATTAATATTCAATTTATATGCATGATATTTTTTCAACTCAAGGTATCAATATAGTGAGAGCGTGCATAATGACGGAGAGGTCATTCGAGGCACAATTAACGTGATCACTAGAATATCAAGGAATACGAATGAAAAGATAGATGCCTTAGCATAGGTAACATACAAAGTAGGAGTTTATGAAAATGGAGGCGTCTATCATTAACTTATGTCATTTATATTTATTTTGTAGATGGAGAGATTTAAATTGAAGATTGGCATTTATGGAGATGATGACGTCAGGGATGCAGTAACGAGGACAACTCCGTATGAATTACATAATAAATAGTCAAATACTCAATTTAATGATACTACCAGTCTACATATGATTATTAATATCGTCGTCTTTTTTTTTTTTTTAACAGTTGAATGGTGGATCTAGATTAATTACAGACAAGTTGCCACAAACTCTTTGGCGTATGTTGCAGTGCGAGTACTTAGTCAAACCACTTCTTCCAGCCAGTGTAAAAGAAACTAGAGTACATTCAGTCTCATTCACACGAAGGTTCGTAACATATTCTAGGCTAGAGAAGTTGGTGTACTGTCACTACAGTATGCGCCTAAAATCAGGTAGATTCAGGAAAGATAGAGGCTTGAAAGACAGAGATTCACGGAGTTTGCTGGCAGACCAGTTGATGAGCCTGTACATCAGATTGATATTGATGAACTGTTAGATAAAGAACACCCACTGCATTCTTGGGTGGAGAGCAGAGTAGCCAGAGATGCACAGCCTGAGTTTGATTCTCAGGATCGGAGTTGGGCAGGAGGTGAATTAGATGCAGTAGTTGCTCGAGATCCTGAATTTCAGACAACACAAGAAGGAGGTGCACTTGTTTTTCAGAGGCGCCGAAAGTCAGCCACACTAGAAGACACTGTTAGAACTTCTGCCTCTCAGCCATCACTCAGGAGATCAGCTACTCAGGTGGATCCACAAAGAAGAAAGGAGAAAGAGCCAGCGAGACCTTCACTGCAGTCATCTAGTAGCAAAAAGAGAAAACAATCAAAAGGAAAGTCTAAACAACGAGTGGACTCATCGGAAGAAGAAGAAGGGAGAGTTTAGCAGACTGGAGAGACACTTGAGGACACCCCAGGTTTATCACCTCACTTGGCCGACATGTACGAGGCAGAAAGACAAACCTACAGGCGTAGAAGAAGGCGGTTGAGGAAAACAAGCCAAGTGCGGAGTGATGACTCCACTGAGGATGATGATGATGATGATGATGATGATGATGGAGATGGTGATGGTAATGGCGTTTCTACTGCTGCTGCTGGACTATCAGGAGGTTTTGCACTTGGGAGCAGTTACACAGGATACGAAGATTACTCCGCACCTCCGAGTCATTCTGAAGGAACTCAAGGCCAAAGACAAGGACAACAAAAGAGATTTGAAGACCAACAGAGATAGGCAGGATATAATTGGCCCCCATGGGAAGATGCACCTTCTTATTCGCCCATTTTTCACTCCCCTACACTGCCGTATTTAGACATCAGCAACACTATTGAAGGGCACTCTAGACCTCCACCTATACAGTATGTCATTTTTGTCCCTCCAACACAATCAGGAGAAAGTTCAAGCCAACAACTTTACACACCTAGAGGTATTCAAAGAGGATTCGAAGACCTCGCTAGTTCCTTGTTTGGCTATAGATATGCACCATACATGTTGGCAGATTATGGCCCGCCAGCTCAAACTTATGAGTCGGATGATGAAGGATCACAAATGTGATCTTTGTAAGGTATTTTTCAACAATAATGTCTTTTTTAATTAGTGTACAACAAAAATTATTAGTTAGTTAGTTGTCTTTAATGTTTATTTTTTATGGATGTACATGAATTGTATTCATTCTTATTGTACATCAATTGAATAATATGTATGCATTTTTTTCTGATTTTTTTTTTATTTTTTTCTGATTTTTTTTCTGATTTTTCTTGATTTTTTCTGATATATATATATATATATATATATATATATATATATATATTTTAATCCGGCCTAGTCGGACCGGCCAGACTTCATCTGGATCAGCTGACCCGGCCGATCCAGATCGGATCGGGTTGGGATTGCCGGGTCCCGACCCGACTCGGAATTCCTTGCTTTTGGAAGACCTGCCGCCTCTGTTGGCCTCTACAGGAGGCAGCCATGGGCCTGTCGTACCGGGGTGGTGCCATTGAGCTGCAGAGAAGAGGTCACAGGAGAGCCTTCCATCACTAACAAGAGAAGGAGACAAGCCGCTCCGGCCCATGGTTGGTTTGCGGGTATCCTGTGCCTCACCTGTTATCTGATCTGCACCTGAGAGATGGCTTTGCCCCACCCTGCCTTCACCCGACTCCCTTTGGCTTGCCTCGTTGACTCAATCCAGTTCAAATGTGGGGGCAGGTTTTTCAAATGCACTGCCCGCCTCCTTCGCAAGGTCAGGTGCCCCCCTCATGAGCATCTTCGACCTGCCTCTTTAAAATGCTAGCTCTGTCCGTCATGACGGCGACACCTCGTCCCGAAGAAGGATGTGAACCAGGAAGATAGCCTCTTCCACTATGAGCACCTCCCTGTCTCCAGCAAGACACCATCTGTCTTTCAGGTGTGCTCCGAAGCGTTGGACAAGGAACTGCAGCCCTGACTTGTCGCAGAAGATCACAAGGACTCCCACCAGGCGGACGGCGATGGGGGTCCATCTAGGACTGAGGTAGGTCCTCTGTTGGATCTCCCATCTTGAGATCTTCAATTGCACTTTTGTCTATCTTATTTTCATGTTGTTACTAATAACCTCACTATGTGGAAATAGTTACAAAAGTACACTTGAGGTAAGTTGCCATTCCACGCCATCCAAATATACCCAGAATATGTTTTCAACAGTCATCTTGAGTGGAAATGTATATTAATATACCCAAAATATCCTTATGCTATAGGATCACGGGGAGGGGGGGGGTGTGGGTGGTGGCATGGCAAAGACGAAGGGGTGCGATGACCACCCACTGCTGAGTTTCCCACCACCCAATGGCACGACTCTGTCTGTGTGTGTTGGGGGGGGGGGGGGGGGGGGGGGAGTGGTCTTCTACCAGATCACAGGTGCAGGGAGGGAGTTGGTGGTGGTTGGCGAGTGGCATTTCTCCACTTGGGCCAGTACCTAAAGAGGTACTGCAGGAAGAAGGGATGGGGAAGGGTAGCAGCGGGTCCTGGGGACGTAGGGGTGGGGGGCTTGGGAGGTGAGATAACCGGGGGGTGGGGGGGGTGTTGGCGAACACCCCTCCACTTGGGCCATGAAGATACTACGGGGAGAAAGGATGAGGAACGGCAGTAGGGCAGTGAGTCCTAGCTTTTTTTTTGGTGGTGGGGGGGGGGGGGTGTTTTACCATGGTAAATTTATAATGAGTAGTTAACATTTAACATACTTGGTTAACTTTTATTTTGATCTGTTACGACACATTACGGCTGGGGCATTTGTGAAACTATTTGCTTGCAGTGAGGTTATTAATAACCATATGAAAATAAGATAAACAAAAGTGCAATTAAGTATATAAGGGGGATATACTTGCAAAAATTCCTTGTACATATTGCATTGTGGATGGAAAGCAGCTGTGGGTTAAGGACTTTAAGTGTATACCTGTATAGCTGTTGATATATTGTTGGGAAAAGGAAGAAAACAGCCGTTTTTACTTTGTCATGTACATGAAAATGTCTGATTTATTATTGAACACTATATCTTGATGAATTTGGATTTGGTCTCCCAATTCCTTGAAAAAAAGTTCAAATGAATCATCAATCGGTAGTGTGGTTTAACTTGTTTGACATGAGTCCACACACTTTCAGCAAGTAATTATTCATTTACCATATCACAGCCCCTATAGAGGATCTAGGGTTAATTGGGTCGAATAAGTGGGATCAACTGTGTAAAAATGTCTTCATTTATATGTAAATAAGAAGGTTCTTCAAAGTTTTTTTTTTTTGAAAGTGGATAATACCACATTTATAAAATTTAAAATTAACAATTATACTTGAGTAAGCCCCAAGCACCCCATCCCCAAGTACAGAACAGCATCAGGGGAGCCCCAAAGAAACCCAACCCCAAAGGAGACCTCATGACTAATACCGAACGCCCAGTAATACACCTCCAACCGAACCATGAAGAGCAGCAACCAAAACCCCAGATCAGATAATCAGAGTCCCCTAACGAGCCCTTCTCTCAGACCCTCAAGAGGATCCCTCAGTGTCCCTTTGGGCAAAGGAGTATCTTGAGACCCCTTATTCCCTTTGCATAGACTATCGTTGACATGAGCAAGAACCCTCTGAACCCTTGAATGTGGCAGCCCTTCTGTAGAAATCCTACAGACGTTGCTACAACACGTACATCCGGTGCCGAGAACACCCGGCGAGGGTCCTCAGTCACCTGACGAGTCTTGATCCTCTTACCTCTCTTCAGTTGAGCGTTTGTCATCTCCAAGTCCTCATCAGGATCAGGGGGATCACCATCAACAAGATCAGCACTGGGATCGTCATCCCCAAACAAAACGCCCATAACATTAGCCCACTCACCATCTGTCTCATCGGCGTGCGATTGTGGCAGGGTCTTAACCCTCTGATCACCATCGATAGGATCGGCACCGGGGAGGATATAGGTAGAAGATGACACACCTGGACCCTCAGTCGCCGCCTTGCCTCTATCAACCATTGCTGGAGTCGCAGTGGCTGGGTCACCGAAACCCGCCCTCAGATCCACACCAGACATTGGGGAGGCAAAAGGAGGGGCCTTAAGGTCTGAAGGAACCTTGCGCCATCCTAAGATGACAAGATCTCCATTGCCGCTTCCTCAGATTCCCCCGGTGGCACCAAGATGACCCCGCCATCCTGAGAGGGCCTCCCAATGGCACCAGGAGCAGCCACCACATTGGAGGAGGGAACCCTAAATCCTCCAAGGCCGCCGACTTAAAAGGGGGTCGATCCAACATGGGTGGCCCCAGGACGGGTCCAACAATTGCGCCTGGAACATCTGACCTGGTCCAAAACTCTCCCGCCCGCCTGTCCCATTCAAAATTCAAAACTGGCGCCACTGCACGTGCTGAACTGGATGGGACTTTCCTGCTCGCCCCCCAAAGCTAACCCACCGCTGGTTCGCCTGACTGGGCCATCGCCCCCAACCTCACACCATGACCATTTAGGGTTACTAGACGATGCCCCTTTACCACTGCCATGCCCTGCTCCATCACGGCAGTCCACGATTAGTGGCTTTCTCATCATCCCCTCTACGGCCAACAACATCGCTAATCCACACCTCAAACCGAAAGCTCCAGTGACTAAGGACTACCTTAAGTGGGAAGTGGGTGCCTTCTGTGGCAATGAGGGCTTGGGCACGATGAAGATGAGTATCCCTGAGCCCCTTCTCGTCAACCAAAATCACATGCCCAGCCTCCGCAGCCACCCTCTTGACCACCTCTGACCGTCACAGGTGAAGAGGTAACGCTATCACTTCGACCCAAACTAGACGAGGAGCACTAAGGAATTTGGCTCCTATTCCTGGCCCCCATCCTGAGACCATCATCTTCACCCCTGCAATCTCTACAACCTTGGCTCGCCGGTTCTCCTCTGCCTTATGTCTAGAAGGACACTTAACTAGTGTGTTGCCATCCCCCAGCCGCCAAACAATCCACGCCCCTTCTTCCCCCCAGACCATGCCCAGGGACTTAGAGATCTCCTGCACCTGCACCCCTGAGCCCTTGCTCTGCAGAATCAAGTGAGAGGAGAGCACTTCCCATCTCTCCCTGTCCACCCCCTGCCCTGGTAGCCCAACGCACCCCTTCTGTACCCTACTCAGCCACCGTGATCTTTAGCACAAGATACTCGACCCAGCGAGCTTCCTTCTGAGGGCTCCCCACTCTAGCCAAGCCAGAGATGCCCATCGCACAGTCGCGTGCCATGTGCTCATCCGACCTGCAGATACGGCATACCACCGCTTCGGCACATCTCGCGGCCCAATGACCGTGCTGGTAGCAACGAAGACATAGGTCACATGCCCACGGCTTGGGATCACCACGCCTCTCCCTTCCGGCCCTTTCTCTCCCGTCCTGCACTGGTCCCTCCCTCCGGAGAGGCACTCGCCTCCCTTCGTATCATCTCTCCCTGCTCTGTCTCTCCTGCATCTCATTCACCCAACTTACGGTTCTTCAAAGTTTTTTAGAAATTGAAAAACTTTATTTGATTACCATAAATTATTTATTATTGATTTTGAAGTATGAAATCACTTTTTTTTTTGTATCTTAAGCATTATATGATCCGTAATAATCATGGAAAATTGAAGTTGTAGATTCATGTTTTTAGATGGAATTGTTAAGGTGCTGTCCACTTAAAAAAAAGATGTGTAGATTCTTTTTTTTTTTCAGTTCTCTTTTTTTTTTCTGTTATATCAGTTCAAAGATCATTAGTTTCAAACTTACAAATCAGAAGATTTCAATAATGCATGTATTGGATTCGATTTTCATGTTGTGTCTCAAACATTTCATAGTGTTGAGAAACATTATGTTAGTGGATCTCTAACATACCTTAAGAATTGCCTTGCCATGGAACAGTCCTGTGAGACTCCTTGCGATTCTTCTTTGTGCTTCCTTTTCTTTGGGACATTTTGCACCGAAATGTTTTTATGTGAAAAAAAGAAACCCTTGATTTTGTACTGAATGTGCAATTCCTGAAGGATCTCTCCTACAGACAGAACCCCTTGATATGGCTGCTCATTTAGTGGACAATTGAGTGACACAGGGAGTAATTTTACAAACTGTGATCATTTAGGTGCTCTTTCACATAAACAAATTATACAGGGTGCTTCTTTTTTACATACATACAATATGTTAGCCTATAAATGCAAAAACCCTTTTTCTTCGATGGAATTGTGGTAGTCCTGTGATCCTTCATCAAGGACTTAGGTAAAGATCTATCTGAACAAGTTATTCAACAATTCCAGTTTAAGGATCTTACGTTCTCAACCTTGACGGCCAGATATGCAAATTTCCCTTAACCCTGGGCAACAGTTAGATCTGACCATAAGAAAACCCCTTTAACTCATTATCATTTATGATGCTTCTGCATCATAGGTATAATCTTGAGCGCACAAACCCACTGACAATGAGTTTCCTTTTTTAAGAAAGGAAAATGTTTGCCTTATACAAAATGTACTCTGATGGTTTCATCCTCACGATTATGCTAATTTATTCATGTAATCCATTTTCAGGTATAGCTATAAGTTTATTGTCGGTGGGCAATGGAGACACTCAACATCTTTACCAACAGAAACTGATCAGTGGGGGAATATCAATAATGTTATCCGAGTTGGTGATACTGCTCGCATAAGATCTTTTGGTCCAACTCAGCAGCATATCAAGGTGGCCATTTTTTCCATGCTAATTCCATTTTCTGACTTATCTGATTAGTCCTGAATTTATTATAACTTCTAATTAGCAAGCCAGTTTTCTGCTCTGAACCAGTTTAGGATGTGGTCACTTGTGTGATTTGTTGATAGTTAAAAGGAATTTAGTATAACAAAATCGATGTAAGATGTTAGTTTTCTAAATTATGGATGATTATATGTGGTGTTTGCCTAAAGCTCCCTAACGTCTAGATACCTATCATTTGTGGGACACAGACAAGTTTCAAAGTGTCAAGACAAGTATATGTGCTGGACAGGGCCAATGTTTAGAAACATGAAATGAGGACACAGGAGGTGTTGGAGTCTGTCTTGCATCCATGCGCATGTGGAGGAAATGGCAGACCATGGCTTCAGATGGAGTTGCAGGTTGGCAGATTTACATGGCTAAACATTCACCAAGGTGGAGCTCAAGGTGACTGAGGATTCACCAAGGTGGTGTCCTCTAGTGGTTGAATATTCTCCAATGTGAGGTTTATCGGGTCTACGGCCTATATTCATACAGCGCCAAAACAAGGTAGGTTGGTTAGGATATTGTTGCCACCACTGATTCTTCACAGTCTGGGATCCAGGATTACCATCTTGTGTATTGGATAGCTACATGCAGACTGGCATTCAGTTCAGAGTACGGTTCCAGAAAGAGTTACATTCTGATGTTCAGAAAGGCTTTCGGGCCAATTTGGTTCCTTCAATCATCACATACTTCATGGCCAGAGACGACCCCTTCCATCCCTCCATGGAAGAAGAGACCAGAAAATCTCCTCCTCTGGTTTCTCTAATTCTCCATACATGGTTCCCTGGCCATGTCTTCTGAAGACCAGAATGAACCACCTGTACCGGGATGGCCTCCTCCATTCTGACGACCCTCTGGCCCTTCTCTACAGCAACCATTAGACAGTCTCTGGGAGTAGACATGATGGATTTCACCTCTGACGACCAGGGAATGAAGATCCTTGGGCAAGTCATCTGCAGTTGTGACTGGGCCACAAACGTCCTTTCCCACTGGGAAGAATGAGCGAGCCTTCCCCTTCTTCTCTGGTTGTTGGGTCTATCACTGAATGAACCTGCCAGACTCCTTCCTCTCCCTTTCCTCGCTTGGACTGTTTGCCAACCTCCTTCGATGAGCAGATGAGGTCTGCAACAGCCTTCTCACCACTCTCACCTACACCTCCAGAAGCTTTCCTCTCACCTACCTCCATCTCTCTTTCTTGCCCTTTCTATACAAACTGCCCTTTCTGTCACCTGCCCTTTCTATACAAATTGTTGCTCCCATAAGAAAGAAAATGCCACTAAGGTCACCACAACCTTTCGTTTGAACAAAATTTGTCACCTCATTTACATTAGGGTTTTACCCCTAAGCAAATCTATGCGTACTAGGGCTTATGCATGCATGCATGCAAAACAATGAGAAGCTAGGGTTTTACCTTAAAACATGTACATGTACATCAAACTAGGGTTCATGAGCCCCACCCTATGCATGCAAAACAAATAAACATGGATGGCATGTATATGTACATGCGAAAAAAAAGGGGGAAGGAAGAAAAGAATTATACCTACAATAGAAGCACAAAGGAGCGGCTGCAGCGGAGGCAGCAAGGCACAGCAGCGGCAGCCAGTAGGGGGCCAAGAGGGACCCAACTCCCCCTATTCTGCACAGAACAGGGGCACGTGTGCAGCACAGCAGCAGCAACAAAGAAAGAGAAAAAGAAAAAAAAGAAGAGGCGGGGCTGCGGTGGCTAGAAAAACCAGAAAGGAGAGAGAGAGGGGGACCGGTTGAGAGAGAAGGCCAGTGCTGGCCTCCCCCCCCCCCATTGGTCCATATATTGGACACCCACTAGTTAGTGTGTGTGTGGGGGGGGGGGGGGGGGGTATAAAGGAAACCGTAAAAAAAGAAAAGAAAAAACGAGAAACGGAAAAAAAAGGAAAGAGGAGGAGAAAAAAAAAAGGAAGGGAGGAGGGCACCGGTCCCCCCCCCCCCCCCCCCCCTCCCCGTGCCACCGGAGGGGAGGGGGAACCCACCGGTGGGGTGGGTGCCACCGGTTCACCACCAGAGGTCAAGTACTTGTATCTACACTTGATCCAAAATCTTAAGACTTGAGGACTAACTCCAAGTTCTCAAAGTCTACATTAAAAAAAGAGGAGACTATGTTTCCAAAAATTCAAGAATTCTCTTTTTAAACTAAAATTCTTTTAAATCCAATTCTTTCAAAAGTGAAGTCTCACACCTTTGCAACAAGGTTTCAGATTTCTCGTCTGCAGAGTCCTCTTGTCAACTAAATTGCCACAACTTGCTTTTACCTTGTCAAAGCTGTGGCGGAAATCAAGTGAGTCGATGCTTTTTGTAGCCTTAGCTTTTGCAGTTAGCAGGCTAGGATCATAAGCATAGGACTAGGAGATCTTGCCCTTAGCCATAGTGCTTTCGGCATGGATTCGGGCTTTTAATGATGTTTGAGAGAAATCCTATGCGTCAAATCAATGAGATTCATTTTTCTTAAGGCTTTCAGAGAGGACCAATTAGCCATGGAATTTCCCAGGATGGCCATCCCAAGGGGAAGGGCATGACAGTGCAGGCTCTTAAGCAGTTTCCTGGTTCTGAGACGGAGGTCTGACTAGAAATATTCTGATACCATAAACTTGTAAAGATCGAATTTTGAAATGTGGGATACAAAGGAGGGCCAATATCCAAAAATATTAACATAATTGGATTGGGTCTGCCTGGTCTGGTTTTTGCCCCTAGCTGTATTTTAGAACAATTTTGTAAAAAGTGAATGCTGATCATGGATACGTGGGCCACACTTTGACTATTCAGTTAGTGGTTATGGCTAGCGTGTATGCTTTTAAGGTCTCCAAAATTTATGGCCAATACTTTTTATCACTATGTACCCTGTGAAGGTATTTCGTTGATCTAGAGTATAGACTAAAACTGTGCCTGTTCTATTACTAAAACTTTATAAATATTTTATGACTTTACTAATTTACGCATCATGATCTTGAGGATTATCAGAAGATGATTTCAGGAAATATGTTAAAGAATGGAAGTGTGTTTATTGATATACATGATGGAGCCTCAGGGATCATCTGTCCAGAGATTCACTGAAGAATTAGCTTATATCTCTATGTTTTGATGGCATGGAGAAGATACTAATTCCATTGGCTTTTCATGTTTCATAAGAAGGGAAATCCAATGACTTCCCTCATTAGTGATTTGTTGCTTTCTGAATCCAGCATGAATGTAGTAGTTCAATTAGTGAAGATGGGGTACTGAGCTGCACCGGAGACTCTAGGAGATCTCATTTCAATGAATAAGATAGGTCTGATATGAAGAGAGAAACTCTGTATTCTACTGCAAAATGGGGAATGGGTTTATGTTTCTTTCCTACTTCATTGACAACTCCTTTTACAACTTTAACATGGACTATCATCTGGTTTTATTGCGTTCTTCATTCTTTCTATTTTTATCTATATCAATTAATGAGTTTCATCTCAGACAGCGATGATGTTGGGAGATAACCGTCAGATGGATGTATGCACTCTTTTTGACATTGTAGAGGTGCTTGGTACTAGCCCTATTGACAATGTCTATGCACGAAGGCTTACAATACCTGAAAGGACAAAAGAAATTTGGGTGAACATGTATATGATATGGCATAAAGACAACAAACATAATATTTGAAAGGATAAAAAACAGCCTGGGTGAACATGTAGATGATATGGCATGTTTATTGTTTACAGTTATGTCATCATCTCATTAGGGTCATGAGCAGATTATGACAGAAAGGTGTGGGCAAAATAGCTTCCCTGTGGTTCTTTGAACCCTACGCTGATATTTTGAACTCTTACCATGTTGCAGGACCCAACAGTTGTCAAGGTAATTGAAAGACCATTGACTGAAGATGAGCGGTTCATGCTGGCATTTGCAGCTCGGCGTATTGCATTCGCAATCTGCCCTATTCGGTTGGCTCCCAAGTAGGCGGATTCAGCTGCAGAACTGCTATCTGTTCAGAGTGTTTCATCCATCCAATGGATGTCTAGTACACTGGCAAGCTTTCATTTTGCTCATCTCCTTCCCAACAGGAAAGAATTACTCTGAAGAAAAAGCAGGAAAAAAAACGACAGGAGAGAATTGTTCCCTTTTTTGAAAGTAGAGTTTGGAGTCTGCTGTCTTGGACAGGATTGCATTTTCTATTCTGTATATTTTGCAATAATGATAGTAAAGAATGCCACCATTTTGTCGTGGATAACTACAGAAGCTTCACCTTCCAAAAAAAAACTACACAATCCTAGATTGCGTCCGAGCAAACTTTGCTAAACTACGTACTGTGTGTTGTCGTCAGGCCATCTGGCCAAGTCTGCTGTGGCTTCATCATAGTACTGACCATTGCTTCAAGGTAACGTTAGTTTTCCATGCATTAGGTGTGTAGATGTTTATGGGCTCAATGAGAGAAATGGAAGGCATTCTGAATAGTAGAAAATCGAGAAGCAACAATGTGGATTATGCCAGCTTTAGTTGTAAGTTAACTTTGAATTGTTCAAGCTAATGTTTGTAGGAAGTATGAAAGTACCTGTACATGCCTTTTGATTTGAATGCATTTATAAATGGTCTTTTCTTTTATTGTAGAGGTAAAAAATCTGCAAGCATTTTGAATGTGATAACGTAAAAAATTGACAGTAAATTGTCAAATGCATTGTCTTAAAATTATTTGACTATGGTGTTCAATTATTACTTGGTTTAGCCTTAACCGAGTTTTAGGTAAAAAGTTGCTGCAATTTATCAACCTGAAATCGACAGACACAAACCTAGTCAAGCTGACTCGTTTAAACAGTTTTATGGGAAAATGCTCAAGTCTAACATTTAGAACTGTACATAGATTTAGAACTAGCTCATGTTGAGCATTTAATTGTCATATGATCCTCGCCACTCAGCCTAGGTTTTAACTAATCAAGAGGAAGATCTTTTAAAACTTCGAAAGGGGACTTGAGTGGCTTCTCACTGGAAGTGTGTTGTTGGTTGAGGCAGGTGCTTTGAGAAGCTTGGGTTTCGCTATTTAATGGATTTGTCTTCGTATCCGGAACAGATCGTGAACAGTGTGAAAGTTAACCCAGTGCAACTCAATTTATTATTACCTATTACGTACAGTATGTTTAGATGCCTTATCTCTCACTTGCTCCAGTCATAGATGTCCCGAACTGATCATAACCTTCTGTTGGATGCATGATTCACTAAGATTATTCAATATCTTTATATGTTTCAAAAAAGTATAATATGATAACGAACTTCGCCACAAGCAATTATCACTTTCCATCCACTTCCCACGAACGATAACACGTTCTATTGGAAAACCGTTCGCTGTCAGGAGATCTTGACGCGTGCAGGACAAATAGCAAGTTGCTTGCGAATTAAAATGTCCAGACTCCAGAATCAAATGACCAGTTGCCTATGCATTAAAACGTGTTAACGTAGGTATATAGCAACTGGCATTGTAAAATCTCCCAAAGGAATCCAGGTAAAGAATTATACTAGCCTACTCGAGCGTGAATATATTGTATGATCATACAGGAGCTTTTAGTTTTCGCATGGTGTTTGTACATCTTCCTTTGCGTAAAGTCAAGCACCTTAAGGTACCTTTGGGATCGAGATCACCTGGACCCTTCCCTAGGCTCGTAAATTTCATTGAAGGGAAAAAATAACTCGTTAATATAAGGAATTTTATTCTATTGAAAAATAATTTCTCCCCTCCAATGAGATTTTATGTTCATGTAAAGGTCTTGGGAGTGGGTCCAAGTAATCTCAATCTATACCTTTAGGCCATGTTTGATTGCAGGTTAGCCCGTGAATAACCCGGTTAGCCCACTTTTAACCCATGTTGTAGTTTGATTGCAAGATTAATCTATCCGAATTAAAAATGGGTTAAATGAGTGCTAACCAGGCTTTAGCCCGGACTAACGTATCCCACCCCCAGGAGTGGGATAGAAGGGGTTAGCCTATATATTAATGTTCTATTTAAATATCAATAAATGTTAAGTAATAGATGTTAACTATTATTAATAATATTAATAAAATATTATATTGATTAATACATATTCATAAATATTAATTAATATTAATAAGTATTCATTAATATTGATAATATTAATAAATATTATTGTGATTAATACATACTAAACAATATTAATACAGATTATTATGATTAATAAATAACTACTATTATTTTGATTAATAAATACTAGTAAACATTAATCATAGTTAATTATTAATATAAATTTTATTATGCTCCATTTAAATAGTATTAAATATTAAAAATGTTAAATAATAAATGTTAATTATTATTAACAATATTAATAAATATTATTAACAACCATTAATTCATATTAATAATAAATATTAATATTAATAAATATTAATATGATTGCTAAATATTATTTAATATTATTTTGATTAATTAATATTAATTAACATTAATCATAGTTAATTATTAAGATAAATTTATTATACTCCATTTATTGATAAAAAAATTGAATAACAATTAACGTTAATCATAGTTTATTATTAATTTAAATAGTAATATACTAATTGTTAAATATTATTTAATATTATTTTGATTAACTAATATTAATTAACATTAATCATAGTTAATTATAAAGATAAATTTCTTATGCTTCTTTTATTGATAAGAAATTTGAATAACAATTAACGTTAATCATAGTTTATTACTAATTTAAATAATAATTATATATTATTTTAATATATAAAACACACTTAATAATTATGTGAAAAGATAATGATAAAATTTATTGTATTTTTTATTTTTAATAATAAAACTTATTTATATAAATTATTTAAATAAAAATTTTATTTACTTATCCTAAACTAACTTCCACTTTAAAATATGAACTACTTATCCTAAAATAGTCAAAAGTAGATTAAATCAAGACTATCTTGATCGGGCTCCCTTGGGCTAACCCGGATTAGTCTTTTCCCTATCCTGAAATCAAACAGACCCTTACAGGTGCCATAAGATTGATAGCAAAGGGATGGAATAACAAAAGATTGTCCTTATATTAGAAATCAGTGCACATGCAAGCAGTCAATAGATGATGGGATGGGATCCTAATGAACCTACTTCCCTATGGTGATGGGAGACAACCTATCATTTTGGGAATGACTCATTTACCCCTCTCCTCATGTCTGGGAGCACATTAATACACAGATCTCGTTTCATAGCTGATGGGCGGTAATGGGCAGCGAAGGTAGCAAAAGGTGTTCCACTTGGGAATCAGGGAAGCAAGGTCTAAAAAATGAGGATCTAGTCAGACATGCTCCTCCTCTCCAAGGCACTCTAGTCACAGTTGTCTGCCCCTTTCCTGTATCTTCATCGATCGTCACTTTTTCACTCCCCAGCATCAAGCATCAATCGACCAATCCTGCCATCCAAACTCGGTCAGAAGGAGATGAGATCTTTTAAACTTCATTCTATAGATTAGAATATGCTTCCACTCAAATAAAATTGAAAGAGATGTTTGTCTTGTGTTTATCTTTACTGATAAAAACTGATTCATCCACATCTATGTGAGTGGAGACGCAATGATTCAAAGAATGATGTATAAAACATCTCATCTCCCCAACAAGCGAGCTAGTTCGGGTGGTGGTGACGCTACAGGACTTGGGTTAGGATTGACCCCAAACCGCCCCGGAACCACTTACAGCCCTAACAATAGGACGCAAAATTGCTTTAACCCTTTATTTTCTTATCACTTCTTCGAGTAGTGCACAAGTGCTTTAGCCCCTCTAGCTGCGTTGACTTCACTGGTATATACAACGAAACAGAAAATGCAACATCATTGCCTCGTACACATTCAGGCATGTATGGTATTTACAAACATTTAAACCAATAATAAAACATGGAAAATATATTTGAATGATGTCACACTAAATATTGGTGAACCCTAGGGGGCTTTGCAGTCCCTCTTTATGTCTCGTCGGCCTTTGGTTCAAGCACTACGGGAATTTTCTCTTTATGATCACCACGCAAGACCTCCACGATCACCTAATTTCAGAATGAACCATGATACATCATTAGAAAAGACCACCCTTCCATACTATACAAATAGAATACACAGGAAAAAAGTGTGTAAAGGCGCTAGTTCATATGCAGGTGGAAGAGGCTTTTGGATGCAAGAAAGAACCTCATAGCAAATTTATCTAACATGCCACAGGCGTATTAGTTTTATCGTGGCATATACATGGGAAGATGAAGATATATGTATGTACATTTCCCCCAACCTCAAGTCTTAGTTTTTACCATTTAATGTTTCTGATATACGTCTATGTCGACACTTGACACATGTAGTGTTCTCATCTGATCTTTTAGATGTAGTACACCAATGTGTATGTCATTATCATGAAATATATCCTCCCACTCACCCAGAGAAGGCCATGAGTGGTCCAAAATGGAAACCACGTTGGATATGGTCACATCAGATCGGGTTTGTTTGGAGGGGGGGCGCACATGGGGGCACGTGATTTTACAAACTAAATATAAATGATTTTATAGTAGAGTTTAAACCAAGAACAAAAGTCTTTGAAACAGTGCAAGCAAAGGGGGAAAAATTGCAAGAAATCAGCATAGATGCAAGTATAGCATACGCACCGTGTCACCAACTTTACACTGATCCAGGGCTCTGTACAGGTCACTCCCATTAGTGACCTTTTTACCATTTACTGATGTTATGATGTCACCCAGTATAAGCCGACCATAGGTGTCTCGCTTGGTTGGTTGCAAACCCTGCATCACATTAACATCAAACAAAAAGCACCAATGCATATTCTCCATCACATTGTGTGGTGGAGAATAATGGCATGTGCAGTCTTTATGGTGAGGTTGTGTTGATGGCAGGAAAGAAACGAATAAAGCAAATAAACTTTTGATATTTCTATATTTCAAAAGACCATAAAAAAAGGGTTAAAGCAACTAACGGTGAAGAGATGTGAGTTATGGCAACACAGCAAAAGGTTTTATGTAAAAGGCCTTGTGCATAGAAGTAGCACAATCAACACAGTACGGTGAAGGTCACGGTGGTATGACAACAGCACAGCTACATAACTAATTAGGGCTTCTATTATGCCCATTGACCACAAAAGAAAGGTAACAATGCCTAGAGTTAGTTCAGACAATTACTGCCCAAATAGTTCAGAAAATTACTGCCACGAAAGAAAGGTAACTATGGATAGAGTTAATTCAGACAATTACTGCTCAAATAGACATGTGAATCAGAATACTTACAGAAACCTAGCAAATAGTATGACATGTAGTTCAGGAGGAGTGTCTTTCAATTCATCCTCCGGCTGATAGCTATCCAAGGATTCATTTGGAAATTCTTATCAATTTATGAAGAGACTAAATAGTCTGTTTTCAGAAAAGTTCAGCTTCCCACGATGCAAGTTTGTTGTTAATACGTAGTCAAATGCTGCATTGCTGCTACAAGCTGCTCATGAAAAACCATCTTATGAAATTCCATTATAGCATCAAGTAGATCACATACAAATGTACACCCCCTCTCTTTTCTCAAGTCTGCTTTTTGGATAGGGTGCCATTGGAAATTGCTCCTTGGTTGCACAAGCCTAAATTGTGTAACCAAAAGGATATTTTCCCTACCACCAACTTATCTCATGGAACGCATGACTGAGCATGCAAGGTTTGGAGGAATGCTCACTGCGATGTATTCAATGAGACTAGTTATGCAACCAAAAGAACATTTTCCCTACCAACCAAAAGATGGAATACTGAACTGTCATAGAAAGCAACCCTTCTTGCAGACCTCCAGGTTTGTCAACTTTGTGACCTTCTGAAACTTTGAATAAGACTGAGGGGAAATCGACAATCAAAGCTCGACAACCATCCCCAGTTTAGTGCAGCTGCACACCATCCTCATGTTGGTTGCTTATGGTGTGCATAACATTTCTTTTGTCAAATGGACACTCACACGAAATCCCTTCAAATTTTCCTATTAATGAATTGTGGTGCATTAAAGTTGAAAAAAGAATTTCATATGCTAGAGTTTCATGAATCAGTACAAGAAAAATTAACAAAATGCACAGAAATTTTTAACATTTTATAAGATGTGAATATTAGTGAAGGAAGAATGCAAGCCTTGAAACAACAATATTGTCAGAAAAAGAGGAAAAAAACAACGCCATCCAGTGAAACAGCGAAACTTCGAACATATCAGAACACGATAAAATCCACATAAGACAGCCTATTTAGCACTTACTGCTTTGCCTGCTGGACCATTTGCAGGTGCATCTAGGACAAGTACCCCACTAACGCCAAGCTGCTCTACAGATTGGTCTGGTGCAAATTTAATCCCTAGAATGGGCCTTGTTACCTTCCCAAATTTAACTAGCTGTTCAACAATTCCATTGACCTGAACAAATGGGGAAAGCAAACTCAGATCAACAACTAATTGCGGCTCAATCAGAAATAAATAATACTAATTTCTTGAGTCAATAATAAAATAGCATATAGTGACATTCTAGGAAATACGCTATACGTAGGAAGAAAACACACAGTGTCAACTGGAATAGCAAATCCAACTCCGGAGGATGCTCCTGACGGGGAGTATATAGCTGTATTTATTCCAATTAAGCTTCCAGAACTATCAAGGAGTGGCCCACCACTGTTCCCAGGATTTATGGCAGCATCAGTCTGTATAACATCTTGTATAGGCCGACCAGTAGCAGCAGAACTGATTTCCCTCCGCAGTCCACTGGAAAATACCAACAAACATCGTTTAGCTTCAAAATATCAATAAAAAACTCATCCAATCAAATAGGAATCTAATAATCTAAAAGTGGTTGTCCAGACTGTTAAAGCACAATTGTAAATTAAAAAGAAGGTTATAATAGGGTAATAGCTAAAACGATTTAAATTGAAACAGATGCAAGCATTGAATTTTTAGTTTGGCATGAATAAAGTGGAAAGAGTGAATTTCAAAATCTTGACCTAAAGATTCCTACCTGATAACACCTGTAGTAAGTGTATGGTCAAGGCCAAACTGCAAAAAGTACACATGCAAGAAGATAAGTATGATATGCCCATGTAACTAGCATGCATGTGAAATTTTTGAAGCAAGAACCATGAATATCCTTTGATTAGCGAAATATATCATTTGACAAGTCAATTCTTCATGTAAGGAAACTGATGTGTTGAACTCAGCATTCATAAAAATTGCAAAAACAGCTTCAATAATGCATTCCTAAAACATTTGGAACAACTGCTTTTGGTCAAGACCAGATCCAATTTGATAACGTTGATCTCCATGATATGTCCATGTAACTAGCATGCATGTGAAAATTTTGAAGCAAGAACCATGAAAAGTCAATTCTTCATGTAAGGAAACTGAATGTGTTGAACTCGGCATTCATAAAAATTGCAAAAACAGCTTCAGTAATGCATTCCTAAAATGTTTGGAACAACTGTTTTTGGTCAAGACCAGAACCAATTTGATAACATTCACAGTTCATCATTCTTCTGTTGATCTCCAAACTTGCAGTTGAAATGAGCAGTTCATAGTTCATTCAAAAGTTGCTTTTCTAGAATCTGGATAAAAAGAAGAAAAAAAGGATATTGCCCCAGAAACAACAGGAAAAATGAGGATAGGCAATGAAGGGATCATAGTGTGACGTTTTGAGGGTTTTTTTATTTTAAGTTTCTATGAGATACAATGAATTAACCATGTATGAAACTTAAAATCATGCAATGGATGCCCTTCTAGTCTACAATTTTGTGCAAGTTTCTACTCCAAGTTAGAGAACTTCCATAAGACAATAAGGCCAACAGAGGACCATAGATCCATTACAAAGAAGAAAAATATATTTCTAAAATCTTGTAACAAAAATGTAAAATAGAAGTATATCTTGGTTAGTATAGGATCATGTTCTTTCAGCAAGACACAAGAGTGAACAGGTTGTTCCATGCATAAAATTGGACTACTGACCCCGTTATTATGAACAAAACTCAAGCCATTTTGAAACTGCCACTCATTGCTGAAGAACAAAACTATACTTCTCTGTTTCCAGCCTTCTGATGAATTGCTACTAAATTAAGTTGGCAGCTTCTGCCTTCAGCCTGCAGAAGATGCATCTCCGTTGTAGAATGAAATAGTCGTAGAGTTATTTTCATGGATGGTAGAATAGAATCATACCCCTTAGTTGGCCGCTGCCCCTCATCAGCAGATTGGATTGGTGGAAGCATCATAGAATTAGCACTCGGAAGGTCATTTTCCTCTTCCTTTCCTATTCTCCTTCCTGTAACTTACCAAACATAAATTCTCTTCCTCTTATTTTTTCAACCTCTTTCCACTTCCTTCTCTTGTTTCCCTTCTTATTCTTTCTCCTCCCCAAAGTTGGTCTCTTTCTTTTTTTTTGCTTTTTTTTGGTGGCTGAAGGATGGATTGAATATACCTCATGCTTAGGGACACACTTTGAACATGGACACTTTTTTCTCCTCCTCACTTGTTTCTCTTCCAATCTGTTTCATGTCCAAGCATAGGGACACACTTTGAACTTCTAAAGATCCCCACCCTCCTTTAGTCGGTCCCCAAAATTTGTTCACAGCATATGCCGTATGACCTCAGCTAGCATACAGATACCAAAATAATCCTGCAAGGAGTATCCAAGCATCCTCTAAAACCAAAGTTTCTGCACAAACTCATCTTCTCCCTATTAATGAAATTGTAAATCCTCTTGGTGGGCAAAGGTTTCCTTTAAGGTGGATGAGTGTCACTCCTCTTTGTTCTAAGGGAGAGATGCATCTTCTTGGTGCTTTTGTATAGAGAGATTTTTGTTCTTGTATCTCCTCTTTCGTGCATGCTCTCTTTTCTTTTATAGTTCACGTGGTACCATCCACTTTCAAAAAAAAAAAAAAAAAAAAGTTATCCCCATTGATCCTCAACTGTACCTTACTACATACATCATGTTTCCAATCATTTCTTTGAAAGGCACATCTTATGGGCCCGTTACAAAGAGACAACTCCGAATGTGAAAATGATAATACAAAGAGACAACTCCGAATGTGAAAATGATAACACTGGGCTTCCTATTGTCATCAATACCCATCCCCCACAAGCTGTCTATCTGAAAAACCAATATAGAGACTTGTCATAATCTTCGAAGCATTGAATAGCCTTGTAACACATCACACTCAGTGTCTTCCCTAGAAAGGACAAAAAATGCAGAGGGGATGGAGAAAGAATCTTTCTGCCTAAATCCTTAAAGAATCTCTCTGCCTAAAACCTCTACACTAGACTCTCTATTGTCGTCAATACCCAATACCCATCCCCCACAAGCTATCTATCTGAGAAACTAATATAGAGTCTCGCCATACTCTTCGAAGCATTGAATGGCACCATACTCTTCGAAGCAGTGAATGGCCCTTGTAACACATCACACCCAGTGTCTTCCAATAAAAGGACAATAAGCGTGAAAGGGATGGATAAAGAATCTATTTGCCTACATCCTCTACATCAAAGATATTGTTTTCAAGACAATGGGCATTAGTGTAGACTGCTTTCCTCCGGAATTTCATATTCCAAATATTTTGTATGACGTGTAATTAAAAGCTAAGAATTTTTGTAAACGGGCCCTGCAAGAGATCGAGAATAGATGGTCAAGGTGTTTCAGTAACCCACATATTTGATCCAAAACCAAGCCCCTTAAACTCATGCCAGTCTCAAACTTATTCACTAGAATTTCATTCAGTTCAACCCCAAGATCACCATGAGAATCCCAAAAGAAAATTTCTGTCATTTTCTTCATTCTTAAATTGAGTAATTATTCTGCCAGTTTCTCCTGGGTCCCACCTTGCCTAGTAGATATTCTTGACTACACCAAAAAAATAAAAAAAAGGAACAACCTACGACAAGTGAATGCACGATTTTTGAGTAAAACCAAAACTTGTGCATGTTTTACTAAGAAAAATAAAGATAACAATGTGTGCACGTCAAACCATTGGCAGTATAATGATGAAAATGTAAGTGGAGTTAAAAGTGCATTTCCAATGTTTAAGTAACAAATGCAAACAGGTTATCTCATTGCTACAATAGGATAGCACATGATCAGCAAAAGAAGTGGGAGCCAGTGTAACATAAATCTCCAATTTTTTGAAAACATCGCGATTTAATCACAATTTTTTATTTTAGCGTATTTTTTAGGAAAAAATCCCGATTTATTGAGAGAATCTTTAAAATCTTCATAAATTCAAAAAGTAGCGATTTAATCACGCATTCTTCAAGAAAATACACTTTTTTAAAAATAAATGCATTCATTTTTATAATATATATTCTTAGATTTATATTATATTTTAAAATTTTATTTTATATATTAAAAAACTTATGTACCTTTCACGATTTTTTCACGAAGTTTTTAGATTTTTTGCCGACTTGAGATTTTTTCATCAGGCCGATTATTTCCCGAATCCCGACTTGGTGACGTTTGTGGGAACCACACTTACAGGATTTCCAATGGCGTATACTTTCTGTCCAACAAGCAGGTCTCCAGAGACACCAACTGGTATGGGTCTCAGTTTATCTTTGGGGCCATCAATACGAAGCACAGCAACATCCTTGTCTTGGTCAAAACCAACAACTTTTGCTTCATAAGTTGATTGGTCAGCAAGGGTGACCCTGTATAAAACTAGCAATTCTGGCATCAATTTGATTGCAACCAGTTACCATGAAAATAAAAGATACCACTTCGAAGGGGAAAAAATAAAACTAACATTATATTACAGCAAAATGTATGTCATCCTACTATTACGCGAACACAATGGTTCTATAAGCAGACAGTATTAAGTGAGGTAAGCTAATATACTCTAAAAAATAATCAGGAATGTTGCATTACTTGCAAAAGAAACACTCACAGCAGCATAAAGTAGAAGAGATCAGATCCATTTTGTAGTTCTTTTTCTTCCTATCCGACCTCTTTATGAATGTGAAATTTCTATATTTCTTCATCTGCACAATTGGTTGCCGAATCTTCATATAATTTTTATGATAGTTTTCCTTCTCGTTTCTATTCAATTTTCAAAGGTGCAAAGAAAGAGTTCCAAATTTTCAAATTTATTTCACAATCCCTGCAAAATAAGGGAGTGGCATAAGCTAAACACACAAAGTTTCCTATTATTTTTCATGGCTAGTTATCATCACTACACTTGAGCATATAACTGACCTGGACAACCCCACTTAAGTTTTACCATAAGACTCAGTCCTGCTGCGTGAATAACAGGCAATCTAGCATCAAGTGCTCTAAAAGAATCCTCATCTACATCACAATTAAAAAAAAAAAAAGCATCAACTACTAATTTCTCTAGAACCATAGCCAGTCGCATAAAGGAAATGAGCCTCCAAGCAATCCTCCAAACTACAAACTGAACCTTTCTGTGAGGCAATCAAATTCCACACTGTGCCAGCAGCTGCCACCAGATGTGAATAGACACAGACCTTGTAGGGAATTTCTTCCCTATCTCCACAATGCATCAGCTGACACATCCCGCCCTAGGGGGCAAGCAGTGGACTTTAACCAAATTTTATATGAAAATTGACGGAAACGAAAGCAAGGGACGCAAGTTCCCAAACTAAAGTAGAATACAAAAGTTACACAAGATAAAAATAAGGTTAAATTCTCCCGAAGCTCCATTGGAATATTTACTGAATCTTTAATCTGACATTTTTGCTCGACTCCTCTTCATCCATGCTCGACCATGCATACCCCAGTCATAACGGTGAAAACAAGATTTATCTCAAATGTACATCAATTTACCTGATAAAGAACCACTGGCTTACAACAAACAGAATATTAGAACACGCAGCAAGCAGGTGCAGCCTCTACACCAAAACCACTACCCCGAGTAGAAAAGAACATCGACCAACCTGAGATCGGACGCCCCACGGATGACATGATAGTTGGTGACTATGTGCCCGTCCTTGTCCCACACGAACCCCGACCCCGACCCCTGCGGCACCTCCAGCACATCCAGGGTGAAGGCGTCCTGCCTGCACACAACGGATCGATCAACTCAACACACGCGCGAAACCACTACAGACATCGCTGCCACAGATCCGAAGGCGCCCGCGAACCTGACGGCGAGATTGGTGATGTACACCACGGAGGGGGTGTTCTGCTCGAAGAGCCGCACGGTGGCGAGCTCATCGGACTGGAGCTTCCGCGAAGGTGTAACAACGAAGGCCGACGCGGCCTCGACGTCCACGGCGAGGACGGAGAGCGAGATGGCCAGGGAGGCGGCCGCGACGAAGAGGGAGTCCAGAGCAGACGAGAGCAAACTCTTGTTCAGGTTGAGCCATGGCTTCTGAGCAGAGGCAGAGGCGCCCCCGCTGTCGCGCCATCCTCCACCGCTGCCGTGGAGGAGGAGGAAGAGGACGGGGGAGGGCCTGGAGGGAAGGAAGCCGGCGGGCCTGGAGCGGAGGAAGACGCCAAGACGAATGGCGGCGCCGGAGATGGAGGAGAAGGAGAGCCTTCTGGTGGCGGGGGTTTGCGTCCTCCCACGGGGGCGGGAGAGGAGGGGGGAGAGGGCGGTGGCGACGGCTGCTGCGGGAGCCATCCTCTTGCCTGGACAGCTGCCGCGAAGCGTGTGGCGGTGAATGCTTCGCGATTTTTGCCGCGAGCTTTGTGCTTCTTGTGTGGCACGTGTGCCTGCTCTCAGAAGTGACCGTCCCAGTCCCCGGCAAGCGTGAGGCGAATCATCGAGCTCCCTCTGGAAATGTTACTTGGACCACTGCCCGCGTGGCGGGGATCGGTAAGTCTCGGTCTATACAGAGTAGATGCGTGGCTTTGAGGGAAGTGCATGTACGTCTTTTTCGTAGGAGTAAGAGTAATGCTTGCCATTGCAGTGACTAAACTATTTTTACTTATTATTTTATTTTTTTAGGTCGGATGGGAGGTGTTTTAACTGTCTATACAGTATAATGTTTGATCGGATGATTCAAAAAAATTAAAAAAAAAAAATCGACTTCTAATGAATAGTAAAAAAATATATTTTTCATTATATATTAAAGTTCGATTTTTTAATTTTCAGAATTTTTGAGATCGTCCGATCGAGTATTGCACTATATGAATGGTTAGGACACCTCAAGACTAGTCTGAAAAAATAACTTTTTAATATTTATCTACTGGAATGCTCTTACGTGCAGCACGCAGAGGCATTGTAACAAATATTACTCTAGTAGTAATACTTATTGCATCACACGTGGTGTAGAAAAGATGACGTAGATTACAACACTTGACATTTTCATTATTTGTCTCACTTTCTTTTTCTCTCTTTGACTTTTTTTAAATAGAGAGAAAAATAATTATAATTTTTGACAGTATTTATTGTTGTCTTTTCTTACTCACTACTCTTTTAAAAAAGATACAGTTTTTTTTCCACTTTAGCTTGGACACTTTATAGTTTATCACTTCAGAATCAATTTTAGCACTTCTAAGTGTAAAAATATCACTTCCAAACGATATTTATCATTTTCAAATCGCAATTTTATTATTTCTTATGTAATTCATTTTATTACTTCTAAACACAATTCTATCACTTCTAAGTGTATTTTTATTACTTCTTCTATAATTCAATTTTGTCACTTCCTACACAAAATTATCTCTTCTGAGTAAAATTGTCACTTTCAAAACAAAATTAGTGATAAAACGTTTGTATTAGATAATTTTACTTAGAAAGTGATGAAGTGATAAAAATTGTAAGAAAGTGATAAAATTGAACTACTTAGAAAGTGATAAAAATATATTTAAAAGTGATAAAATTGTATTAAAAGTGTGAAATTGAACTACGTGAGAAGTAATAAAAATTGTGCTTAGAAATGATAGAAATACATCTGAAAGTAATAATTTTGTTTTTAAAACTGACAAATTAGCATTAAAAATTATAAATTGACAAGTGAACAGACTAAAGCGAAGAAAGGTTTCGAGGTCTTTTTAAAAGATGGTGAGAGGAAAAAGACAGTAATAAATACTGTCAGAAAAGTTGTAACTGTTTTTTCTCTCCAGTCAAAAAGGTGAAAAGAAAGTGATACGCTTGGTGTAAAGAGGTGAAGTATTACAGGTCATCTTTGATACACCAACATGTGGTGTTGTAAGTATTCCTCTTTTTAATGAGTAAGGTTAAGAAAGTCATTGATATTATTCTATTTTTATTAGACCGTTATAAAGCTTAAGAATTTTTTTTTTTTGAATTTTAATATCTAATCAAAGATCCGACAATATCAATAGCTCTTTTAAGGTTGTCTCCACTATCCCAAATTTTTCGGGAAAAAAAATAGTACATGTTATGTCCCCATAGTCTCCCAATCGAATTCGAAGTTGCAGCAAGTAAAACTTGAAGATCAAATGAGTTAAACGTCACTTATTCTGCTATGCTTTTAATACTTTTGTTACTTGAAAATTTAAACATATTGAAATCCATCTCTCAAAATATAAGTAAATTATTCTACATAATTTATTTTTATGAGTTCGCTTTACTTGAAGGTGCTCTATAATGAAATGAGATGTTAAAAATAAAATCTTCATAAATACAGTTATCTCACGCTATATAAAGAGATAAAAGCTTTTTAGTTTTTGAATTCTGTAATCTACTTAATTTAAACAAATCGATAAACTCTATATATTTAATAATGCTCCCCATAATCTCACTTTTACGTGGAAAAGACCTTTCTGAGGAGTTTTCCCAAAATATTTTGAAATATTCAGAGAGATTTTCAAAATTTTGAGCATATTTTCCAAAAGTAAAAGTGAGATAACAAAGCGCTTTTATTATGTACAAAGGTTGTGGGGAGTTTCTCCTAAATTAAGCAAATTTGAGAGATTAAAAACTAAAAACCCAAAGATAAAATGAGAATTAGAATAATCATGTTGCTCTTATGTGATGTAACACGATATACAAGGGTTTGCTATTGTTAAGATCAAGAACATCTCATCTTAATTAAATCATGGCTTACATCAATGGTTAAAAGTACAAGATTTTAAGCACTATTATGTCCTAATGAATATAACTTTTTACTAAAATAAAAGAGGTCATGAGATCAATCAAATCCGAGTGTGCTAAGAAATGGAAGGACGCAAGTGGAAACTAATGACCGAATCATTCAACCAATCGTTAGGTTATAGGTTAATTAATGAATAATCTTTTAAAATTGATAATCAGTTAAAAAAACTATCCATTATCTGGCCTATAAACTAATGATCAATCAAATAAAGAGAGTTTGACCTCTAGTCCAAATTTGGCTCATTCCTTTAATTCCTGGTCTCCTCCCAACTTTTCAAAATACAAGGTCTTCCAAAGTTAAATTTCTTAACTTTTGATTCAAAATCAAACTATTCTTCAACCCTTGTTAACTTTAACAACAAAAAGTGACGAGATTACCCTCTAAAGATTAAATGTTAAATTTTCTATCCATTAAATCTAACTTGTTAACTTTAACAACAAAAAGTGACGAGATTACCCTCTAAAGATTAAATGTTAAATTTTCTATCCATTAAATCTAACTTTCGGTCCATTAAATTTTTGGTCTATTAAATCTAACTTCCTATCCAAAGTTAAAATTCGACGGTGCTCTCTCTCCCTTGTGCCTTAGGTGCTCGTCGCCGCCACCGCCTTGGATGATTGACACTGTTGCAAGATCCGCAAGTTGGAAGGCTTTAAGAGATCATCACATAGAGGGCTTCTGCATAGGAAGGGATTTGAAGGCTCTAAGGAGATGGATCTATGGAGATCAAAGGATCTGACAAACAATGTGAGTAGATCTACGCACCTCGCTGTTGATCTAAAGAGATGGGGACTATGCATTCTTTGTGGTCGCCGCCATTGCCTTGGATGCTTGTCGTTGTTACCGCCTAGATCCTCGTCACTACCATTGCCTTGGGTGATCATCGCTGCCTTGGATGCTCAGGACCTTCTACTCGTTGCCACCGCAAGATCCATAGGGGGGGATGGGCCTCATCGCCACTACCGCCTTGGGTGATCATCACCACCTTGGAGCTGTTTGGACTTATGTTTGTCGCTGCCACAAGATCCGCAAGGGGGAAGGGTTTGGGAGTTGATAGATGATGGAAAGGGCTTCCGCACAGGTCACAAACAGTTTTTCGTAGGCGGGGAGGGAGGTATCTTGGGGTTTCCAGTCTCCTAGACGGTAGGACGTGACAAAATGGGTTGCACATTTAAAACTTTTTGGTCTTTGGAGATAAACTTATGCTTATGTTTTTCCAAACAATGACTTGAAAATTAAAGTTGACTTGCTTTTTGGATTGGAGATTAAAAACCCCATCAAATAATCAAGCTATCGATTGCTATATGCATCCCTATTGCTCATCAGGAAGGAAATGGGATCCTCTGGAGCCTTCCTCCTATGCCCATGTGAATCCCAAGACACAAGGAGGAAGGGTGAATGGGTCATTTGACCCCGAAAAGATGGGTTGTACTCCATTACCTCCTCCTTCATGTGTCTTGGGATGCAGGAAGAAGAGGTCCAGGGGATCCCATTTCATCAAGAAGCATTGAAGATGACATGGTGGAGAAGATGAGTTTGATAAGAGTAGGGGAAGGCTTCAAGACAATTTAGTTTCCGAGAGCGGGCCAGGGCCTTAAACTTGGGAATTATCGGATGGGCCTACTCAGACCCAGAGGAGAGTGTGGAGTGGACATCCAAAGCCAAATGATCGTAGTTCTGATGTTGACACTTAAGACTATCTTTGACATTTATTCTAGAAAAATTCTTTTCCATTCCTAAAAGTAAGAAGATATTCTTCATTTTCCATGTTTAGAATGAGAATGTTTGATATTCTTCATTTGGCATTTTTAGAATGAGAATATTATTTAGCTAACATTTTAACTTATGTAAGATCTTTTTTTAAAACTAGCTTTAGTTCTAAAGAAAGTAATGATTTTTTGAAAGAAGACCTTCTGAATATGAAAAGGAGAGTCCATAGACATTCTCATTCTCTCTAAAATGTCCTCTTCTTTTTTCGAAAGTTTTCCTAGAAGGGAATTAGCAAAGACATTTAAGTAGATTCATTCCTCATTTTAAGTGGAATGAGTTTCTAACAGTGGAGTAGGCATCATTATGTTTAAACATATCTTAATTTTCTTCATCTTCCAATGTGGGATTATTCTAATATGCCTTCTCATGTGTAAGACAATTTTAGATTATGTTACATAGACCACAAAAATGGGATGCGTGGCCCAGTTCATAATTATAGGCTCAAATATCATATTGAAATTATTGGATTATTCAACTCAAAATTTTAAAGTATTGAGTAGAGTATGCATTATTATTTTTAAATACATTTTGATTTTGTCTCTTTTCTAATGTAAGACTATTCAAATAAGGAGTACCTAAAATAATCAATAACCTATATACATGAAATGAATTAGGCGGTTCTTCGGCGTACGGCCCATAGTCAGAACGTTATCCTCCGGTCTAAGCTTTTAACCCTTTTTAACCCAGTTCACGTAATCACGCCAATAATAACAGCCTTCTTTATCCTACGGTCTATTCTCCCCCGGTCTAACATGTCGTCCGGTTTAAGCTTTTAACCTCCAACACACGCAATCATGCAGATATACGTACAACGCAGCCTTTCACGCTATTGCCCCTTTAGTTAGAAAGAATGTGCATCACCTGAAAAAAAAAATATTTAGGTGCATCACCCGGAGCCGCAAAAGTATATTTAGCTGACATTTCTACCCGGCCCCTCAAATTCCATGCATACTTTGTAATTAGATTAGCATATGATAATATCCCCCTCGGCTGTTTGCCTAGCTCGACCAATACTTAAGGTTTTCTTATCGATAACTCTATCAATGATCTTATTGTATTTATACCCTCGAGTCCTACTTTGTTATGAGTATCTTTGACATTCTTAGAAAAGCAGCGATTATATTTAATGGGAGAGTTTTTGTTCGGGCATGAGTAATATAGGATTATTTATGTTGAAACAAAATATATTTTACTTTGATTGGAGAAATATTACTTATTTAAAATATAAAATAAAATAAATGATATACAAAGTAGGTAAGATTGATGTTTATTTACCTGAAGAAATTCGAACTTTTTAGCATGATTGCTTTTTCAAATTTATGAGGGAATAAACTACTCTCTGGTTGGTGTGAGTCTGTTGCACAAAGATATTAAGTCGTCAGATAAAATTGAACGACATCAATTTTTCAAAAAAAAAGAAAAGAAATTATCGCAGTGCTTTCGAGGCCCATAATTCATATAAATTTTTATGTTTTTTATTTCTTGACCTATTAAATTTCTGTATGTGTGCGCATGCATGCAAGCATGTGTGTGTATATATTCTTATAAATATATTTAATTATGAATAAATGTTTGTATTTGACATACTTAGGTTCGAATAGACATTATTTCAGCTTTTATAAATTTTAATTCCTCTTGTTCACTTTTTTCTCACTTTTCTTTAAACTCGCTTTTAGTCCAGAGAGTAATAAGGCCATTTTACATGCTTTTTTATTTATTTTCACACCTTTAATGAAATATTCTTATTTCTCCAACAATTGTAAATTAGAGGGGCTTCTTATTAAGAATACTAAGTCCTTAGGGACTAAAATATATGGATCTATTCATATTTGCTATATTCATGCTAATTAAAATCTAAATAAATCCTTAATAATCAACTTTAGTGTTCCAAAATAGATATTGGTACATTTACCCTTTAAATGCAACAATTTTTTTGATAGCACACTTAACACTATAAAAAACATGTGTGAAGTTTTTATATTATAATAATTTACGAATTTTCTTTTTTATGTATTCAAAGATTACATTTTACTTTTTGAGAGATATAAAGAAAATTTTGGTTTATACATGTTTTTAAATTTAAACATTTTCAATGAGTTAAGTGCATTTGAATTTGCATACATCTTTTTTGCATCACTGTCGTACATTTTTTAGGAAAAATGTACTTGATCTTGATTTTTTAATTTAGATTTAGATTTGTTATTTGTGCGCTTTACCTGACTCAATCAGATGATTGCATAGTTCTTCGATCCGATCCTGCTACCCATAAATGAAATAGTGTTAATTACATCCTCCTAAGAAGAAAATTCTTGATTAATCGTCGGAAGAATAGAATAACATTATTTAAAAATGATATAAATAAGACATACAAGATTGCATTCAAAAAATGAATGAATTTCAGTTTTTATTTGAGAAGAAAATTCATTTTTTAGTTTAGAGTTGAATCTATGCGAGACTTGATTTATTGATTCTTATTGATGGATAATGATGAAAGACATTTTTTAGTCTTTTTGAATTGATTTATTGGGATGCATTGAAGATTTGTTGATTTTTTATATTTGAGAGTGAACATGAAGTTGAGTCTGCACAAGGATGTGCAGACTCATTTGTTACCAATGAGACTGCTTGTATTTATTTTGATTTTTTGATTTGTGAGAAGAATGAAAATCTTTTTTATGGTATTTTGATTGAAGTGGATGACTTTTTTTTTTATCAAGAAAGTCTAATAAACATTTTTTATTGTATTTTTTCAGATTTGAAGTGAAGAGACTTTAGATTTGATTTACAAGGTATAAAAAGTATTTTTTATGTTTTCTTATTTGATTTTAGTGAAAGATGCTTCAAATACTTATGTTTTTTATGTTTTGAATTTGTAGGTTTTTAAAGAAAGAGTAAAGTTACAAAGTTAATTGAAGTGAGGCTTCTTTTAGGTATTTTTTATCTTTTGCAAAGGAGAAAAATGAGTTTTATTTGATTTTTTAATTTATAGGAAGTATTTTGTTTTATCTTAGAGTTTTTGATTTAATTTTAAAGGAATTAACATTGAAAAGTTTGGATTTTAACAATTGGGGATTGAGTTTGCGCAAGGTAGCGCAGACTCAGGAGTTACAAGCCTGTTTTTTTTATTTTTTAAGTAATTTCAAGGAGAAAAATTAGCATTTTTGTTTAGGTTTTGATTTGTGGAAAATATAGAGTTTATCCTTAAGATTTTGATTCGATTTGATAGAAATTTAATGGCCAAAGTACTAGATTTTAAGAATTTAAGGTTGAGTCTGCGCTATAGGGCGCAGACTCATTGGTTATCAAAGTATTTAAGCATTTTTTATATTTTTTTATAAAAGGAGTTTTAAGTTTTTATTTAGGTTTTTGACTTATATAAAGTATAAAGTTTTTATGTAAATTTTTTGTTTTAATTTGGAGAGAATTTAAGGTCAAAAAAGACAATTTTGGGAATTCAGGGTTGAGTCTGCGCAGGGTAGCGCAGACTCATTTGTTACCAATTTGTTTTCAAGGATTTTTTGTATTTTTTCAAGAACAACTTAAAATTTTTATTTGATTTCCTGATATATAAGAATAAACTTGATTTTTAGAGAATTTTAGATCATCCTGAAGTGGTCGGGAAGTTGATTTTTTATTTTTTGTGAATTTCAGGGTTGAGTTTGCGCTAGGATGCGTAGACTCAAGTCTGAACTGTGGATTTCCTGTTTATAAGTTGTTTTATTAGTTTTTTGGTGGGATAACTTGATTTTATATTTTGTTTGGTAATGATTTACAGATTTAGAGCTGCGGGCATGATTTAGGGGCCAAGATACGAGGTTTTGGCCTTGAGATTGATGTGCAGACTCAAGTTTAAAGAGGATTTTAGCAAGATTCTTAAAAAGATGGAACCTCCTGAGGTTGAGGGGAATTCCAAGAGTTTCAAAGTGCTGGAAAGCTTCAAAGATCAAGGAGACAAGAAAAATGAGTTTGAGTCTGCGCAGGGGGTGTGCAGACTCAACTGAACTTATAATTTTTTATTTATTTGAGGGGATTTGGATTCTTTTTGTAAATCGATGTTTATTTAAATGAAATGGAGTATTTGATATATGATCTCAAAAGATATGAGCAATTTGATTTATTGTTTAGTTGATTTTTTCATTTGAAATGAGCTTATGAAAGGTGTGCAAACTCAAAAGTCAATTTTGGAGGAAGTTTATTAATCTTGATTTATGTGCCATAGAATAACATTTTAATGGTGTTTGGCTTAGGTATTGGAGTTATTAACCAATCTTTTTTGTCTTTTGAGCCTAAGATAGGTGCGCATACTCAACTTAAGTTTGGAATTTTGTGTTTATTTAAAATAGAAAGTGGCTATCTTAAACTTTTTTTTGAATGAATTAACTTTAATTATTTGAGTTATTTGAACCATAAATGGGCTTATCAGTCCATGCATGACATCTTTGACAGTTTTGAGTTGAGTCTGCGCAAGGGTGCGCAGACTCAAGTCTGAAAATTGATTTTTTGAGTTTCCTGCACAGTTCAAACTGCAATTAAATCCATTAAGGGGTTAGTTTCAACCATTAAAGTTAGAATATGAAATCCGGAGTTGAGAAAAATAGATTGTATCCCATTCCCAAACAAATTTTCATGATTATAGGAGCGCAGACTCAAAATCTGAGCATAATTTTAGGTTTATACCTCTTTCAACTTGAAGTGATCTAAGAATCACCACAAATTTGGAGAGAATAACACTAAGAAATCTCAGAAGTTGAGTATGACTACATAAAGCCTTTTCAAGGAGTGGTTCTTATGTGGATTTCTTCAAATGACATGATTTCTTCATGTTTATCCCATTCTTCTTGGATCACTTTATAAAATATTAAAAATACTTAATATAACGATTTCAAGTTGAATTTCAACTTTTCATTAGGAGAACCTAATGAAAGTTTAGGATCTTCATGAAGGATCATGGCATGAAGGGACCCGAAGGACCAACTCCTTTAAAGAGATATGTAATGGCTAATAGACTATAGGGATGGCTGTAAAGGGGGGCGTGCCGAGCATCCAACCACTCACCCAAAGGGTGCCCTCGCCCTCAATGCCTTCAAGATGTAAGAAAAATCCACAAGGGGTAATCCAAAACATCTCTACATTTGGGGAGCAATGAACTCCACCAATTTTCCTAGATGATCACATGTAGCCATGAACCATGGAAGTGGCTATAAAGGGGGGCGTGTCGAGCATCCAACCACTCACCTAAAGGGCGCCCTTAATGCTTTCGAAATGCAAGGGTTATCCACAGGGAATCATCTATTTCACTTCTACATTTGGAGAGCAAGGAACTCCACCAACTCATTGGGACTTCGGGACATATCATCTAAATGAATCTATAGAAATGGGAACACAAGAATGATGTTTTTTGTGTGAGGGCCCTTGATGGGTTGCCCAACATGAGATTGTTGGCACCCTTGGATCGGACATCCTTGGAAAACATCGGAAAAAACTTAAAATCTTAAAACATTTGGCAAAATTTCGGATTGAAACATTAAGAGCTTAACAACCCAAAGTCCAAGTCATTTAGGACCTTTATTGGGCCTCAAAAAGACAGTCCTAGGTCCAAAAAACCTTTGGACAACTTGGGGGAGGATCAAAGAATCACCTGAAGCCCAAAAACCAAGTTAAAAGAGGCGCAGACGTAGAAAACTGCAACTGGCATTGAGTCTGCGCAGGGAGGCGCAGACTGATGAACAGTGCCGCAGACTCGAACACTGTAGCATTGTATAGGCGCAGACTCACCTGAAATCTGGATTTTTGGGGAAAATGGGTTTAAACCTAACAAAAATGATAGAAAATAAAGTATAAAAGGTATAAAATCTAAAATCTTTATTTAAAGTATATTTTAAATACATTTCTTTAGAAAAATATCATGAAAACTTAAATATGAACATATGAGAAACTTAGGTATATTTTTTATCTTTTCTATGGATCTCTCTTTCTTGGCTCAATGTTAGAGGGTTTATACTCAAAGAAACTCATCCCCAACTAGTTAGGGAACCTCCTTAAGAACCTCTAGGGCCTAAATCTTTAGCCATTAAAGGAAAAAATCCAAACAAAACCCATTCGGTTCCAACATGAAAACAGAAACTCAAACTTTAATATATATGAAACTTAGGGGATTTCTCTTAGTGTTTGGCCTTGGGAGAACATCATCCATAGAGGGGATGTGCTCCTAAGGGTCATGGAAGGCCAAGCCACCTTGAAAAATCCCAAAACCAAAGACAAATAAATGAAAAATCAATTTTCAGGAAATCTGGACAGCAAGGCACATTTCGGACCATAGCTCTATATTTAGGGGGTTTCAAGACTTGAGGAGACCATTTCTATAAACTAGAAAGGCCCCTCTACCATCTCCATACAAGAAATATATACTTTATGAAGAAAAAAATAGCATAGAAGTAAGATAACCAGCAGACTCACAAAACAGACTCAGAAAATCTGAACATTGCATTTCATTACTTTCAAACACCATAGTTGAACATCAAGGGGGAGATAGAAGTTTCAAATAACATCAATGAAAGAAAAATATATGAATAACAATAACATCAAGAACAAAGACCATCCCCCATCCTCACTCTACCTTGAAGAGAGGATGAGGGAGGAAAAATAGCTTTAAAAATCAACTCTCTTGCTCTCTTGCTTTCTATCTCTCTTTCTTTCTTTTCTTCTTCTTCTCTAACTCTCTTTTCTCTCTGGAGATACAGGAAATGGAGGGGAATGGAGGAGGGAGACGTGCTCCTCCAAGACTTCTCTCTTTTCTTCTTCTTTTTTTCTTTTTTGTGGGCTTTTGTCTCCAACTCTTTCTTGGAGAAGATGGGGGTTCTTTTATAGATAAAGTTGGATTACTTTTGGGAAGTAGATTATGTATCTATTAGCCTTAGATTAGGGATAAGAAATCCCTCTTAAGAGCCCTCCAATGAGGCCACAACACTTGGAGAATCATGATTGGTTTTTCTTTTTACTTTTCACCTACCACCTTTTAGAAGAATCTTGAAGGGGGGACCACTTTCTTTTTCTTCTTATCTTCCTTTGGGCAGATTTAAACATAGGCAAAAGAGGTAAGAATAGGCCATGGGGAGACCATTTGGGGCCCTTTAGAGGCTGCCACGAAATTAGGCTTTGGCCTTTACTTTTTGAGCCTAAATTGACATTATTGGGCTTCTTTTGCTTGAGATAATAGGCCCGGACTTGCTCCCTTTGATTTCTTCATCATTTGGGCTGAAAGTAACCCATTTTTGACTTCTTTGGGCTTGCAAGAATGGACATGATTGCTGTCCATTAATTCTTCTTCACTCGGGCCTTCTTTGAAAAATTGGTGGACCTTTTCTTACTTGAATTAATGGGCTCGGTTCTGCCCTACAATTTCTTTGATTTGGGCCTTCTTGATCGATCTTTAGACTCTTCTTTTTGTTCAATTTTTAGATGACAATAATCACATAAAAGAACTGAGACAATTAATACTTATAAACTTATTGGTTTACATTATCCAAATAAAGTGGAAGGAATCATAAGCAAACTTCTAAAAAAAAAGGAAGACTTTCTTTTGTGTTTTATCGATTACATTACATAAACTTTAAGTAGAAATTAACAAGTTTATCATTGTATACATTTAAGTATTCCCACACATAATACATTTCTCTTAACTTATTTAACAATTTTTATATATGTGAATTACAAAATGAATATTTCTTAATTACTATATATAATCTCTATTTTCCAAATAATTATGATTATATATATATATATATATATATATATATATATATATATCTAGGATACATGATTGTGCAATTGGGACCAATGTTGAATAATCTACTCTTAAATTTTATACTTTTTTAATTCTTATTGAAGACAAGCTTATTAACTTAAAATTTGGTAAAACTACGTGAACACAAGTTTATTATGAGTTATTTTTAATTCTAAAAAAACATGCACGAAGCGCGTAATTAGAACTAGTCTTATAAAAAATGTATTCGTTGCACTCTCATCAGAAAGGATGAGATTTTCTAGACTTATCTCTTTGGACCTTTCTGTGTTCTCATTTTCATAAGAATGATATGGATACGGTATTTTTTTTCATCTTTTTATGACAATTGACTTGGTTACCCTCCTCTCCATATGGGTGAAGGCATAAAAATTCAAAAAAGAGATACAGAAAATCTCAGCTCCACCCTCAGATGGAGTGCCACTCACGGCGCTATTGTTGATGGCAACCTAAAGGGTGTAAGTTCATTTTTGTCAAAAAAAAAAAAAATCAGAGTTAAAGGATCATTCCAATCCAACATTCATACCGTCTTATCCATTCTGTATACTAATGTAGAAATATTGTTTGATTATCTATTTATAAGTTAATAGTGTGGCACATAGTTCGATTGTCCGTTACCATGCCATTTAGTTTAGGAGAATCTTGTATACATGACCTTATCTGTTATGCATGTCAATTTAAAAAGATTATCTATTAATTAACTTATAAACTAATAATCTATCAAATAATTCAGTTATTAATTGTCACTTGCATCTCTCTTAATCGCACATTTTCTACACAGGAGAAACCTTAACACTAAGATTTTAAACACAAATAAAATTAGTGAACTAATTCTATATATGTATTAATTGAATTCAATGTATATGACCTTCGATAACTAATTAACTATCAATTAAATCTGATTTGTCTAAGACATAAATGTTCTACAGCATTTAAATCACGTCATATGTCATGTTTTAACATTTTTAATCTCGTCTCCGAAAACACTCTCCATTCGTCATGTACACCCCCACACTCCACAGGAAAGAAATGCCAGAAGCAGAACCAGTGAACAAACTGGGTAGAGGTGATGTTCGAAGTTGTGCTTAGTTTGCATCTATCTGGAGGCAAATCCAACAGCACCCCTCACTGTTGGGGGTGCCGATCTGGTCTCTGCAGGTGATCCCGACAGCGCCTCCACTTGAAGGAAGGGTCGTTGCATCCACATTAATCTTGAGATATCCTCGAGCAGGAGGAATCCAGGACCATTGTCTTCTGCCTCTGTGATACCAGAAAGATGAACCTTTGAGGTATCTTGCCTCCAGGATTGATGCCCATACTCTATCAGGATTTTTTAGGTACCCATGCCAACTTCATGAGAAGATATTAGTTGGCCTAGTGTACATCTCTGATACCCACTCCTCTAAGATATTGGGCCTAGTGATTTTCTCCCTCGCTGTGACATACGTGTGTTTGTGCTCCTGGTGGTAGTTCCACCAAAAGTTCCTATAGACAGTAGCGGACATAGAAATTTTATCCAGTGAGATTACTCGGACATTAAGTCATAACTATGACTGTGTCAGTGGGGGCTTGAACTAGATCATACGGATTCCTGAGTTGAATCAGTGAGATCTTGAACTAGGTCAGTAAGATCCTGGATTAGACTACTTTGAATTGGATCAATAGTTTCAAAAAAATCCAATAGGGTCTCAGGACCCTCCCTGAATTAATACTGTATCCGCCACTTCTTGTGGATCTTAGTTAACTCATGACATATTTTCTTGGATAGGTTGATAGAACAACATGGAATGGCTGCTAGCATCGTCCTGATGAGCAAAGTCCTGTCTGCTACAGATAGTGTCTTTGCCTTCCATCCTTGTAGCCTCTGAAGATATGTATTCCTGATCATGGAAACTAAAAGATCGATATTACAGCTGTAAAAAATTGGAAGACCAAGGTATGTGTCGTTGGGGTTCATCTCTTTTAACTCCTAACATGTTCTTAATGGTTTCCTTGAGTTCTGTTTGGATTGTGGCCGAAAAGGATAGCTAATTTGTTGTTTCCTTGAGATGCTATTGTTGGATCTTCTTCTAGTTGTAGAGATGTGAAAGAAGCTTATATTTCTCTCTCCCTCGAGAAGCCAATGGACTTTAACTCGTTGTTGCCAATATAAGTGCTTCCTGTGTAGCCATTCCTCCATGTCCTTGGTGAGGGCCTGGATCTCCTCGATTGTTTTATCGCAAGGCTTCTGTTCCTTCAGCTTTGCAATTTTTGATTTGAGCATGTCAATGTTTTATGCTATTGAAAGTATACAGAACCCCTCTCTCTACGACTCTACCCTAAACATCCATATATATGGTATGCATCCTTTTATCCTTTGTGAAAGAGGCATATCCTCTATCTTACATTTATTATTCCACTCTTGTATCATATCTTTATCTTTAATGTCTTTGCTTTGGTCATAGTACTCTTGAGGACCGGTGTCTTCCTGTGATTACAATAAGGAAAGACGAAGGGAAAAAAGGAGATAGAGGACTTGCTGTAAAAAAAATGCCAGAAACAAATACTCAAAGGTCAATTATAGAATACAACTTTATTTCTTCTACTATATGAAGAAATTTGTGAACAAGTCCTTTCTTGTTAAATTCAACGCATATAATTATTTTTGCAAATTTTTTGAGCTCATCACATATATGACAGTCATAAGTTAACTTGTGAATACTAACCAAATTTAATCTGCACGAAGTTGCAAAGATATGCATCCATAAAAATCAGGTCATATTCTTACGTTTATCATACACCACGTCTCCGCATGAAAAGTACATTTTTTTTAGAGAATGCAAACATGTGCAAAAAAGTGTGTCATGTAAAACCATTTATTCGCACTCCTCCTTTCTATACTTATTGACTCTAATGGGTAATAGGAGAATCTAGTGATCGATTCTCTAGTTCCTTAAAGATCGAATGGGCGGTCTGATCTACTAATCGAACGGTGGTTACAGCCGGACAATGTATTAGATATTTTTCTTAAATTTGTCACGTCTTTTTTTGTTTCAATTATTTCGAGTAAGTCGAATGTGTTCTGAAGCTATGGCATATAAACTCACACGTGTGTACAACAGGTAGTTCAACTCCTGTGGTACAAATCCATTTTTGACCAAGTGGTCCAACAATGACAGGCAAGCAAACACCTCTCCCAGAACCCCAAATTATCAGACCCACCTGCTGTAATAATTCCATAATCATCTCATGAAGAAATGAGGAACAAATGAAGTAACTCTGTCTCATACAACATCAACCCAGTGAAAAGAAGGTACGGAGATTCTTGTAAGGGAATTTTATAGTCCATTTTTGACCAAGTGGTCCAACAGTGATAGGCAAGCAAACGCAAAAAAAGGAACCCCAGATAACTAGACCCACCTGCTGTAATAATTCCATAATCATCTTGTGAAGAAATGACAAACAAATAAAGCAACTCTGTTTCATACAATATCAGACCAGTGGAAAGAAAGTACTGAGATTCTTGTAAGGGATTTTTAGCTTGAAAGGGTATGCTATTCAAAGTGGACAAAATGCCTGTGTTTGCCCTATACATCATAGATACGTCATGCATCGTTTTATCCTTTAAGAAAGAAGAGTATCCTCAATCCTATCTTTATTCTTAACAACTTGTGACCCTATCTTTATCTTTAAAACAATTACCGGAATAAAAAATACATAAACGTTAAATTCTATGATAAAACCACGTTTCTAAATGTGCTTTCCTTGTCATATTTGCTATGATTTCTATATTAATTTCTAGAGCCGCTATGCATGATAAAGATCATTTTTAGGCATTTCATCATATTATTGTACAGAAAAAATATTTTACTTGCCAGAATGTAGGGTGCATGAATATATACTATAGTAATGTATGTGATAAAAGTAAATAATGAGTTTACAAAAGATATTAAAATATAGGGATCTGTGTAAAAATCTCGTAAGTTGTCATAATTCTGCTTTTTTTATCGCTGTAATCTTAGTATAATAAAATAACTTCTCACAATCTTTCGCCATTCTTAAAAAAAAAAGTCCCTACCTTCACTTTTTCTCTAAGTAACAAATTAATAGTAGGGCTTACTTTTATCATTTGCATCTTATTTGTAATCACTATGGACATTCTACATTGACAAAGAAATCTATGGACATTCTAAACTGACAAACAAATCTATGTCAAAGATGATTCTATTCTAATGTCTATTGTGTCGATTTTATATTAATATATGCATCGCGTCAACAAGCTTACTTGGCACTCTTAATAGCCCTACATGATACACAACATATACATGAAGATAACGTTACTAGCACAACTGGTATTGTTGATCAAAAGTCCTAGCGATTTAAGTACTATGGGATACTAGGTCAAATGGGGGACCATGCATTTATAATAAAAACTCAACTGTCATCAAACAAATTAAAGGCGCAGTATGAGTAATTCTTTTTGTGACTGGTCCTACACTTCATTGAAAATTGAGACAATCATTAAGGCAAAAGAATGAAGCAAATCTAATTGTTGTTTCAAAATAATCTTCTTACATTTCAAAAATGTACTTATTTAACATATCGAACTTGCAGCCACCATTGTATATATTCTCATTTCGTTAGTTTAGAAAACATTTTACAGTGTTCGGTGTACGAAATATGGGTAGTGCAAAATCATCACTATTGAGGGGGTCCGATTTAGTCTGGCCTATATACTGGATGGCTCGACCCACTAAGAGACATTTGAATCCCCCCACCAAAGTTCAGCAAGTCCTTTCGACCCACATAACTGGATTTCCGCGAGAAACTTTTGAGTTCGAAATAGACTCTGCCACCCTACGGATGCAAGGTGAAGTCCTGCCAAAGGAAGTCGTTTTCGAATCTCCTTCTGATCCGATGATAAGGAAAATCAGTGCCAGATAAGGAAGCGAGAATCCCATCCCATTCGAAGACGGGATAGAACTTACCTTATATGTCCTCCCTACGGACTCTCCAATGGCTTAGAGCCTTCCCTATAAAAGAGACCCCCCCGATAATCTTAGGAGGCACCTTCTAAGCTCTGTGCTAATTATTCTACTCAGACTTTTGCTCGTTCTTAGACTAACTTAGGCATCAGAAGGAGTTCCCCTGGATCAGAATGGAGGTCTCCTCTAACCTATATTTGTTCTCGTAGGAACGATGCGGTAGAGAGATCACTATGATATAGAGTAGTTCAGCCGTTCGACCGAAATCGGGCAAAGATCCGACCCAACAACCATCATTGTCCTTGACGGGAGAAAGATGCTTGTCATTGTCATACGAGATAATCGCAGAATCAGATTTCATGACCTTATAGATGTCAGTAGCATGAAAGCCAATATTTTGCATTTTGTATGGCTTTCCTTTATTGTGCTCAACACCTCGCTCCCGTTAGTTGGGGTGTGAGAGGTTACAGAAGAAATGGTGAAAGCTAATACAATACATTTGGACATGCAAGAAAGTGAAAAAAGGTAGCAAAAGAGAAGTAAGGTTGTTACTTCCAAACTTGAGGTACACGTTATGTAGGTCAAAAATCTTATGTAGGCATGGAAACCAAAATAATTAGATAACAAACCGAAGTTTGTTATTTGTTACATGGTGGACTTCTCTTTGGATCTCCAATATTTATTGTGTACATAAGTGTGTAAATCTCGTTAAATCTTTGGAGCTTCGTCTTCGCCTATCTTTTTACATAACATATTTATAATGTTTGTTTATCACTATCTAGATCAAACATTGGATTGGGACTTGTATGGTAGAGTTAAGATTGTTTGAAGGCTGAAGTCGCTGAATGGATCACCCAGACCAATTATGGATTTTACATAACAAATGAGACGTTGACATCAATTAATCATTGACTAAGCGACTAGAGTAATACTAGTGTACTACATTATCCTGTAGCCGGCACTTCTGAAGATTGGATGGGAAGGGAGATTGCTCGAGGTTGGAAGTAGGGATGCAAACGATAACTGATGGCCTAATTATTCGATGGATCATCAGTTTATAGTTTAATAAATGGATAGTCGTTTTCAATCGATATACATAACAAATAAAATACGGATACAATTCTTTTTTAACTGAATACATGTGGTACATTAATATCTGATTATCCGATCAATTATTAGTTTATAAGATAATTAATGGATGGTGTTTCTAAATCGATAGCTTAATAGATACATGAATCTACCTTAGATCTATACTGAATCCGACCCACTTGCATTCCTAGTTGGAAGCATCGCATTGAAGTTCAACCTTTCAAAAGATAGAATGAATCTCATTTGTCTGATCTCTAAATCAAACGGCTGAAGTCTAGTGGTCTTAGCGATTTCCTTCTAGGGAACAAAATCTTATGGACCTCCTTCCTTGTACCCCTGTGTGCTCCTTCCCTGCTTCGCGAAGACTTCCTTCCCTGCCTTCCCATCTTCCCTCTCCATGTATCTTAGGGTACACAAAGGTGTAAACAAAAAGATCGAGAGGATCTTGTTTCTCCTTTTAAATGTCACACACTAACATTACCAAAAGCTATACTTAAGCATGTAAATGAGTGTATCGACCGGAGTTTTATCTTATTTAAGTTTGGTTCAATTAATTTTAATCGAATTCAAGTTCGAATCGAGTATTTATGATGATTGTTCAAGCTTGATTTATTTGGATATTAAACAAGTTTGAGCTGAGTATTGAGTAGATCATGAGCCAATGAATCTATCATAGATTTAGTCTAAATTTTATTAACTTTAAATTTACGAATTCAAGCTAAATTATGACGAGTACCAAGTTGTTTGCATCCCTAGTTATTTGATATAAAACATTATAAGATATTAAATATCTTATTTATTAAGTTTATCCATGAATAATATAATCCTACGAGTACTTAAAAGAAGTCTTGGTGAGTACTTAAACGAGTTCTTAACAAATATTAAAATGAGTTTTTAACGAATACTTAACGAGTTCGTTCACAAACATAATCGAGTCTAGTTCGCTTGTGTTCAAACTTGTCTCGTTTAATGAACCAAGTTCAAATTTTTATTCAAACTTATTTATTTAATTAATAATAAACGAGCCACAAATTATTATAGAGCAATCTTACAAACTGTTCAGAATGTATTGGTTCGTTTACACCCCTAGCTATACTCAAAATTGACAGACTCCACATTCTTAGAGCACAACTAAGATGACCGTGACATCATCAAAAATCAAGAAGCACGGCTGCCCAAGATGGTGCAGTGTACCTTCACCTCACTGACCTAGAGCAAGAGGGTCACTCTCACTGTCCAGTGTGAGTAGTGCAGCATACATCTTCTCCCCTGTGAGGGGGAGGTCACGGGTTCGGCTCATCGGAGTTGCCTGGATGGGCGGCATTAATTCTGTGAAATTTTGGCCAATTGGCAGAATATTTACCTTTCGAGTAGAGCATGTGCTAAAATCTCTGTTAATAAGAAGATTCAAATCCAACTCTTTCAATTTGGGGCTGTCTAGGCTGTAACCACTGTGCCATTATGGTTGAAAAAAAAGAAACACTCTCACTAGTAACCAGCGGTCCCCTATGCCGAATGCCCAAACATGGCCTCAGATCAATATGACAACGTACATTTTATCTCCACTGTTTGATTATTAGATTGAACAGAAATGCTTACTACAATCGCTGTTCAATCCATCATGCTAGTAAGCAGCTGCAAATGCAGCCCACTCTGTCGTATTAGTAAGCAGCATATGCAGCTGCAAATGCTTAAAAACATTACGATAAATATTTTTTCAAAATGAATGATGATAAATTAGAATATGTGTTGAACTTAGTTTTGGCGCTCCTCAAATTAGAAAACACCAAATCTAAGGTTCAATACTTTTCACCATATAATCTGAGAAGAATACTTGCACCGTGTATTAATGAGCTGCACTACCCACAATGTAGTGTTAGATTATCCGACAATTTAAATTGTGCAAGTATACCATCCCTTTTTTGTAATATTTTTAAACTATTTGATCAAAGGTCGAAAGATATAGATGTGGAGTTGGGGTAAACCCCTAGCTTGGCAAATTTAAAAAAAGGTAAAAAAAATTGTACTATCCGCAGGCAGTGCCAATATGGTGCAATCCATGTGAATTACATGGTGCAACTCGTATTACTCATATCCAATAATTAGACACGTATTACTCATAATCTAATAATTAGACAGTAAAAGATAGCGAAACATAACGTCGACATTAACACGGCGCGCTTGGCGCTGCTCGAACCAAGAATCATACGCCAATTGGCGCCAAACTACCAGCCAAACCGAACCATTGACCAACCAGGACACTAGGCCACGCACCGCCAATAGATCGGAGCCATTTTCCAATCCCAAGAGAAGCGCCACGAGACTCACACGTAAAGGCCCAACGGCGACGCGAAACGTAAACTCCCGTACCCATAATCCCAACCTCTTCTATCGGGTCCCCGACTCCAAGTTCGGGAAGGAAAAAGAATTAAAAAAAGGGACCCACTCGCCGCGCGCGCTTCGCCCCCCCCCCCCTCCCCCCACCCCGACTCGCCCCCAACGCAGCTGCCAGTAGGAGTCCTCTTTTTCTCTCTCTCTCCTCTCTTCTCCGTCTCCTTGCCTTCGCATGTAGCGAGATGTGAGAGACAGAGAGATAGAGAGAGAGGTAGAGAGAGGGGGGGGAGGGGGAGGGAGCCGAGCTCGCGGGGGTGGTGGGGGGCGCCATGGCGAAGACGAAGGGGCGCCACCACTACCCGCTGCCGCGATTCCCGCCGACGGAGTTCCCGGGGTCCTTCCGCGACAACATCCAGATGTTCGTCTCCGGCTACGGCGAGCTGCTGGAGGAGAACGTGACGGGGATGCCGACGTGGTTCACCATGCTTGCCGACCAGAAGTCTGGCGCCGGCGTCCCCCTCTACACCGTCGAGGAGTACGTGCGCAACTCGCCGGATCAGTCCTGCGCTCACTGCAGTTCCACTGGTAATCCCGCCCTGCTAGGTTTTTTTTGGGTCTTCGAGCTGATGCTGGTGCATGTTGGTGGAAGGTTTCGGGTTCCCTCCGTTTTGATCACGTGCTTAGGGTTTTGCTATTTGAATTCTCCGGTTTGCGTTTAGGAAGCGGGAAAATTATGGGTTTGCGCCTTGTGAAGCGCCTCCGGCTCTTAGAAACTTGAGATTTTTTTGCAGGATGGAGCAAACATTTTGTGTGCAAGTATCGGTACCACTTCATCATCCCGGCGGAGGACGAGTGGGGCGAGCACCTGGACCCGGACCATATCAACCGGCGGACCCACCTCCTCCATGGGATGATCCACAGCAGCGGCTTTGGCCACCTGATCCAGATGAAATGGCCGGAAGGGGAGACCAAATGTATCCCCGGCGGCGTTCTCATGGGCCTCTGGGATCGTATCTGCACCTCCCTCCGCACCAGGTCAAAAAGAGGAATTTTTTGAGAAGAGGAGAAGAGGAATCTAAGCTTAGATGGTTATACTTGCACTTGACGAATTTTATATTTCTTTGTGATTTTTGTTTCCTGGTCTTTTATGCCATACAGAGAAGTGTCAGTGGTAGATGCTGCGTACTGGAAGTCTATGGAACTCAGGTTAATCATGGGGGTGGCTAGAAGGCTCCCCTGGTATGGCCTCTGGGACTACACCAAGTTCCATAGGGAGAGTTTGGGGGTGAGTGAGACGATGTACAGGAAGTCAACGAAGCTCCTCAGCTCTGTTGACTTGGATGGCCTGATCCAAAGTGGAGCCGACGGACGGATGACAGCGGAAGGTAGGGAGCTCAAGCGCATTGTGAACACCTACCGCCGAAGAAGCGAGGCAAGCGGCAAGCCGCAAGTGATAGGGACACTTGGAGACTTACTCCAGTACATGCTAGAGCTTCTTGATTTTGAGAAGAAAATGAAGCCGACCCCACTCCCAAAGCCGCTGCTGCCATCCTCAGCTGCACTTGTAGAATGTTCAAACAAAAGGTTTGGAAATGAGGCCAAGGACTTCAGTAAAGTAGCAGCCAAACTGGATGGCAGATTCCCAATGGGCAGTCTGGTCAATGCAGCTGAGGCAATTGCAGAGGTTCTAAGGGTGGGAACAAGGGGCCAGAATTCTGGCCTTGGGGTTGATGCTTTGCAGATGACAATGACAAGAAAGGAACTGCGAGATGCAGCCATTACCAAAGTCCGTAACACTGGACTCCTTGATACTGTGCTAAAGAACATTGTTGATTGCATTGTGGGGAGCCATATTGTGCGCCGGCTTTACAATCAATCCTCAGGGGTCCTGGAGTATGCTATCGAGGATTACCTTCCTCCAGATACTGAAACTGAAGCAGCTCCACTTGTTGTGTATGAGCCCACCTGCACAACCCCGAGTGCGAGCCTGTTGCATGTCCAAGTAAAGAGTGATATGTCATGGGTTTATGAGCACGTGCTGCTAAAGGGTCCTTACCAGGAAGTTGTCTCAACTGTTTTGATGAGCAAGCGATGGCTGAAGGTGTGGCCTCTGGGGACTGAGAAGAATGGCAGACTGAGGATTTTGTGTCGATGGATACCAAGTGGTGGGCTTCCCCCGTTGCAGAAACCTCCTGAAGTGGAGGTGGTGATGGAGCCTGATATGGTGGTAGGAGAGCTGACAAGGGAAGCAGAAAAGGCATTGAGGGAGACCTACTGTGTGATGGAGGGTTTCCGGGCAACGAGGCTGGAGCAAGTGAATGGGAAGGTATGGTTGACGGGTGTTGGAGTAGACTTAGAGAGAGAAAAACTAATTTATGAGTGCAAAGAGGAGGATTGGGAAGAGGACAGCCTCTCCTCTGCAGGAGATGACATCTGGGAAGACATGGCGGAATATGGTACATGGCAACACAAGATATCTAACGGTGATGATATTAATAGATAATGTTTCACTGTTTTTCTGCAAGAGATACCTGGATGCTGGAAGGGGAGAAGGATGTTCGAGGGTGATAACTCCCAAAAGCTTAGGAGCTTAGCTTTTTTGATCAGAGTAGTATACAAAGCCATTTGCGTTGCAGTCCCATTTTGATTTGACAATCTCATCAGATTCATCTTCTTTTGTTCTATGTGTATTTTGGGATAGGTTTCTAAGAGGTATACTATAATTCTAGAATCAAAGTTGAATATTTATACCATGTACTATGTGCCGCCAACATTACCTGCAAAGGAAAGTTCCCAATTGAATTATCTGATCTCCAATGTTGTCCTTAATAAATTGCAGGTTAATTCATATTTGCAGATTAATAGGAAATAATATTTGATAAGTAGGCTGTACTGTTGCGGCAGTAGTTGCCTTTCAATAGAAAAGGAAAGAAAAAGAAGTGGAAATTATTTTTTGAGTCATTATGATTATGTTATGTATGCATTATGCAACTATAAATGGACTTTGTCATCTCTTCTTTATTTAAAAAACGGGTGCTTATTTTTCAATGCGTTTGGAAAGCATGGTGAACATCAGAAAATTGAGTAATTTAGTTGATGGTATTCACCTTTTAAATGAATCATGAATACATTTAAGCACATATGTATTCTATATCTTTCCTGAAATTGAATAGCTGGCTTTTAGCCTCTTAGCAGTGTAGCAGATCCTCCTGAAAAATTCACGAATGCAAGATTTTTATTTCAAAACCTGTCCAGTGAAGCAACGATGCTTCCAGTTGCTAAGTAGTACATAACATGATTTACATCCCTATTCAGAGAATTAGAATATCTAGAAGGGTGCCCATCCAAAGCAATGTATGGATAATTCCTAAAACATTCACTTGTTGAAACCTTCTCCAAGACTTTGTTTTAGGATGTTTCTGCATTATAATGCTGGACAGCTATTATACATATTTGTAGAACCAGAAAAAATATTATTCAGTTGTGACTAAAGTTAAAAAAAATAATAATTTCAGCCAACATGGCAACTTTGATGCAACTTCAATTACCTATGTAGTGGTGTTAGCATGGTGTCATACATTTGAGTAACAATGTGCTCAAGATTGTTACCAATGCCATTCTAGGAGTACCCCTCCCCTTTTTTGAGCATGGGCCGAATCAACAGTTAGTTTCTTAGATCTCAGCAGCATTTGGCATTTTGTGTGTAGAGGCAAGAGACAGGGACATGACGAGATCATTTCTTCCTCCTCTTGCCCTCCCTTCCACCCCCTCTTCTTGTTATCCTTTTGTTCCTCCTCCATCGTTATCCTCATGCCCTCCTCCTCCATGAACATCCTCATCTCCTCCATTTATTATCCTTATTCCTCCTACTTTTACTCCCCCATCTTATTCTTGATCTTGGTAGAAATTTCATCTCAGGACCCTCGGAGAGATCTTGAGGATGGCAAACCACATGTGGAGGTGACATCATCTTCAAGTTGGGAAGAAGAATTACATGCCCTTTTTATAAGGGTTTAAGGTTGGACTTGAGATAATCTGGATGGTTGGGGCTGTGATAGAGACAAGAAATGCATCCTGTTGCATCCAAACTCTGGAGTTCCTTTTACAGGTCTATAGGTATGAGAAATAAGGGGAAGGTGTTGTTCCCCATGGTCCAGGGTCTTGGGCTTTGTGAGACATGATATGGGCACTTACACATGGGAAGCAACCACTGGAGACATTTTGCAGAGGGAAAATCTGGAAGTAATGATTCTGAGATTCTTTCCCTCTCTTCTTGTTCCCATGCTAATGAGAGAAAACTAGCAAGATGAGGTTCCTTCCATGATTTGTTGAAGGTCTCTTGCCTTGCATTTTTGTCAACTCTCTCTCTCTTAACACACAAAGAAACAACTTGACTCATGTATTGGTCAAGTCACTTGGTTCAAAGTACAACTTGACTCGTGTATTGTTCAAGTCACTTGATTCTTGATTAGAAGTACATTTCAGAAAGTATCTTTTTCTGCTGACATCAATTCTGTTATCCTTCTCTTTTAACATTTTTTTTTTAAAAAATTCACCTGAAATTCTCTTTTAAAGCGGAACCTGCTGTTTTTGTTATAGGCAGCAGTTTTATTTGATATTTCACATTTAGGCATCAACTTTTATAAGGTACGTTGAAATCTTCCTTTATGTTTTTATGAGAATGATGTTAACATGTAAAATCCAACATATAACCTATTTTGTCACTTAATTTTGTAGGAAAGTGATAATAATTTTTAGGAATACAACAGGTGAATGTAGCATATCTCCATACAACTACATATTCATGCAGGCAGTTGTTTTTCCTGTGCATCTTATTCTGCTACCAGTTGTTCATTATTTGTCAATAAGAGGTCCAACTAGATCATATTGTGATGGTTAATCGATGCTTGTAAAGGAACAAGTGGATTTTCATGCATATTTTTTGAGGGTTGGGTATCCTTTCATTTTGTGTAGATGCAAAAGACATGTTGTTTTGAAAGTGCTGTCATTGTATCGTTTAAGGGTATATTGCCTTTTGGTTCTAACAGTAATCACTACATTTTCTTGTCAACATCTCTATGATATTCTTCACTTTAAGAACTTGATTACTCAACTTTAATACAATGACCTATCAATTTTTGAAAATTTGCTTATTGGAGAAATGTAATAATCTGTAACTCCGATAACTTTATAAAAAAAAATGCTTTTATTTTTCTTTCCACTGGATCAATAGTTACTAAAACATCTGTTTAATCTGTAATAAATTACAATTGAAGGTCATGGTGCATAGTTCTCACAGATAAAACATATGGATGCCAGATTAAAATTCCTGCAGGCATACATCTTTTTAAGAAAGAAGCGTAACTATGTGCAAGACATAAGAAAAGAAGTTGTTCTGGTATATTGTGTTCTCCACATGAAATGTTTTTCTACCCATGATTTTGAGCAGGATGAATTTGTAGCACTATTTCAAAAGGCAGTTGCTTAACACGTAGGTGACCCACCTAGGTGCCTCAAAAGGGTTGGCCGCCTTGGAGTTTTCTGACCCAGCCTTTTCACAATTGTTTTGGCTCATCAGCATTTGCCGCACATGTAAATATGCAATTCTTTAAATGTTTTTGAAGATACATTGCATAACCTGTGCTGTGTCTCTAGATGTTAGGCAGGGTTAGAAAACTTAGTAGCATATGGAAAACAGGATAACAGGGTTGCTGGGTACTGCCACAACACCGCCGGCAGCCACCTGTACTGTTTTGCGCATGGAGATGCAGGGGAAACGGTGTGCGTGTCATCCATGGTGGCATCCCATGCACGGTGCCCCCCATTGTCTTCTCTGTGCATAGTGTGCTGCGGGAGAGCACTGCCAAAAGAAGATTTGGGGGGGGGGGGGGTTGTTCTGGTACCAGGGCACAGTGTGCCTGGTGCCGTGTGCACCAGTGGCACACCAGTGACGGGGCACACTTTGCCGGCCACCAGACAGCACATATATATATAAAAAAAAACAAAACATGCTGCAGGCCCAAATCACTGCAACTGCAGCAGCCTTCGATGAGGCTTTGATACCAAATTTAGAGATGATGTTATACACGTAACATAAATAGGCATGTCACGGAACTTCCATAGATATGGAATAATTAAGCAGAAGAAAGCATCAAATTACATGGGATCCTCATCCTTCTTTATGGCTTCATGTACACTGGTTGGACTCCTCACTGCTACGAACTGTGTAATTGTGCCTTTCTTCACTTTGTTCTCCCCCCCCAGCCATTGTAGGCTCTATCTATGCGCATCTGGTACACAATAATCCGTCCTTAATCTTGGCACATAGCTGTAAACTTTCCTTGTTGCATTATATGTGTAAACCATTGAGATGCAATAATATTTGCTACTAACTTATACCTTGCCTAATATGGTTCTCAATCTTATGTAGTTGTGCAATATCTTATATTCTTGTGTACTTTATTTGAAAAGTAAAAGGTTGGTCTTGATTGTCCTTTATGCTTTATCTAGATGCAATATTTTTTCAATGTCATTAGCAATAACAAATATATTTAGACAGACAAAATGGTGCATGAATATTGCATTAAATGTTAAAAAGTGATGAAGAAAAACTGCCTCATTAGTGACACACTTGCCTTTCCAATTATGCAGGCTGCCTAGGCAATTGGATTTTTTTTATTTTTTTTTTATTTTTTTTGGGGGAGGGGGTGCGTTTCTGACCTTTGCCTGCCTGGGGATTTTTAAAACATCGATTTGTAGATTAGGAGACATTGGGGTCTTGATCAACTCTTTCCTCAAAATAATCTAAGACTCATATGGTTAGCCAAGGTCTGACAGTTATCCCATTCTTTTACACAAATAAGGAAATGCATGTTTACATGACCTTTAAGAACTGCTTGGAGAAAGTTCTCACCACATTTTGGCTACTTTTGTGCGCTTATCCCATTTAGGATGCAAAAGGTTGACTACAAGGTTGCATAGTTATAATTGCAATATTTTTTCCTAATAAATTGCCAGAATAATATATCTTTAGTTTCTGGTCATCAAAAAGTTTAAAGGTCAGCTCATCGAACATAGTGTGCACTGCTGCACCTCGACATTCAAAACTAACATTTATGTAGAATTGTAGACTTGGTGGGAAGAAGGGGATACTTAATGGGGCTAGAAGGACAGAAGATAGAGTGGAAAGGACATGAGAGGGATGGATTTACTTCTTTGGCTTTAATATTATTTTTTATTTTTCTATTTTTTAAAGGTTTGTTATATGATGCATTGAGTAATCAGTGCTACTTATCATTTTTCATCAATAATATATAAAAAAACAACCAGATAGTTGGGTACTTGGGTTCAGAAACCATTGTACCATTTCCTTACCCTAAACAAAGGTACACAGATTATTGGATTTATGATGATTATTTACATCTCTATGACTCTGTCCTTTTTCTTTGGAAGGTGACTGCTTGCCAGATATTATACCATTGATAAGGAAAGTACACTAGGTATCCCAACAACCTGCAGAATTTTCAAGAAACAGCCCACAGTAAAAACACCTACCCTGAATGTTCAGGTTGAATTTTTTAACCCTATCCAAGATAATGTGGATGTGGATCACCTGATAGTGATGTGCCTGGTTAGCCAGTCTTTTGAAGGTTGTTCGGGGTACTTCTTCATTTTCATTCCAACTTTAACACTGTGATGGAGATGTGGTCCTTCTTCAAGCATCTACAGGCTGGTGCGACTCAACAAGAGACCAAAGAAGTACTTGGCATTCTTCTTCATGCAGTTTGCTGGAGTATTTGGCGAGAAAGATATGATATCATTTTGCGGGGAAGTAGACTTTATATTGAGAATATTTCCCTTAGGGCTTTATCTTTCTTATATAAGTGGTCTCATTACATTTTGGGTTTATCTGCTGAATCCTGGGATAAGATTTTCAAATAGTTTAAATTCATTTCTTTTTATTTTGGGTTGGAATCTCTCCTATCCTACCAATTGTACTTCCTCTATCTATTCTCAATGAAATTGGTGGTACAATCCATGTTATTCTTGAAAAAAAAGAACATGATCTATGGGCTTTTCCTTCCTCCAAACATGCTTTGCCTGGGAACCCCTGCAACCTCCTATATTCAACACCCTTGATGCTGATCTAACTGAGAATGGGACTCCAGGTTCCCACCTCCAGAGTCTTCTATCCTTTGCATTAATAGAAATCCAGACTGTGCCGAGAATATTAAGTTGTTCTAGGAACTCAGAGAACTCCTCATTTTCGAGGTTCCTCGTAAACTGGAGGCTCCAATTCATTGCCAGTGCTCTCTTGTTAGATCTCCCTGACAGTACTTATCTTTGATGTGGAAAGAAAATAGATCCTAGTATTAAGAGGCATATTCTGCAGCCGAACATCTGTCCAAAAACTGATCTGCTCCCTGTTGCCCAAGTTGTGAGTGATGGCAGTCCTAGTAATATACTTAGTATCAATAATGGTTCTCCAGGGTGAGGTTCTACTGCTGGTTGTGGGAATGATCTCCTATAAGCTGTCCCCCTGAAAATATTTCTCTCTAATTATCATCTTCCTTGGAGGGTTCATTCCATTTTCCAACATTTCCAACAACCAGAGCCATGTGGACAACAAGCTTCGTTCATTGTTCTAGAGGTACCAAGTCTAAGCCACCCCTTTCTCTGGTTCTGCAAACCCTTTTTCAGCTAATGGGATGTAAGATTCTATGCTCAGTCCCCTTTCCTTTTATCCTTACAGCAATTATCTTCTCAATAATCTTTGTCATTTTATCATTGATAGATAGTAAGTTGCCAACAAAGAGAGGAGTGTTTTAGATAACCACTTACCTCCATCTGATGGAAGTTTGGATTTCCAACTGCTAAAGGCTGTGTGTAGTTTGGGCAAGATCATGCTGCAACTTTCATGCATACATCTGGTTTGGGGTTGAGCTCCTTGGGGTTTATGTTACTGGTTTTATGTCCTGACTAAGTTAACAAGTCCATCTCTTTCTGCTAACTAGAACTTCAATTTCATGGATAACAGATTTACTTCTTTCCCAATAGAGCTTAAATGGTTAAGATGAGTGGGTTTCAGATGTAAATTAGGTGAGGGTTGGCAAAACCGAAAATTGAAAATCAGGAGCTATAAGAAACAGCCTTATGTTGCTGCCAAAATTGACTAGCATTCAAGGCAATAATTGTCTGAGACCTCTCTTGTTCTGGTGCTAGTGATATACTTTTTGAGAAAAGAATTTCTTGAACATGAGACATGAGTTATGTTTCATTGTTTTGAAGAGTCAATCAGTACCAGCAGAGGTGGAAGGAGTCAATGGAAGATCCAGGTTCTGTCTGACACATTGTGCAGTGGCTTACATTGGGTTTCTCGTTGCCTGTCTTTGAAATTTTCGATGGCATATTGTTGGTAGAACTGCGGGTATATCCATCCTGTTTGGTACTGTAGACCCCTGGGAGGTAATCAAAAGGTGAGGTGAGATGTGGAAGCTTGCTCTTGATTTGGTAATGTGATGTTTGCAGTAGAGGAAGTAAGTTGTTTGGTGTGAGCTAGACAACTTTTTTCTGCTCTCACTTTTTTCTTCTACTTTAACTCAAATGGATCATTTTAGGAAATTAGGTGGCATGCCTTGTAGTTTGATCCCCCTTCAGATTTCTTTATCTTATGGTGATTGATATTGCGCTGTATTGTTACTGGTGGATGCTGAGAAGTTTTGATGAGGTCCAGTAAATTCCTGCTTTCACATTGAGGGGGAAAGAAAAATAATCTGCTTTAGTTGTCGACATCATATGTCTCTGTGTTGGGTTTCTGTTTATGTAGTTAAATCATCAAGTATTGTTTTAAATAGGGCGTTACGTATGCGGCAGATATCATTTCAACCGGACTCTATGGGTGGAAATACTGGTGTTCAGCGATATAGGAGTTTATGTACTTCGGGTAGAGGGGTTGCATGTAACAGTGATATCACTTCAATTGGACTTACCTTGGACGCCAGAATGAGGTTTGGTCTATCTACATAAACAAAAGGTTACGACTGAGCAGCTGGGCTTCGTTTTCGGTAAATCTCTCATGGAAACTGGTTCATGTTGTCTGCTTGGGCTGATCCATATGCTGGGGTGTTCTGAAGGGGACTACTATTTTAGAAATTTGCACATCTCTTTCATGTGTGACGTGAGTATAACTGAACTGAGCAGCAGTGAACAAAGCCAAGCACCAAAGCCAAACATTGCAGTTTCCTTTTAACAAGTTGCATCTATCCGAAATGAATATTAGTGGTACAAATTTCACCACATTTTTGTGGAAAGAAGTCAAAATAACCTCGTTGTTGTAGCAGTCAAGACATCTTTTCTATGCTTGCCAAATTTTGGAGTGCATTTTTTTCCCCAAGTTGCTGGTGATACTGATTGCAGCGTTCACTGGTTTTCTAGTGTAGGGCCCATATTTTTATATTGATGTAGTTTGTAGGAAAATATTGAAATCCATATAATTTGGTTGTGTTGAAGCTTGTTCATCATGTGTGTGTGTGTGTGTATCCTGATTTGATAAAATCTTTGCTTTGAGACGACCAAATTATGCCTAAGCTTGTGTGGAATTTTGCGTGTGAAAATTTCTTTCCCACCGTCAGAGGTTAAATTATAAGTCTATGGACAGAACGCAGGGTGTTATGGTTTTTTTCAACCTTCATCAATAAAGAATTTGATGGACAGGATTGCTGTGATGTATGTGCATTCAAAACTGTCATTCTATGCATTTTGGAAATGGCACTCAGATGCTGATCACCTTCGGTTGCATTCTCACATTAAAATTGGTCATGAACCCCCTACACCTCCATTTTTCTAATTGGACAGGGACTACTTGGACAGATAATTGTCTCATCTCTGTGTCTTGAATCCAAGGGCCTGTATAGCACCCTCGGTAAACTTTTTTCTTGGAACCATGCTATGAATATTTAAATTTTTGTCGGGTTTTTCATTTTACTGGCTTGGATTTCATACTTTGATTCTTTCTTGATTTTTGAGAGATTCATTGATCTTGAGGCTGGTGAATTACTGATCAAAGAGGGAGCAGCTGCCAGGTTTATTGGTTTTGTGGAATCTCTGGATTAACCAGTTTGAATGCATTTCTTGAAATGTAGAAGGGCAGAGGATATAAGATGCTGCAGAGAAGGCGATGCAGGGTGATGTATCTTTAGACATTTTACGGTCTATTTTCTGTCTGTGAGGTGTTTCATGATTCCTTTAACATTTTTGTTTCATATATCTCAATTCCCACACCATCATAAATCATGAAACTTCAACTGATGGAAGCTTGCCACCATTAGTTAGGTTCAAATGAAATGTCAAAGGGGGGCTTATTTTTTGGGTTGGGGGAGAGGATGAGAAATCTTCATCATAACAGTTTGCCCCTTATATTACATCAGGGAAAAGTATGTAGGGGGCATTTTTGATTCTCCTCTCTTGCTTCAAAATGCATCTTCCTCTTATGCTAAAAAACAATACTCTTCTGGTACATATTGTTTTAAACTCATTTGTTTGCAAGAAGTAACCCTGACAGAGGTCCCTTGCTGTTGATGTTTTCCTGTCTAGTTTCTAAAACAAAGTTCAACCCTGTTTTGTTAAAATTCCTAAAAACTACTTGCTCTTTCCCTTGCCATATCGTTGGTGCTCCCAGATGGCAACGATAGTCATATAATCTAAGAAAAAAGTTGATATTAGGGGAATCTACTGATTCTCTCACTATCTAAAACCTTGATTGTGAAAGAATCTTGATTAGGGAAGGAGGACGATCTCTATGTGCCTCGCATTATTTATGTAGAGTCTTAAGATGCTATGTTAGTTCGGATCAAGTTGAAAAAGAAAATCTGATCAAGTTTAATTTGCATGCAAAAATTATTATCCAGGTTTCTCAGTCTTTATTCACATTCTATTTGTAGACTTTCTTATAAATCTTTTGAGTAAAAGAAAGGAGTATATCTGTTTTCAATAGACAAACGTGCACCGACCCCTTCCCTCTCATGCCTTCATTTTTTTTCCCTCAAAAGGAACGGTTCTGACCGAAGCTACCCTCCATCTCTCTCTCAGACATAAGGAATTTAATTCTTATTTTTCTTGTTTTCCCTTAGAGATAGAATGCTATTTTTTTCATATAACTGCATCTTTTTCAGTCTCTTTCCCGCACCAAAAGTTTATGTATGATTGAAATCAAATATTACAGCTATTCTGTTTATTGGCTTTTTAATTTCCTATCTTTGCTTGCCTTATTGTTCATGTTTGTTATATTTTTATTATAAATTTTTTATTTTCATGACGGCGCTGATGTTTTGAGAGTCAAAGACATTACAAATAGGATGGCAACTTCATACCTAGAATCAAATTTTATCAATGTAAGTAGATTTTTCTCCTATAAAATAAAAAAAATCTGAGTCAGAGACCCACACTTTGCCACTGTCATACCCTCCGTCTCTCTCTCCGAAATGAGAAATTCAATTTTTTTGGGTCCATCATATTTAGATCCATCTTCGAAAGTAGAATCACTGCCTGTTCCGTCTTTGCCAGTGATAGATGCCGCTCCCTTATTGATTGGTTGTTTCAAGAACCATGTCAAGAATTTGTGTCATAAAATTATTTCTGAAATCACGAAGGTCGCCCTACTTTCACTTGAGAAATTACAAATGGCAAGTATAAATGATGATACGCAAATAACATAATGGGAAAAAGTTTTAGGGTTCATTTCAAAGATACACTCTTATATTCTAAATTATAGGGATATCACTTTATTTACGTATTCTATGGAGAAATACTTACTTGCAGTTGTAACTGCTGTTTAATTGAAGGTTCAGATATTACAAGATTGGATGGTACGCATTCTGGTTGCTGCAGCTGCAATGCCCCCCAAGACATTGGACAAATATTTCTCTAAAAAATGTACCCTAATTTAGGTGACGTTAAACAAGTAAGCAAACAATAATTTAGGGGTGTCAATGGGCCGTGCTCGACCCGCATTAACCCAGCCAGGCCCGCTATCTTGGTTTGGCCCGATCCAGCCCAGCCCGTGTAGGAGTTGGTAGGCCTGTGGGTGCCCGCTTGGCTCGTCCTAGCCCCTCGCCCTCCGCTCCGCCCGCCTCTGCGTTCGCCTCCTCGACCTCTGCCGCCGCGCCAACGCCTACCTCTCCAGAGACGACCTCTACTTCGCCCTTCGCTGCGTCGACGCCCTCGAGCGCGATTTCCTCCTCCTTGCCTTCTCCCCCTCCCCCAGTGCCGACGGAGACGCCGCCGCTGTCCCTTATCCTACCATCCGCCAGATGCTAGAAAGATAGATCCCAACCATCTGCGCCCACGTCAAGCGCAAGATCGCCAAGGAGTTCGGCGACTGACTCGTCCAAATCCGGGTCGTCGGCTGCAACCTCGGCCAGGTAGCAATCGGCCGGGCCTCCGCTGCCCGCCAGCACGAGGAGGAGCTCCGCATCAAGTAGCGCCAGGCTGAGGAGCAGAGCCGCCTTAGCGTCTGCGACTGCATCCACAACCCCGAGGAGGAGGATGACGAGGAGGTCGCCGGCTCTGGTGGAGCCGACACCGACGGCGCCGGTAGGCAGAACGGTGGGGACGGGATGCTGGGTTTCAACTTGACGCCCCTCTACAGGGCCTACCACATCCACCAGATGCTGGGTCTTAAGGGTCGTTTCCAGTATTACTACTTCGAGAACTGCAAGCTCCAGCTCATCTCCGACTTCCAAGTGTCCTCCATGACGCCCTTCCTGGAGTCCCACCAGACGTTCTTCGCCCAGATTGCCGGCTTCTTCACTGTGGAGGACCGCATCCTGCGCATCGGCGGCAACAACGGCAGTCTCTATCTGCCGGCAGCATATTTGCAGAGGATGAGATGATGGTGGCGAACAAGGGGGCTGCCAACGGTAGATAGGCGGGAGGTTGCGTGGAAGAAGAAAGGGGCTTGCGTCCGAACTAACTCATCCTTGCCCGAGTTGGCCCGTGGGCTTAAAATTAAAACCCGAACTGAGCGTGTCCTTAGCCCAGTCCGTGAGCCCGCGGGCCAACCCGACCCATTGACAGTCCTAGCAAACATGACCCATAGTGGATCCACGCGGTGAGGAAACGTCATTAACACGGCACCCATCACACATGATCGGGTTCAAACTGAGATCACAGCGGGCCCAGACATTAATTTGGAAGTGGCCCAGGAAGAGACACTGCAATCACGGTTTGTGCGGCGGCTCCCTTTGGTTCACATGGCGTTGTTCCATTTCTTGTCCTCATTTAAGTATGTTCTTCAATACTAATAAAGTTATGATTTGTACTGCCATTGTAAATTACGAGTTTGCATATTTGCATTCTTTTTCTCACTTGAGGTACATTCGTACTCACTATAATAGGCGGTACGTCTTTAACTATGCCAAGGTTTTGGATAATTCTTAAAGAACTAAATTGTCACTTATAAAGACGATAAGAGCTTCATTTGTTATGTTCTTGTAAGGATAATACCTATGCTTTATACCTATATCATAAATTATGATGCCATAGTCAATAAACATATTCTCGGTTAACCAAAAAAAAAATGTGTTAAATGATAATTTAGAGGGAAAACAAGTCAAAACCAGCAATCTTTTAGGGTCCTTTTTCTTATTTGTTGACTTTAGCGGATATTAAATGGATTTGAGAAAAATTGGAGGGTCCTTTTTCTTATTTGTTGACTTTAGCGGATATTAAATGGATTTGAGAAAAATTAGAAAAAGCCATGCTGACCTCCGGAACGGTTTCCAAAAGATTGAGATACGTAAATACTTTGACACGCATAAAGGATACGCAACAGATGTAAATAATGTTATGATCATATTCGTATTGCTCCCGTACTTTTAATCGTATACAATGCAAAAATCCAAATCCATGTAGAAGTAATACATGAAGAACTACACTTGGGTGCTGTTTAGAATGCAGCTGTGGATGTGAATTATAAGAGGATTTATCTTAGCTATAGAGCACACGAAAGACACACAAAACTCTAACGTTAACGCAGGCCTAATTTCTCCTAGTTAACCCTCCTGCAGTCGGTTCTAATCTCCCCCTGGGAGCCGGTGAGGGGCCCCAAGTTCCCCATCTTCACCATGGCACTACCGAAGTCCGTGCCGAAGGAGCTGGGGTCGTTGCTGTACGATGAGACGATGGAGTCGGTGGCGCCGCCGTTGAACAGCACCTGGTCGGAGTGCAGGAGGCCTCTCCTGTTAACCAGCGCCTGGAAGTAGTTGTTCCCGAAGCGGTTGGGGCTCTGCGGGTCCATAGGCGCCAGGTTGCCGTCGCCCTGGCCGTTGGTGGCGGGGCAGTTGGCCTGGCGGGAGGTGGCGAAGGCTGGGTCGATGTTGGTCTCGTTGTAGATGCGGCCCCTGAAGGTGCGGCACTGCGCGAAGCCGACGGTGTGCGCCCCGGACAGGACCACCAGCTCCCTGTCGGTGAAGCCCTTCCTGCTGAACTTGCCCTGGAGGACGTCGAGGTTGTCGAAGGGGGAGGGGAGGTCGTTGTTCGCGGCCGCCAGGCTCGCCGTTCTCGCGTCACGCCGCCCCACTGGCACCGAGTAGGATTGTCCTCCGAGCTGTCACCACGAGAAGGTCACTATAAGGATTCCACAAATTAATGGCTATGGCTGCAACTAGGGATGTCAAAGGGTACTCGTTGGGTCGACTATTAGTACTTCTATCCTTATCTTTTAAGTAACATGTGTATTTTTATTATTATTTTTATCCTCTTATATTCTTCTCTTTTAAAACTATCAAAAATTATCATAAACGAATATACAAAGGTTAAATTATTAGACGATACTGTGTGAATATAAGTTTAATCTTTTGTCGCTTCTATAGTGGAAAAAGAAATCTTATTTTTCGAAGTATATACATGTACAAGTTTTTTTTAATCAATTCTTATAAATTTAAGTATAAATCACTAATGAATGAGAAAGAGAGGGGTTAAAAGAATAGTGCGAACAATAAGATATATAATTATGTAAGTATATAATTGGATGTTTTATTTAGAAATGAGAGTTTTAAATAAAATATGATCGGACTTGAAAAAAGGTGTATCCTTACCCTTATCTTAAATCAATCGGATATTTTTATCCTTTAATCTATATTTTTTTATGACTTTTAAGTTTTAAAAATGAAGGAATAAACATATTTTCAGGTACTATTTGCATTCCTAATTGCAACTGCATGCCTGTGCTTTCCTCAGTTGAGTAAAAGTTGCTTGAGGGCTTTGACGTCATGCTACCAGTATGAATCAGGATCCTCAAAGTGAGAGGTGAGTTTTTCAAAGCAACCCCTCATGAGGGGGTTATCCTGAAAAACCTTCCTCTCGTTCTTGGCATTTATCCAATCCTATCCTCACCCTGTACTTGCAGATCATTATTCATAACTTAAAGATATGACATGCCCTTCCAAAGTTCATAAGAGCCAACTGCTTAGAGTTGATTTCTATACCCTATGTGGTACCTTGTAATCCTGATCAGCGCAACGGGCCGTCCTAACGCAAGAAAGCTTCATAGACCAATGAAACAGGAAGAGGGGACGATATACTCACTTCGACGACCGAATCGCGAGCGGCAATCGCCAGGATGTCGGCGCAGGAGACCACACCCGCTCCGCAGGCCCTGTCGACCTGAGCCTTTATGGTGTCGATCGCCTCTGTCCCTCTGATCGAGTTCAGGTTTGCCCTCGCCGTCTTCTCTCCCACGAACGATCCCGTGTCGTTTAGGAGAACGCTCCCGTCGCAACCCTAAGAGTCCACAAGACAAAACCACCGCCACCAGTTCAGAGGAGGATGCATGGCTACGTAATCTTATCAGTATTCTTGCAGTAGTATACTCTTCTACAGTGGAAGATCACATATATTAATACTCACGTTAACGAAGCAGTCGTGGAAGAAAAGGCGGAGGAGGGAGGCGCCCATGCGGGTCTCCCTGTTGATGGCCGACCTCACGCCCGTCCGCACGGTGTCAAACACCGAGGGGCACCTGTTGGCGTAGAAGGAGACGGACAGCTGCGCCGACGCCGGGGACGGGGCGGCCGCGAGGATGACGGCCAGCGCAACGAGGCCCACGTAGCAGAGCCGCATGCGAGTTGCACCCCCAGCCATGTTCGGCAAATCTGGTGAACAAACGCTGTGCTCCGAAAAAAAAACCCGAAGGAAACTATAGTATGCTATCTCTAGTTCTCTACTTTTGGTGACCTACGTGTGTCAAGTGTGCTTCCCCCTCTTGCTGTGCAGATAATGGGGAAATATGCATGATAGGGTGGTACTGGTAACCCCTTCTTATACGCTAGCTAGCTATGCTTCTCTCCTTTTTGTTTTCTGTAGCTGTGTGGAAAGCAGACGTGTGTGGCTTTGAATGTTGAATGCGTCATCATTAGTGGTCAGTGGAAATATCGGCGGTGGCTCTGTTTTCATCTGTTGACCAGTAACGCTTTGACTTTTGAATCTGTTTCCGGGTCCCACCCCGCCCAACCACCGAGCTTCTGGACGTGATCAGATTATAGAAAAGACAAAGTCTTCTCCGCGTCATAGCAAAGCACGTGAGGAAAGAAAGCGAAAACAGGTGAACCAGTCCGGGAAGGAGACAAAAGATAACAAGAAGATAGAATCCCGTAAGTCTGGCTGGCTCCATGCGCATCACAGAATCACCATTGATGCCTTCTTTGATCACCTTTTTCTTTTCTTCCGTGGAAATGGTATCTTACGCATTAATTAACGAGTTGTTTGGTTGCATTATAATGTAATTTTTTTACAAATATATTTTTTATATTAAAAATATATTAAAAAAAATATTTAACGACATTATTAAAATATATTTTAATAACATTCTTCACTCATGAAACATGACAAAATTGAAGGATGACCCTATTTTATTTTTTATCACACACAACAGCCTTCTCGGGGGCTAGATGTTGTAAAGTCTTTGAAGGAAAGGAGTCCAATTCTTACTCAACTGTAATTGCTGCCACTACTGATTCTGCTTTCTGGTTGTCCTGCCAGCCAACAACATCAAATTTGGGCCCCGAAGCATCACTTAAGGTATCTAAATGGCAGTCTCCTGAGATCAACAAGTTCAAAATCAATTTTGATGGAGCTACTCATTCCAATGGTGGTGGTATTGGTGTTGTTATGCGAGATCATCTGGGCACTCCTACCTACTGCATTTCTAGACGTGTATTCCTATGATCCCAGTGTTGTTGAAGCTCTTGCCCTTCTGGAGGCTCTAAAGCTTGCTGCCAGCTCTCATGACATTACACTTGTGGAAGGTGATGTTCTCACCATTATCAATGTTGTCCTCAAGATCAAGGATCCTCCTTGGAGAACTCAAATTATTATCCAGAACTGTCAGGATCTCTTGGAGCATCTGTCTTTAAATCTTAGTTTCATTCCTAGAACTTGTAATGACGTTGCTCATTGTTTAGCAAAATTAGCTTGCTCCACCTCACAGGAAAACTTTTGGATCTATCCACTGTTTCCTGAGGGTATTTCATCTGCTCTAGATGCAGATATCTTTTGTAATCCCGTCACTTTGTCTTAATCAATTTACCTCCTTTAAGTTTCAAAAAAAAAAGGGGGGGTGTCGCCGATCTGGGCGCAGGCTTTGAGGAGGGATGGGAAGTGACAACATGGAGGTCGGCGCCGAAGCGAACTTGAGGAGGTGGGTGTGAAGCGTCCTCCCCGGAGCGGGGGGGCTTCGCCAATTCGAGCACAGGCCTTGAGGAGGGACGGGAAGGTGAGGGTATCGGGGCGGACAGAGCGGCCGAGCATGTCGTTGGAGAACAGGAGGAGGGACCCCGCGGGGAAGCCCGTGCGGAGGAAGCTGCGGAGGATGGCATTGTGGGTAGGGACGCTCGGGCAGCGGACGCGGCGGCGAAAGGAGAAGGAGTAGTCCAGCTAGGGAGGGGAGGTGGAGGCAGCAGAAGGCGACGAGGTCGCCAACGGCACGCACCCTGCGGTCCTACCCCATCTTAGCGAGGTGGGCGTGGAGCTGGCAGAAGTGGTGGATGGCATGGCATTGGGCGAGGCGGGAGAGGTGGTGGTTTCAGGTCTGGGTTTGGTTGGATGCGGCTGTAGGGGAAGATGATAGACACAATATTAAATCATGTCCTCGTCAAAAATTTATCATGTCTTTGCCAAACATGATAATTGTGTACAATTTATAATTAAAAAATTATTTTATTTTTTATTTTAATATATATTTTTTATAATAAAATTATATAAAATATTAAAATACAATCAAACACCTTATAAGAGTTATTTATCTAGAAGAGACATGAATATGGTAATTAACGCAAAGTCGAGCTTGGGAAAGAGGATTGATCAGAAATCGGAGGATGAGACTTCGAACGGTCTTCAAACAAAAATTTATCATGTCTTTGCCAAACATGATAATTGTGTACAGTTTATAATTTATTTATTTTTTATTTTAATATATTTTTTATAATAAAATTATATAAAATATTAAAATACAACCAAACACCCTATAAAAGTTATTTATCTTGATGAGACATGAATATGGTAATTAACGCAAAGTCGAAAAGAGAGGATTTTGCATGCGTGGGAAAGAGGATTGATCAGAAACCGGAGGATGAGACTTCGAACGATCTTCAAAGAGAGAACGGACCTTACTTTCTCTATTTGTAAGAAAATTACAAGCCTTTCGAATCATTAGATTCTTTTTCCATATAAAACGAGAACTAAGGATGGCAAAGAGTGCGCCTTATTTCATATGGAAACTGATAAAAGAGGACTAATATCCTAGACCTGTCTAAACCTTTCAAAAAATTGTTAAATAATCTTCTATTGAAAAAGAGACAGAATTGAAGTATCTTAAATAGATGGTGATTGCTCCACTTAATATTTTAAGGTTTTGAGTTAGATGGTCTAACAATTTCAATATAGTTTCAGAGCTTATGATAAAGAATTTTATATTTGTGATCTATATGACAGAGCTTAAATTCAATCTGCACATGAGGGGCAATAGCCCTACATTGAAAAAAAAGGATGAAATCATACTCTACTCAATACCTTAATATATTGAGCTAGATGGTCTAATAACTTCAATACCCATGTTAGAATAGTCCCACGTCGAAAAGAAGACAAAATTAAAATATGTTTAATTGATAATATCTACTCTACTCAATATCTTAAGGTTTTAAATTGGATACTCTAATAATTTTAATACCCATGTTAGAATAATACTCTCACCTCGAAAAATAGACAAAATCAAAGTACATTTAATAGATGGTGTCTACTTGACTCAATATTTTAATGTTTTTAGTTGGATAGTCCAATATATAACTTCACTATCCTGTTGATGGGCCGAAACCTCAGCCTCTACGATCAGAACCCTCCGTCTGGGATCATAAGGTCAGGGTTTGATCATTCTTGCAAAAAGAAAACACAAGTAAGGGCCCTCGATGGTGATCTGAGGGATCCTCCTCTAATGTTTAAGTCAAAAAGCTGAAGGATTCTAAAGAGAAGTTAGAGTGAACCAGGCCAATAATTGCATACTTTTTGCATATTGAGCACGGGTCCTTATATAATAGCAGGGATCTTGTTAGAGGTCGATTCTAATAAGGTAGGATCTCGAAAGATATGCTAGTCGAGTCTCAAATGAGAAAGGTATGTGTTACAGAGGGAGTATGTATCTGTGCAGACTCCTGGTTATCTTTCTTGATAAGCTCTTGGTTATGATCATATCTGCAACTGAGAAATTTAAGATCATAGGTGGCGTCATCATATTTTGGGAGTCAAATCCGTATTGGATCTAGAAATAGAAGAGACATCTACTACGACGGTCTAGATCTCTCCCGAGAAGACCGTGGGATTCCCTTGTGGATAAATCCATTCTCAGAGAGATATGGACGGTTTCTCTAATGCAACACAGTCTAAGTTAAACTGGGATCCTAAAAGGTGAGTCCAACCCCTTGGAATTCAACCCTATTTTGATTCTTATTCTAAAGGGGGGAATAGAGAGAGCTTCTAGATAGATCTTGACCATGCTCGATCCTAGGCCGATTTGAGACACTGTTTATGGGAATTGGACTTGTCATATTGGGTTGACTTATCTAGAATTGGACTTGTCGAAATCTTCTTCTTTCACTTGTATTAAAGTATCATTAAACATACCAGCATGAAATAGGATAACATATAGCAATATGTAAAATTTAGTTTCTCATTTTAACAGGACAAAAAATTATTATGTCATTTTCATACACTACATGATAGACCATCAATTACAAAATTAGTACCATTTTTGTTTGGTTACAAGCTTCATATTCCAAGAAGTTTTGGATTATGCAATAGAAATTGGACAACTCGAGTGTTTGAAACGAGACGAGGTCAATTCTGTGCATATATATCGTTTTTGAATGCACAGTTATAGATCTTGGAGTTAAATGTGAGATTTCAAGTGAAACGGGATGACGGAGCTTCGGCCGTGTTTGGCGTAGCTTCCATTTGAAAGTATTTTTGCATTTTCACGTAACTATTTTTGATGAAAGTCAATGGATCTTGGAAGTCATTTATGTAGTATTTTATTTATATTTTAGCTTCCAACCAAAAATTACAAGAAAATAGTTTTTAAAATTAAAAAAAAAGTAAAATTGTCATGAAAGAGTTGACTTTTGTAACAAATCAAAATTAATTATAACATCTCTTTTTCAACTCATTCTACGCAAGAAATGGAAGCTAAAAATAACTTTCAAGTAGAAGTTTTGCCAAACACACCCTTCAAAGGCTTTGTGTGTCCCTAAGAAAACTTTGGGTAGTGCGGATTAAATTTCATACCATCTCTGTCAATGCTTTAATTTATTAGCTTCGGGAGTCCTGTTGCCGATAATTTAGACTGGAATCAGTGGCATATTACTCATTTGTTCTATGTCCTATGTCATCAAGTCGCACCATGGACACTAGACCTTTCCTTTTTTCTTTTCTCCCGTCGTCTTTGTGTTGCGAAGTACTACTCGTATATAAGTTCTTATTGGTTGTACGTCAGGTCGTTATACCTATTTGATGATAAATTTCTGAGAAACGTTTAAAGAAGAAAGAAAATATTGTACAAGGAATAAGAAAAGCATCTCATAAGGAGTGAAGCAAACTCATTTTAGTGCAAGGATTCACCTATAGTCTAGTGATGCATCATTCGCATTAGGTTAGGTTGTGTATGAGTCATTTATACTAGGACTGTCGATGGACACCTGAGTTTCGATTACTCTTTCTGTTTTTATTTTTATTAATAAGTACAAAAATCTATTAAAAATTACCTGATAAGTTATAGAAAATAAAAATAGATTTTTGATAATTATAAGAGTCGAAAACAAAAAATTTATACCATCTGAGAACGTATGTTCAAATACATCAGGCTCATGCCAAATTAAGACTGCAATTCAAGTTGGATTAAATCGTGTTGCAGTCAATCTTAATCTGATTCATGTCGAAAGCCTCTTAACCTTAATTCAACTTAATCTTTAACCCAACCTCTTCAATCCTAACGCATCATCCAACAATGTTACAATGCAACCTAACCTCTATAACATTACCTACATCAAGTTGGGTAGATATTAACATTTCTTTTTCACTACCAAAAGATGAATGAATTTCTCTATCTATTTTAACAAAGTAATTAAAAGATGAATGAATTTCTCTATGTAATTTAACGAAGTAATTAAAAAAAAAAAAGGTACATACAAGCATAATTATATGGCTCTTACTTTACAACGTTCATGTTGTAATTTAAATTTTGTTCAATAATATATAAAATTAAATAAAATATATTTCAATAATCTAAATTATCATTTATATATATTAATATCGAATTCAAATTAAGTCAAATTGATAGACTCTCAACTCAATCCAACTTATTCAAAGTTAGGTTGAAGGACTCCGAACCTTAACTTAGTCTAGTCCTACCATGGTTAGATTTAACTCAATCCAACCATCGGATTAGTCTGCACAATTTTAGATTAACTCACCCAAAGTTAGAATCCTATGCCAAATTAAAACTATTCTCTTGTCCTATGATGTCGATGTATAATTAACCTTTCTCATCAAAACCTACTTGATGTAAACTGGATCTATCACGACCGGATTCCGAGGCCGGAATCTGCAGAAGTGGATCCGAAGCCGGTTCGGATCGGTTTAAGAGGCCCGACGGGGATCCGGAAGGCGGAGGATGCAGAGGCGAAGACGAGGGTCCGAGGCCGAGACGGACTCGGTCGGCAGCTGGCTTGTCTCCGGAGTGTTGCGGCCGAAGCTCCTTCGGCGGACGAAGGGGGCGGTGCGGCAGAGTCTCCTCTGTTGCGGGGCAGCCGGCGCACGGTGTCGAGACCAGAGAGAGGAGTCCGAGCTCGGCGGCCGAGACCGACTCGGGAAGGTCGGCGATGATTCGAACCGAACCCCTGCAGGAGGGAAAGAAGAAGAAAAACCAGTCAGCAGGAGTCCCGGGCTCTGGCCCTAAGGAACCCCCTCCGACGGTCAAGTTAGCTCCTGAAGAAGATTCGATTCAGAAGGCAAAGAGAGCAGCTTTAATGCTGTTTGGACCGTAGTCCTTAAGGGTCTCGGAGGCTTAAGAGAGCATAGAATTGCCTACCTTTGGCAATAAATAGCGGTGTATTTATAGCAGAGGATAGATGATGGTTAACGGTGGCAGCCGATATAGGACTATATTTGGGCTTACTGGTAAACCGCCATAGTGCCTAGTCCTCCACCGGAGTGGGCCGGACTCGGCTATCGAGCCGAAGGGGGTTGGGTCGCTGATGGGCCGAAGCCTGCTGGGCCTCGGGCTGCCGTGCTGTTCCCGGGCCGTAGGCTGATGGGCCGCTGACGGGCTGAAGCCTGTTGGGCCGGGAGCGACGGTGCCGCTTATGGGCCGAGGGCTATTGGGCCGCTGATGGGCCGAAGGCTCCCTGAGGGCCTTGCACTGCTGCTGCTGGGCTGAACGGGGTTTGGGCTTGTTTGAGTGGGCCGAATCGGATTCTACCTTATCACATAGCCCCCCACTCTTGTCTTCCTCAGTTCTGAGATGGCGAGAGTATAGCCCGAAGCTCTGTTCTTTTTCTTAGAGAAGCGGGTGCCCTCGGTCGGCCGAGGGCCATGCGGCTGCTTCGACTTTGCTCGGAAGGGTGATTCGGTATGTGCTTCATTTGAAACCTTTGCTTTGTAAAAAAGTTGCTTTAGGTCGGCCGAGGGCTGTTGGCAAACAGCTTCGTCTGAGGCCGGGACTTTATCGGAGATACCTTTGTCTTATGCCGAGACTTGGTGTACATAGAATATCACGCCGCTTCCCGATACGGTTTGCATGACCGAAGCCACTCTCGGTATGATTTATACGGACTTTGAAAAGAATACCATGCCGCTCCTAATACGGTTTGCATGGCCGAAGCCACTCCCGGTACGGTTTACACGGACTTAGAATGTCATGCCGCGTCTTGATCCGGATTACATGGCCGAGAGCCATTCGTCGGATCAAAAAGGACCCGCGGATTTTTTAGAAAACCTTGCCGCTCCCGATACGGTTTGCATGGCCGAAGCCACTCCCGGTACGGTTTACACGGACTTAGAATGCCTTGCCGCGTCCTGATCCGGATTACATGGCCGAGAGCCATTCGTCGGATCGAAAAGGACCCGCGGTCTTTAGAAAACCTTGCCGCGTCCTGATCCGGATTACATGGCCGAGAGCCATTCGTCGGATCGAAAAGGACCCGCGGACTTAGAACCATGCCGCGTCCTGATCCGGATTACATGGCCGAGAGCCATTCGTCGGATCAGGAAGGACCCGCGGTCTTTAGAACCATGCCGCGTCCTGATCCGGATTACATGGCCGAGAGCCATTCGTCGGATCAAAAAGGACCCGCGGTTTTTAGAACCATGCCGCGTCCTGATCCGGATTACATGGCCGAGAGCCATTCGTCAGATCAAAAAGGACCCGCGGTCTTTAGAAAACCTTGCCGCGTCCTGATCCGGATTACATGGCCGAAAGCCATTCGTCGGATCAAAAAGGACCCGCGGACTTTTTAGAAAACCTTGCCGCTCCCGATACGGTTTGCATGGCCGAAGCCACTCCCGGTACGGTTTACACGGACTTAGAATGCCTTGCCGCGTCCTGATCCGGATTACATGGCCGAGAGCCATTCGTCGGATCAAAAAGAACCCGCGGACTTAGAACCATGCCGCGTCCTGATCCGGATTACATGGCCGAGAGCCATTCGTCGGATCGAAAAGGACCCGCGGACTTTTTAGAAAACCTTGCCGCTCCCGATACGGTTTGCATGGCCGAAGCCACTCCCGGTACGGTTTACACGGACTTAGAATGCCTTGCCGCGTCTTGATCCGGATTACATGGCCGAGAGCCATTCGTCGGATCAAAAAGAACCCGCGGACTTTTTAGAAAACCTTGCCGCTCCCGATACGGTTTGCATGGCCGAAGCCACTCCCGGTACGGTTTACACGGACTTAGAATGCCTTGCCGCGTCCTGATCCGGATTATATGGCCGAGAGCCATTCGTCGGATCAAAAAGAACCCGCGGACTTAGAACCATGCCGCGTCCTAATCCGGATTACATGGCCGAGAGCCATTCGTCGGATCGAAAAGGACCCGCGGACTTTAGAAAACCTTGCCGTGTCCTGATCCGGATTACATGGCCGAGAGCCATTCGTCGGATAAAAAAGGACCCGCGGACTTTAGAACCATGCCGCGTCCTGATCCGGATTACATGGCCGAGAGCCATTCATTCGATCAAAAAGGACCCGCAGTCTTTAGAAAACCTTGCCGCGTCCTGATCCGGATTACATAGCCGAGAGCCATTCGTCGGATCAAAAAGGACCCGCGGACTTTTTAGAAAACCTTGCCGCTCCCGATACGGTTTGCATGGCCGAAGCCACTCCCGGTACGGTTTACACGGACTTAGAATGCCTTGCCGCGTCCTGATCCGTGATGTACATGGCCGAGAGCCATTCGTCGGATCAAAAAGAACCCGCGGACTTAGAACCATGCCGCGTCCTGATCCGGATTACATGGTCGAGAGCCATTCGTCGGATCGAAAAGGACCCGCGGACTTTAGAAAACCTTGCTGCGTCCTGATCCGGATTACATGGCCGAGAGCCATTCGTCGGATCAAAAAGGACCCGCGGACTTTAGAACCATGCCGCGTCCTGATCCGGATTACATGGCCGAGAGCCATTCGTCGGATCAAAAAGGACCCGCGGTCTTTAGAAAACCTTGCCGCGTCCTGATCCGGATTACATGGCCGAGAGCCATTCGTCGGATCAAAAAGGACCCGCGGACTTTTTAGAAAACCTTGCCGCTCCCGATACGGTTTGCATGGCCGAAGCCACTCCCGGTACGGTTTACACGGACTTAGAATGCCTTGCCGCGTCCTGATCCGGATTACATGGCCGAGAGCCATTCGTCGGATCAAAAAGGACCCGCGGACTTTAGAAAGCCAGGCCGCTTCCCGATCGATACGGGTTATTTGCGGACTTTAGAAAGAGCCAGGCCGCGTCCTGATCCGGAAAACATGGCCGAATGCCATTCGTCGGATCAAAGGACCCGCGGACTTTCTCGAGAAGGCCGTGCCGCTCTGATTCGGTACGCATGGCCGGAGCCACTCCGAATCAGGTTGCCGCGGACTTTTTGCTGAGAAATCCGTGCCGCTCTGATTCGGTACGCATGACCGGAGCCACTCCGAATCAGGTTGCCGCGGACTTTTTGCTGAGAAATCCGTGCCGCTCTGATTCGGTACGCATGACCGGAGCCACTCCGAATCAGGTTGCCGCGGACTTTTAAAGAATACCAACAGATTCTCCGAGAAAGAAACCTTTATTCATACCCTCCGGCTGAAAGCCTGGGGAAAAGTGACTTACATATAATAACGCCGAAGGCGCTCTACATTCCAGGTGCGAGGAAGAGGTTGGCCCGAAAGGGTCTCCAACCGATAGATCCCTCGTCTGATCACTCCCTTTGTCACCCCCTTGTTCTTCTCAGAAGCATGGCTTCGGCTAAGACGAAATTACCTCGTCCGAGGGTGGACGCTGCCTTGCTATTGCAAGAGCTTCCGGTTATACCTCTGTTGAGGCCGTTCTTATTGATATGGTGGCAGTCGGCCCTCTCTGATGAGGCGACTTATCTCCTCCCGAAGGTGCCGGCATTCGTCAGTCGTATGGCCGATCTCGCAGTGATATTCGCAGTACTTGCCGGGATCCCTTCGGTGAAGATCAGTCTTTATATGCTGTGGCGGCCGGAGCATTGACTTTATCTCCGTAAGCATTTGGGAAGGGAGAGGAATTAGCGGTAGGTGTGGTGGCTGCGGACCCTGTTGACTGCCTCGGATCCACTCCCTTTGGTATTGCCTACATAGGAGCTCCAGATTCGTCGGTTGAGGGTGAGCTGCTAGAGGGGCAGGCGGTGCCGAGGGCTTGTTGTTCACCGAAACGGCCTCGTCGGAAAAGACTCGTGAAGGTGCTGGCCGAAGCTCCTCATTCTGTATAGGGCGAAAGGAAGGCGCTTGATGGGGGAGTCGGCTCTGTACCCCTAGATACTGGGCCATGGCGGATACCATATCTGCTAAAGATGCGACAGTGGCAGTCAGTGTGATCATTTGCTGCTGAAGTTCCTTTATCCGGTTGTCTTCAGCGTGGACCCTGGCGTAACTAGCCAAGCCGCGCTCGAAGGGATGGACGGGGTGCCTTCGGAGGGTAGTAATTGTGCTGAGGCTTCCCGTGCCTCTGCTTCGCTTTGTCCGGATCGTCGGGTGACAGGTCGTTGAGACATGACTTGTTTGTTTGTTTCCCACAGACGGCGCCACGTGATGTAGACTGGATCTATCACGACCGGATTCCGAGGCCGGAATCTGCAGAAGTGGATCCGAAGCCGGTTCGGATCGGTTTAAGAGGCCCGACGGGGATCCGGAAGGCGGAGGATGCAGAGGCGAAGACGAGGGTCCGAGGCCGAGACGGACTCGGTCGGCAGCTGGCTTGTCTCCGGAGTGTTGCGGCCGAAGCTCCTTCGGCGGACGAAGGGGGCGGTGCGGCAGAGTCTCCTCTGTTGCGGGGCAGCCGGCGCACGGCGTCGAGACCAGAGAGAGGAGTCCGAGCTCGGCGGCCGAGACCGACTCGGGAAGGTCGGCGATGATTCGAACCGAACCCCTGTAGGAGGGAAAGAAGAAGAAAAACCAGTCAGCAGGAGTCCCGGGCTCTGACCCTAAGGAACCCCCTCCGACGGTCAAGTTAGCTCCTGAAGAAGATTCGATTTAGAAGGCAAAGAGAGCAGCTTTAATGTTGTTTGGACCGTAGTCCTTAAGGGTCTCGGAGGCTTAAGAGAGCATAGAATTGCCTACCTTTGGCAATAAATAGCGGTGTATTTATAGCAGAGGATAGAGGATGGTTAACGGTGGCAGCCGATATAGGACTATGTTTGGGCTTACTGGTAAACCGCCATAGTGCCTAGTCCTCCACCGGAGTGGGCCGGACTCGGCTATCGGGCCGAATGGGGTTGGGCCGCTGATGGGCCGAAGCCTGCTGGGCCTTGGGCTGCCGTGCTGTTCTCGGGCCGTAGGCTGATGGGCCGCTGACGGGCTGAAGCCTGTTGGGCCGGGAGCGACGGTGCTGCTTATGGGCCGAGGGCTATTGGGCCGCTGATGGGCCGAAGGCTCCCTGAGGGTCTTGCACTGCTGCTGCTAGGTTGAACGGAGTTTGGGCTTGTTTGAGTGGGCCGAATCGGATTCTGCCTCATCACTACTCAACCAGTGTTAAGCCAAACACGTTGAATTTTCCTTTTTCACAGCGTCCTTCAATTAGAACTCGAGTCTCTAAGATGGACGCGTCAATTGGGTAGACCAGTCCGTAGTGACCCATATTATAGTAAAATAGATTGATCTAAATTATTTAAACTGGATTGAGTTAAATTTGCGTTAATATTAGTCAAATTTGAGTTGAATTGTGTTGAAATTGAACCGGTCCAATTTGATTTATTGATTTTTATATTAATTCATACAAAAAATAAAAATACTTCTAACAAACTATATACAAATAGGGTTAACCCAGCCGAATCCATAACCCAGTCCACTCGTTACTGAATTTGGGTTGAATTTCGGATTGAATTTGAGTTGAATGTGAATTAAATTTGGGTCAAACTGAAATTAAATGAGACTATTTTAAATTTAAATTAAATCCGAATTGTCATACAACTCGGTCCAATCAATCCAAATTATATCCTTCCTCCAAGGTGACATATTGGAGGAGAATTAGCCGTCAAGTATGAAAAGAGTCTTCTCCTTGTGCATGCCTGCGAAAGGGTCGGATCACCCATCCACTACATTTAAAGAGAGAGAGAGAGAGGCCAACACGGAGACGAAACGCTTGGACGGCTGCAAAGTTCAACCTCCGCCATTACTGCATACATGTATGTTTCCTGGTGACTAATAGATACACGTGGAACCAACGCATCCTGACCGTGATGTGAAGCGGGTACCTGTAGAGATGCAAAGGGTTAGAGGGGATGTATATGAAAATATAATAACTCTATCCTTATCCATATCGTTAAATTAAAGTCTCTCTTCTTAGTCTTATCATTATACGTACGTGCCTACATTTTTGCTTTTATCTTTAAAAAAATATTAGAAACATAAACTTAAATGCAAAATGATCGGACAATAGTTACAATAAGAAATCTGGTCTTGCAGTTGAATAAAATTGAATTCTAATTTTTTGCTCGGATCGAATATCTGATTTGATGAAAATAACAATTAGTAAAGGAAAAAATCGTATCTTTTTACTTTACTGAGATTTTGTAAAGAAAAGATCGGATCGTTTTATTTTGCGGAGATACTGTCGAAAATTTAAGATAATCATGAAACATATATAATAAAGAATATTAGATAGTTAAATATTCACAGACTGTCTAACATGACAATTCAAGACTTTATAATTGATATATGTCATTATTGTTAAAAGACAGTAAAAATATATATTATAACAAAAGTCTTGAACAGACAATAAAATAAAAAAAAGTCAAATTTACATCTACAACTAGATCCGTAAAAATATTCATATGCACATCTATATATGTATAGTCACATCCACATATACATACACATCTACATTCTCATCTGTACCTGTAAGAAAATTTACTTGTATCAACATGTAAATATCAAGTCACATCTACATCTGCATACACAGTCCAAAAATTATATTCTAATTCACATGCATATTCACAAGTATATATCTATCTACTTATATATTATTCTTTGTTACTAGATAGAGATAAATCTCTATGTACTAAGGTTGTCAATTTGATATACCAAAATAGTAATATAACCTAATAAAATGAAATCTATATTTAATAAATAAAATTAGATAGTTAAGTAAATAGATAAACAGATAGATAAATAAACATGTACATAAATAGCAAGATAGATAGACAGCTCGATAGTTAGCTACTTACATAGACAAGTTAAATAGATAGATAGGTAAGTAGATATATAACTCGATAGATAGGTAGGCATATAAATAATATAGTTACTGATGAGGCAGAATCCGATTCGGCCCATTAGAGCAGGTCCAAACCCCGTTCAGCTCAATAGCAGCAGTATCAGGCCCTCCGGGAGCCTCCTGCCCATCGGCGGCTCAGCAGCCCTCGGCCCCACAAGCGGCACCGTCGCTCCCGGCCCAACAGGCTTCGGCCCGTCAGCGGCCCATCAGCCTAAGGCCCGGGAACAGCACGGCAGCCCAAGGCCCAGCAGGCTTCGGCCCCTCAGCGGCCCAACCCCCTTCGGCCCGATAGCCGAGTCCGGCCCACTCCGGTGGCGGATCCGGCACTATGGCGGTTTACCAGTAAGCCCAAACATAGTCCTATATCGGCTACCACCGTTAACCAACCTCTATCCTCTGCTATAAATACACCGCTATTTATTGCCAAAGGTATGCAACTCTTTGCCTCCGAGACCCTTAAGGACTACGGTCTAAATAGCATTAAAGCTATTTCTTGCCTTCTGAACCGAATCATCTTCAGAAGCTAACTTGACCGTCGGAGGGGGTTCCTAAGGGCCAGAGCCCGGGACTCCTGCTGACCGGTTTCTTCTTATTTCCCTCCTGCAGGAGTTCGGTTCGAATCATCGCCGACCTTCCCGAGTCGGTCTCGGCCGTCGACCTCGGATTCCTCTCCCTGGTCTCGACGCCGTGCGACGGCTGCCCCGCAACGGGAGACTCGGCCCCGCGCTGTCCCCTCGTCCGACAAAAAGGGCTTTTGGGCTCACTATCCAAGAGCAAGTCGAGTCCGAGACCCTTCCGGCCTCGGACCGTCGGCTTCGGTTCCATTGCCTGTCGGCAATACAGCCAGAAAGAGCTTCCTTCACGCCGCCCCTTCGCCCGCCGAAGGAACCTCGGCCCCGACTTCCCGGAGACGAGCCTGCACCGACCGAAGCGCCCTTCGGCCTTCGGACCCTCGCCTTCGCCTCCGCCTCCTCGGCCTTCCGGATCCCCGTCGGGCCTCAATAACACCGATCCGAACCGGCTTCGGATCCATTTCTTCGGGTTCTAGCCTCGAAATCCGGTCGTGATAGATCCAGTCTACATCATTTCTAATTGCTGGTTTTCTATGTTATTCAATGGTTCAATATCCGGCTATTTTACATCCTGTTTGATTAGAGTATTAAATTTGATATAGCATGAATTTTGATATTGTTATTTTTATGATGTAGAGTATTAATATTAAAATTGATATGATACAATATTTAAGTATTTGGTTAAAGTTGTAATAATATCAAAAATGATACAAAAAGTTGTTTGGAAGATTTTTATTATCAATTTTATTTCACTATAATAATTATGTGGCCATTTGGTGTACCGTTAAATATTATAAATTATTATAAATTATCTTAAAATAATATTACCTTCTACTTGATGTGCTATAAAATATCTTGTAATGTTTTCAATATTTTGTGGGACGTATTTTATCTGACTTTAGTTATTATAATACTATTTTTTAAAAATAATAAATTAAAATTAGAGGCTTGAAATGTCACGTCTTTTTATCCTATTCTTGGTCTAAAACTGCCTAAAATCAAATTAAGGATTTTTGCATTAGTAATTTAAAATTAGATATTTTTAATTAATATTTTTATTTAATAATTTAAAATATTTTGCAATGAATGGGCAACAGTTATCCGATATGTGGATTGCAATATATGAGCAGCAGTCGTCCGGATCTTGGGGGTCGATTTTTTATTTTTTTATTTTATGTTTAGATTTTTTAAATTATTTTTGAGCATTCGCTCAAAGGTCGGATGACATAGCTGGGTTGTTCGGTCGACCTCCACCTGACAGTATTTTTTTTTTAAAAAAAATGGCACAAATCTATATTTACGTGTAAAAAATAAAAAAAGTTTTTTTATAAAAAAATTATACAGTTGGAGGGGGGCCGACCCGAACAACCCGATTGTATCGCCTGATTTTTGATCGGATGTTCTAAAAAAAATTTAAAAATCTGAACAGAAAATAAAAAAATGAAAAACTATCCTCTCAAACCCAAACGGATTGCATAGCAGCCGTCCGATCCGACTGGACCATACGGCTGTTGGCCTGAAGTGTAATGCATGAACAATGCAACAAGTATTACTCGTTCATTAATGTTGTATATCCCGTCTGTGTTGGAGGGGGGCAATTTTTCAAATTTTTTGATTTTATGTTCTAATTTTTTAAATTTTTTAGAACGTCCGATAAAAAATCATAAGATACAGTCAGGTCATTTGGGTTGGCCCCCACGGGATTATATATATATATTTTTTTAAAAAAGTTGACATAAATCTTGATTTACGTGTAAAAAATTAAAAAAAAATATAAAAAAAATCATACAGTCGGGTTTAGGGTTTAGGCCCGAACAACACAATTGTACCATCCGATTTTTGATCGGACGCTCTAAAAAAATTAAAAAAAATCTGAACAAAAAATAAAAAACCTGCTGCACCGAGTGTTCACTCTTCTATAGCAAGTTCAATTGTATTAAATAGAATTAGGGGACTTAATTGTGAATGAATCTTAAAATTAATACAGCCCAGCCAAACCCTTAAAAAACTCATTCTCTATCAATATTAAAAGTGACAGTAATATTGGATCTAATACCTAAACCGAACAGGGCCTTAAGTCAGTTGAGACAAGGTGACCCTCTTGTGACTGTTTTGTTTACTATTGCGGAAGAAGTTCTGAGTCGCCGCCTCATGCATCTATATAACTCGGTCACTTGCAATGTTTTTGTGGTCCGCGAGGTTGTCCGCAAGTCTCCCACCTATTATTTGCAGATGATAACGCTCATTTTCATGAATGCACATACTAGGTATTTTAGAAGGCTTCAGCATTTTCTGAATCTCTATGAGTCTTCTTCGGGCCACTATTAACAATTCCAAGTGCTGCTTCATGATCTCTAAAAAGGCATCACCTTGCTTTGTTTTGCATATCTAGGTATTAATTGGATACAAGCACAAGGTTGGTGTCCTCACTTGTTTAGGAGTTCCCTTTAGGGCCTATCGGAACAAAGCATCTGATTACAACTACATGGTCGACAAGGTTGCGAGCATACTAAATACTTAGCTTGGTTGTTTGAGTCTCATAAATTCTGTTCTATACTCTATCCCAATTTATTCGGCCACTACGTCTGCTCTGCCTTTCAGTCATTAATAGGATTTATAGATTATGTGCTACATTTCTTTGGGAAAGGTACTGATTGCTTGAGAGGAAACATTGGATTGCATGGAAAGATCTTCACAAGCCTCCTATCGAGGGTGGTTTGGCTTTCCGTGATCTGCATACGTTGCAACTTAGCCTGGCGGTCAAGCAAATATGGAATATTTGTCATGGGAATTCGTTGTGAGCCTCATATGCTAAGCATGGATTTTTGAAAACACATCTTGTGGATACATCACTGCCTTTTCCATCCTCAATCAAGAAGCCAACCTTTATCTCTGCTAAGAACCCGATTCTCTCCTATTCTAGATGGATTCTTGGTAACGGGGAGTCCACTGACTTTCTTAGGGATACTTGGTATGGTAATGGGTCTTTAATGCATGCGGGTATCACCTGTTTTAATAGAACCTCTATCAACGAAGCATTTCAAAATGAAGTTTGAGCCAGTATTCCATCTCATATCAAGCATTCTATCACCAAGCTATCTTTGAAAAATTCAGGGGATCTGTGTATGGACTCATGCCCCAAATGGAGCATTTTCAACTAAATCGGCAAATAATTTGTTGAGGGAGCATGATACCGGTTGGCCTTCTCTATTGAAAATTTGGAATTGGCATTTCTCTCCGAGAGCATCGATGTTTTGTTAGAAGCTCTTGCACAGGGCTGTCCCGGTAGATAGTAGGATTGTTGAAGGTGGGTTCCAATTTGTTTCTAAAGTGTTCTTGTTGCGCAAATCCACAGTGTGAGGACCTTATTCACCTGTTTATCCATGGTGATATTGTTTCAGCATTATGGCATTGGTTTGCACCCCTCTTCGATGCCAAATGTGGTAACAATCAGAATATCATTCTCAGATGCTGGCATATTATTAAATGTTCTAATATGAGTAATCCTCATGGGTTTATTTCGGTGTGCTTATCATTGTTAATGATTTGAGAAATTTGGAAGGCTAGATGTACCAATCGTTTTGAAGGGAAGAGGCTTTATTACGTGGGAATCATATCAAATATCTCCTCCTCCAAATCCATTGCACTCCAACATTTTTAATCAAAGAATCAAATATAAATGGAAAGAATTAATAGAATAAACAACATTCCTAAGAATCCTAATTACAGACAACCAATCACTTTCCAACATGACTTCACCTAAACAATGGAGAGCGCTGAACGCAGAGACATATACAACAAGTCCAATTTGTCATGACCTGTGTATCGTGATGGAAGGGAAGCCTATCGAAGAGCATCAAATCCTAGTTAACCCTCCTGCAGTCGGATCTGATCTCCCCCTGGGTGCCGGTGAGGGGCCCCATGTTCCCCATCTTCACCATGGCGTTGGCGAAGTCCGTGGTGAACGCCGCGGCGTCGTTGCTGTAGGATTGGACAATGGAGTCGGTGACACCGCCGTTGAACAGCACCTGGTCGGAGGTCAGGAGGCCCCTCCTGTTAATCAAAGCCTGGAAGTAGTTGTTGCCGAAGCGGTTGGGACTCTGCGCGTCCAGGGGGGCAAGGTTGCTGTCTCCCTGCCCGGTGGGGCGGGGACAGTTGGCCCGGCGGGTGGTGGCGAAGTCTGGGTCGATGTTGGTCTGGTTGTAGATGCGGTCTCTGAAGGTGAAGCACTGGGCGAAGCCGACGGTGTGCGCCCCGGACAGGACCACCAGCTCCCTGTCGTTGAAGCCCTTGTTGCTGAACTTTCTTCTGAGGGCGTCGAGGTTCTCGAAGGGGGATGGAAGGTCTCTGTCCGCGTCGCTCCGGCTGGCCGTCCTTGCATCCCGCCGCCCCAGTGGCACCGAGTAGGATGGTCCTCCCATCTGCATATTCAAGGAAGGGTGTCAAGAAACGGTGTTAATTATAATCCATTTTCCACATATCTATCTTTCAACAGCTGCTATCTTTCTACAGCTACGTACAGCGCTCTCTCTCTCTCTCTATCTCATTCTCTCTCATGCATGTCCCGCTAACGCTATTATTACAAGAATTGAGATCATCTCAGTAAAGCTACTGTTTTACTGACAGGATCTGGCCAGTGCTGAGATGAAAATTTATCAGTAGACTCTCTCACATGAAACTTTTTCTAAATACTGACTGAGTTCAGTCAGTAGCAGAATCCAACTCTACCACAAGGGGACAGCAAATGGATGTGCCATTGGCTATCTTCCTACGTAGATCTTACGCAATGTGTATTCATAGTTAGCAATTTGGCAAATGGGAATTATTTGGTTAGCCCTACTTAGAGTCAAACCTAGAACCTTGCTAGGTTTGGGAGGGCGAGGCGACAATACTCACTTCGACGACCGAGTCACGGGCAGCAATCGCCAGGATGTCGGCGCAGGAAACCACACTTCCTCCGCAAGCCCTGTCCACCGCGGCCTTTATGGTGTCGATCGCCTGTGTCCTGATCGAGTTCCGATTTCCCAGCGCCGTCTTCTCTCCCACGAACGAACCCGTGTCGTCCAGAAGAACACTCCCGTCGCAGCCCTAAGAATCCACACGATGACGACGGCCACAACACAACAAGTTCAGATGAGGAAATGGCACGGTAGCTTAATTTGGCAACCACATACTCCACTCTTCCACAATGGGAAGGTTAGTCATATATAGTAGTAGACATATAATAGTTTAGTACGATCTTCGACGACGGAAGGCAGATGTTACTCACATTAACGAAACAGTCGTGGAAGAAGAGGCGAATGATGGAACCGCCCATGCGGGCATCCCTGTTGATAGCCGACCTCAGGGCTGCCCGCACGGTGTCGAACACCGAGGGGCACGTGTTGGCGTAGAAGCCAACGGACAACTGCGCCGAAGCCGGGGACGGGGCTGCGGCGAGGACGACGGCCAGTGCTACGAGGCCGACGTAGCAGAGGCGCATGAGAGTTGGACCAGCCATGTTCATGTGACGAAACACTACGCCCACAAAGAGAAAATATTACCCTTCCGGCCTTCCCTATCTAGGGTTTCTCTGCGTAAACCTGGGTCTTCTTTGTCGCCGTGGAATGTGTCATGCAAGATAGTGCAGGTATTAGTCTGGTACCCCTTTTATAGGAAGTTCTTGTCTTGAAAATTTTTGGTTGATCTGGGCAAATCGGATGTCGTTTTGGCTACTGAATTAGTCAACGTGAACAGGTCTGCGATTGCGTGCTCTCCCGCGTTTTGCACGTGCGGCCCCACCAGTCGTCTGGCAATGTTTGACTTATGGGCGCGTTCCAGGGACCCACCACCAACTGGGCGCTTGTCGGACTTGACTTGTGGAATTTTGAGAATATAAATGCGAACTCGTCTACTCGTCATGGGCTATCATAACTCATAAGAGAAGAGGAGGTAATTGTTTCACTTTTATTGCTGTTCTATTGGAATATTAATTTTGATATATTATTAGTATTTCTAGAAGTTATAATATTAATTCTATAATTAGTACTAAAGGAGTATGGAAGTGGACAGTTAAGAAAAAAGGAGATAATTATATTGGAGTGTCTAAAAGAAATTTTCTTCAATTGATTGTTTCATTTATGATTGTGCCCGCGAGCTGCGGGAATTTCTCCTCGCCTGAATAACCTAAATAAATGTTTTTATAATCCACTGTCAATTTTTTTTTTTTTTTTTTTGAAAAGGCCTAGAGGTTTCCAAAGTCGATGGATTCGCCTAATTAGGCGACAGTTCCAAGTCCGTCTGATTCTTGAGAAAGTAATTCTACACAGGAGATAAATATCCCAACAACATCAGGGAGATGTATGGTCGAGGGTTTTTAGGCCCAACCAAAATCGAACCTAAGACCTCCCTTTTGCAAGGGAGGTGGGTGAACCAACTGCCTTAAGCAGCTGGTTCTAATCCAATGTCAATTATTTCATCTAATTGCACCCGCACAAGATTCTTTCCGATCCACTTGGTTTCTTTATTTGGTATTGTACATGCCTTCGTTGTAGAGGGTATTTCATGACAGTGGGTCATTATGTATCAAGGTAATAGATGTCTGAAGAAGGGATATTCTCGTATGGTGGATTAAATATTATACAAGTTTTGAAGAAGATGCCCCAGAGGAACTGAAGAGGATTCCTTCTGTTACAGGAGCCAGTCGTCCATTGCCAACTGAGTAATATTAGTCATATCATACTCCTACGGGTCTTCTTTTGCTTTTGGTCAGTACATACAGGTCTGCCAAGCCTAAGCTAAACTAGGGTTTTGTTCACGATTCGTTTTGGTATGGTTTACAAGAAAATTTCGTCAAACTAAATCAAACGGATGAAAGTCAGGAACTGAACCAAATCAAATTAAACAAATTCGATTTAATGCGTCTATCATAAAATGGAACCCAAGGTTTAAGACTGCTTTTGTTCGGGTGGAGCCCAGGCTCGCCCTTGAGGGCACTTGGCCAAGTACGGACGACGTTTGTAATCTGGTCTTCTCTATAGCCTTTTTTAGCACAGCGTTTCTTGTTTCGTCCGATGTCAGACTAAACTATAAGGTCTGTCCCGCCAAAACACGTCTGTGCGATGAAGATACCTGACCGCCCCATCCAGCTGTGCCTTTAGTCCTACATCATGTAAATAGAAAACTTGCTGCCTAGGGATTCTATAATATGCCCAGCCGACCCATAACTTTTAAACAGTGCCTCGCCGAATGGGCACACCATCATGGGTTTTGGCCCAAAACAACTAAAGAAAAGTACAACAGATGATTAGTTGATGTTTACATTCATCAAATAATTCGATTTTAACGGTTTGGTTTAATTTTTGCAGTTTGAGACCTATGCAACCTGAACCAAATCGAAAGATCTTTCAAATTGAACCGAATCAAAATTTTAACTTAATTTAATTTAATTTTTCAAATTGAACCAAATAGTTAACACCCGTATGCTAAACCTTATTCCTTGTACAACAACACTTCTGAATTTAATATTTCCAATCAAATTTTGGTCAACCCAATTTTCCTTGCCCCACCACCTATGAATTGAAGAACATTATACTTTCCAAGATTGACATATTGGAAGAGCTGCGGGGTTTGAAATGAGCTCTTTCTTCTATGCATAGAGGCGAAAGAGACCACACAAAACATCAAAAAGAGAAAGAGCTATGGGTGTTCCCTCCTTTCTAACTTTCCCTCCGGCGAATTCCGCTGCAGAGACGAGAGAGAGGATCTGCATGTGATTGGACGGCTACAGATCTCAAACTCCGCCATGTTTGTTTTTCCAGTGTTGATTAGCACGCACACACCTGGTACCATCTCACCCCTTCTGAGATGGAGAAGCGTATTTGACAAATACTCCTTAATTTAGAGGAACGCCAAGAAGAATTAGAGTAAGAATCTGCAGTTACCAGCTGAAACCATTGTGATTAGTGCAGAATCTTATCATCAGTTTGCAACCTTATAGTAAGTTAGGAAACTAGTTGTTGAACATTGTCTCTGTATATATAGACACTAAAATTGACATACGACTGAAATTAATAAAGAGAATACACTAATCTCCTTATAACTATTACCGTCCGGTCAGACATTCCGATTTTAAAAATGGTATCATTTGTCTTTTTGCCGATGTCAAATTTGGATATATATATATATCTGCCTAACGTGCATGTGTTAATGAGATTAAACGATTTGAAGCCAGCACAAGTCGATCGATTTGCGAACCAACAGTCATGGAGTACAAGAAAAGGGATCTACACACTCATATCTACGCATATGTTAGTTGTCGGTACAACCAGTTGTTTACCAACTTTTGAGAAAGAATAACATTTTATTTTATTTTATTTATTTATTTTGATCAATAGCCTAGTAGTACTGGGGCTTGGTGTCCAACTCAGAGGAGCTGGGATCGAGCCGGCCGGAGGCCTAAGATTTACCTTCCAAGAGAAAGATTTTTTTTTTTTCACTCGATGAGGGAGAATGTGTCCTGCCCAGCGCCACCGTGCTACGGGGCTTACGGACAAATAATATAACATTTTAATTACAATAATTATAAATGGTAGGTAATTTCAAGTGTACACATACTACGTCAAGAAAAAGTAGGTAATAAAACGAATTTTTAAGACCAGAACATACGTAGGAAAAGTCTTCCAAAGTTTTGCCTCCCTCTCCTCTCCAATGGTTATGGCGCTGTAGCTCTCTTCCTTCACCTTATCCTTCTCTCCCTCTTCTTCTCCTCCTAGGTCACCTAGAAGGCTCATGCCCTGCGCCTGGTGTGCCTCCGATCGCCCCGCAGAGGATCTAGGGGATGACCAGAGGACGTGCGCCATCGCCGGGTCGTCCTCCATGAAGGTACCGGGAAGGCCATCAGCAACTGCAGAGAGGCCTGGTGTGTCTCGGTCTTTCCTTAGATTTCTTGTTCTTTGGATCCATTACATGGTTTATTAGCTTTCTTGCAGAGTCTTCTTCACTCTTTGTGTTTTTATTTAGACATTTGATGGGGCTAGTGAGTTGCATATGAATGGTGATAGACTTTGATGGCTCTAGATCTGATCTCCATTCTTTTTGTTTTTGGGATTAAGGCCTTTCCACGAAGATTATTCTCACTTTATTTGATATATGAAATGCCTTGATATAGAGATCTTCACCATTTCAGTAAGCGGAAAGGCCTAAAGACCTTATAGACGCACTTTTTTTTCTTATTGTTCCCATTTGTCAAGCATCTCCCGGTTCCCAAGATCTTTACTTGCCTACAAAGTACTCCTAAAGCTTCACTACTCAATATAAGGCTTGTTTTTGGAAACAATACTTGCCCTACTGGAGAGACCCACCATACAATGCCCATCCGATTCTTCATGACACTTGTTATTGGTCTTCTGTTTGGCACCATGTTTTGGACAAGGGTCAGAAGACGTAAGTTTCAAACTTCTTTGTTGCTTACTAAACGACAACATTAATTTAACATTAGAGATCTCTTTGGGCACAAGGTATTAGATCTTTTGAAAGTCACGGTAATCTTTTTTATGGTATCCAGCTAGGATTTATCATATTTATTGTATCTTTAATGCGCAGGTGGACTTGAATCTTATTGAGAAAAGTCCAATTTGTCACCTTGGAATGCATTAATTAGGTTCGTTGCCTTTCTAGTAAAAGAGGACGGTAGGATACATTTGCAATTGAGCATTCGTGATGCCTTTGAATGATTTCTTGTTTTCATTTTCCGATGTTTTTAACAGTTATCATTCGATTCCTTTTTCTGGTTGGATTTATTGACGAAATGGGTGAGGAAGTATAGCAAGGTTATGGAAGTGTACGCAAGCCTGTACATGCTTAATTGGATTTTACACATTGGAAGCGTGGTGACCTTTTCAACTCTTCCATGATGTAAAAAATGTAAGGTTTATGTGTTCTGATGATTGTGTCTTTTGGAATGAAAAATTGTAGTTCCCGATTCTATTCCCTCTTTTTTATGGAATGGACGCCACCATGGACTAATGCTATGCACTAAAACATGGCTACTATATATTTTGATGCTTCCTTTTGACCCTAAAAGGTATATTTTGATGCTCTCATTTGAGGGGAAATGCAATTTCCTGGGAGGGGTTGATGAGGTGACGACAGGGGCATTGATTTGTGTCTGTTTTTTGTGCTTGAGGTAGAAGCTAAAAAACCGACTGCAGATATAAATAACTCGGATTGAGTGTCTATCTAGGATGGATCCGTGGCTTATCCATTGTGCTGTCGGTTTAAGACAGAGTGCCCATTAACTGTCATAAACTCTATGGTATTTTCTTCAGTTACAGAAAAGGGCAAACTTGTGTTGTTTAGAGCCTTAGCTGAAGGCATGGCCCTAAGTCCTCCAGATTCAGCTGCAAGATGTCATGTGGGAAATCTGTAGACCAGTGCATGGTGCAGCCAGTACGACGAGCTTGAATCGCCAAACAATTGGCCACTTGGTTTGTTTTTCTTACTTCATGCCTAAGAGAGAAATTGTTAATCTCACTGGCCAGTTTCTGCAAGTTAGAAATCCAGTCTTGTAGTTGCCATGGGATGTTGATATATACGTGTATTGACAAGATTAATGGTTTGAAATAAGGCTATGTTAGGTCAACTGATTTATTATTTTATTGGCCATTATCAGACTTTCGTTTACATAGCTGAAGTTCAAAAGTAGTAAATATCAGTAGTCTGATTTATTTATATTCTTTTTGTTTTTTTAAATGGTATTTACAGAATGATGAATCATATATCTTACCAGTGTTGTTGCAATTTGACGAACTCCCGGAGGTGGATGATGAGGTGCCTTCTCTATCCTTAACTATCCCTTCTGTTAGCTCTTCGCCATTGCATAATCATGTCTTTGTTTCAACTTATAGGTGCTGATTGAGTTTTATTAATTTTGGCTTCAGCTATTAACTAGATTTTGTCAGTCATATACCATAAACTTTTAGCATTATGGGGGTAGCTCATCATATCACAGTTTCTCTCCAAAAATTTGACCTTTTTTGCCTAGTGTCTTTTCTCCTATTACTAGGAAAGATAATCTTTTTCAGATTACCTTTTTATCTTCTCAGATTAAGCATATTTCATGGTTGTGTAGAAAGTTCTACAGCTAAAATTTGATAGTGTATGCTCAAGGCGATGCCTACTTTAATTCATAACAAAAAATATTCAATTTGGGTTGTTGAAATACCAGAATTAACTATGGCCAAGAATGTCAACCCAGTTTGACTCAATCCAATGTCATTTCCGTGCATGCTTGGCTCTCTAGTCTCTAGTGCCAATTTTTCTGAGAATTACCTGAACTATATTTTTCAGTTATGCCGACCTTTGGTGAAATTGGTTTACCCAAGTTTAACCTAAAGATAAGAAAAACTTTCATGCTGATATGTAGGTTTTATTGTTCCTTCTTTTCCATCACGTTGCTTGCAAACCATTCGCTCACTTTGAATAGGTTCTTTAAACTGACATTTTTTTATTGTGCCTCAAACTTGCATTGAGTGAGGAGTTTTCTGATTTCACCCAAGGAATGATCATAGAGTTTTGACATAAACTACCAACTGCAATAATTTAGGGGTTGAAGGTGGAAGTCTGATAATAAGCACATTTACTACCACAAGGACCAATCTAAAAAGCTCGAAATGAGAATATTTTCATGCATATCTTTTTGTACTCTCTCCTTTTGTGACCTATGTCACACCCAGCCCCATCTTCTTCCCTACGCACATGCACCATTTGATGAGAGACACGTGTATTTGTGAAGTATCTTGATCTCAGGTAAATTTTTTCCCATGCATCGGAAACATTCTATATAGTTTTCCATCATCGCAGCGGACAGCTTCTCCCTAGATGGTTGGCAGAAAGGAATATGTTGATAAAAGATGGAGTGAATGGATTGGCAGAGTCAGAAAGTTTTTTTAAAGAAAGGAATAAGTTATTTGATAGTTCGTGTTGCCATGGGTACGCAAATGATAGTTCATGTCAGATTTCTATAAAACCAAGTGCAGATGTTGGTTGAAATCTCCTCCCCTTCATTGTTCATTTGTCTAGTACTAGTTCGTTTTTTTAAAGAAAGGAATAAGTTTTTTGATAGTTCATGTTGCCATGGCTATACAAATGATAGTTCATGTCAGATTTCTATAAAACCAAGTGCAAATGTTGGTTGAAATCTCCTCCCATTCATTGTTCATTTGTCTAGTACAAGTTCGGTATTTGGCAATACCTTTTTTGTTGGGGGGGGGGGGGGGGGGGGGAGAGCATCATTTGTCAATACTAGTAAAATAGGAAGAAAATTATTTTACAAAGTGTACACCCATAAATTACCAAAGCTAGTTGTCTAGTTTTATACCCACAGAGACTTACATTGATTAGTTCATTCATATTTTTTTCATTATCATTTTGCAGGTCCTTTTGGAAGATGTCCCCAAGTAAGGAATTTGCCAAATGGTCAGAAGGGCAGCTTGTTAGTTTCCATTTCAAGAAACAACTAGACAGCTTGTTTGATGGTCATGGGGTGAATGAGTTCATCTCTTGGATGAACTATCTGCTTACGATCTGCTGCCATGTCCACCTATGGGAAGTGACCATGAGCTTAACTTTATATTTCCTTTCTTTTGTGTATATTTTTGCTAGCCATCCATGGAGGGGTAGGAAAGTGTGGTCACTAATTATAATCAAGGTACATCCTTATAAAGAGTATCTCCTTACTCCTTTCTGTGACAACCAATCTTAGTCACCCAATCGGGTATGCATAGAAAAATGACTTTTAAAAGTATTGAAAAATAGTAAAAAATAAAAAAATCATCACATTAGCCTTTAGAGTTGATCTCATCCCTTAGAATTTTAGTTTTAATGCCCACACATTTTGCATGTGTGTACTATGTTTCGGCCCACTCCTATGTTAAAAAAATAAATATAAATTATCATAAAATTTTAAATATTCATTTATCTCCTAAAGGCTATTTCCATCACTTAAAACTTAATTTTTACTGTTTAATCTTATCCGATTTGATTGTAGACATTCGAAGAGTATGAGCAAATTTGTGATGAATACTAAACCCTAAGAAGATCGGAACAATCTAGAAGGTAATTTGGCAAATTTTTTATTTTTTAATTATTTTTATAATTTTTTAAAAATCAGATATGCAAGTATCTTACGATTGACTATGATTGAGTTTCATGATTAGAGACACGATCGGACAATAAAGATAAAGTCTCAAGAGATAGAAACAACCTTATGAGAAGTATTAATTTAAAATATTTAAAATTCACACACACACACATATATATATATATATATATATATATATATATATATATATATATATATATATATATATATATATATATATATATATATATATATAAAGATATTATCAAATCGCTATTTTGTATTTTAAGAGAATTGCAATCAATCCGATCTTAACGGATCAGTGAGTGGAAGAGAGAAAAAGCATAAGCTCATGATTCACGGTCACTGCTGGGGCCTATTTTGTGTCTCCCCAAAACTGTCTAAGAAACTATTGATGAAACTTTTCACGAGTGTATCATCTTTTAGTTAATAGTCTCACATTAGATAAGGAAAAAAAAAGTTAATGTTTAAATAATAAATGATACCTACTCTACTCAATGTCTTAAAATTTTAAGTTAGACGACTTAATAATTTTAATATGATATTACGATAATGAATTGGGCATGCACATAGTCTTTGTCATCTACGTGACAGAATTTAAAATTAGCTTGCATGTTAAGGAGATGTTAGAATAGTCTCACATTAGAAAAAGAATTAAAATAATAAATATTTAAATAGAAGGTATCTATTTCACTCATTGTCTTAAAGTTTTAAGTTGAATAATCTCATAATTTTAATAAACAATACTTTTATTTATTATTCCGATAATTGATCGCTTCATTTAATGTGATCTGGCCTGCTTCTTGTGGGAGTTCCAAACTGTACGAATAACGTAAGGGTTTTTTTGCAAAGAACCCCTTAAAAGAAATAATATTTGTAAATAATTCCTACATGATTTATGTTTATAAATAATCTTCTAAATTTTGGGAGTATCTTTATATAACCTCCTTAATTATGTGATTTGTTTTAAATTTTATTTGAGCTAAAATATTTTTATTCTACATAAAAATAAAAATAATTTTTTTGATGTTAAATATATATAACAAACTTATGAGTAGATGTTTATGTGAGTTTTCATGTGAGATATATATATATTTTAATTGAAGATATTATTAATATTTTTATTTAATAACTTACACATATTCTATGTAGATAGCAATATTTTAATTTAAATAAAATTCAAAATAAGTCCACATAATTAAGAAGGTTATATGTAAATAATATTATAATTAAGGAGGTTATATGTAAATAATATTATAACTAAGGAGGTTATATGAAATATGAATCATACATAAAGTTATCTACAAATGTGGCATACTGTAAGAGGTTCCTTGCAAAAACTCCCAACGTAAATAAATGCTTTATAATCCAATCTCATGGCATCTGGCTAGTTGCATCCACACAAGTTGATTTCTTTACTTTCCTCTTGGCTTGTTTATTTAGTGCGGTACACTTCTTTTGTGACAGACGACTTCTATTTTTGACAGTAAGGACGTCGTTACATATCTAGCTAACAGACGTCCGAAAGAAAGTATGTTCTTATACGGCCGAAAAACTACACGTAAGTTAGAAATGACAAGGACTTTTTTTAGAATAATATTTGCTGCAATGCCATGGGTTGTAAAGAGTTGGTTGGGGGCATTTTTCAACTTTTTTTATTTTTTTGTCGGATTTTTTTAATTTTTTTTAGAACGTCCGATAAAAAATTTGAAGGTATATCCAAGTTGCTCGGGTCGGTTTCGATCCAACTTTATATATATTTTTTTAAAAAAATAGACATAAATCTCAATTTATGTGTAAAATATTTTTTTTTTAAAAAATATATACAGTTGGTCGGGACCGACCCGAACAACTCAGATGTAACTTCGGTTTTTAATCGGACACTCCAAGAAAATTAAAAAATGCTTCCAACCGATTCCCCTTAAATTAGACGGGACTGCTGATCGGTCCAACGGCTACTGTACCATGCATTACAATTTGCAGCAAGTATTACTCTTCTTTTTATTACAGCACCAAGTCGTCCATCGCTCGTATCTTTTGTTTGTCAACTCGTTAATAGTCATATAATATTAACACACGCACATGTCTCACTATAATCTTTTCAATGAACCCTGCTCAATTCGTGTGTTAATTAAGGGAGCACCCTATTTTTCTTAACCCCGGCCACGTTCCTGAATCGAAGAACTTTATAATTCTTAAGTTCCAATTTATTTGCGGAATAGGTTATTTAAAATAATTTATTTAGAATAACATATATTAAAATAAAGAGCATTTGACTTTTATAGTTCTATAAGACCTACTAACGGAATAGAAAGAATAAACAATTTTTAGGTCTAAAATAGAATTGCTTATTCCCTTTATTCTAGTATAAGTAATTCTTACGCGATATAAGCCATTCCGCTCATCAAATTAGAATTAGTCTTATTTTAAGAATAATGGATCTTACTTTTTTTTAATTCTGTAAATAAAGTGGGACTAAATATTTGTCATACTCTATTTTGTTTAACTCATATGTTATATATTTTTCTCGTATGTTATTTATATTAATTATTAATTATTTTAATTTTTATATTTTAATAATTACTATATCATATAATATTTAATATTTGTAGTCACATATAAAATTTTTTAATTATAATATGTATATTAATATAACAGTAAATCACCTGATAAAGAAGACAACTCGAAACCTTAAAGTTAGAAGTATACCTTCCCTACTTTTACTCGACGGTAGTCTATATCAACAATATCCTTCATTCATGATCTATTTATGAATAATGATATTGTTAAATTCTTTCTTAAGTGGAAGTATCATATTCGTCCATCATGTTTAAATAGTGTTTTATCTAATTTACACGTTGTTATGGTTTTGTTGAAGTATTCTTACAAAATTATATTTATACTTAGTTATGTGTTACATGTTATTTTTCTTTTCAACACTATTTTGGATTTCTTGAGATCTTTCCATTAAACGCATCTAACTAGTACTATAGTTTAACATGCGAGCGAAATGCGTTCAGATTAAAGTCTTTATTAAGTGAAACTAAAAGTTTAATATTTTTCATGCAAAATTATCTTTATATTTAATTATTTACTTATAATTAGCAAATAAGTCAACATAATCGTTTGAGGTTTTAGTCTTGCAACCTTATAATTAGTTAGGAAACTACTTTTTGAACATAATATAGACGCCAAAATCGACATCCGATTCAAATTAATAATGATAAATATTCTCGTTATTAATTGCAACATAGTCGAACAGTATCCAAAATTTAAATATGAGGTCGATCATTTTACCCGTGTCAAGTTTGATATATATCTGCCTTAATATGTAGACGGTGATGTTCGTTAAGTTAATCAATAGGATTCAACCTAAGTTGGCCCCTTGTACTCAATTCAAAAGAGATTTGAACTATTTGAAGCAACTCGCACTAGCCAATATGCAAACCGACATGGTTTTACAGGAATGAAATAATAATAGAGTGTGACTCCTTTTAAGTATGGATTTGGATTGAGCTCAGTCAGTACAGAGAGGGAAAGAAATAATCTTTCATAAAAATTTCCTCGTGAATGAAAAAAGCACCGTATGAAAGATTTTTTTTGAAACATTTCCTACTCTTTAATCAGTCTAAATCTGCATGTAGAAGATCTCTATTCATAATAATAACCATTGAAATAAAAGTCGGTACCTCCTGCTGCCCTGTTGGTCCAGCCTCTAGTGATGGCTGCTGAGAAAGAACAAGAGCTCTTCTCTCGCAACAAGGGAATGAGACTACTGCCAAGTTGCCACCTTGAAGTTAAGCAACCGTGTCAAATCTAATGGAGAGGGTGATAAACTGATAATTAAAGGCCAATTAAGTTGGGGAAAGAGAGAGAAGATATCAAAAGAGACCGTTAAAGGCCAAGCTTAAGGGTAGGTGTACTTTTATTCAAATTCTCTCCATGCTAGATACATGGGGAGATGAGAGACTCATGTGTATACACATTAACAAGAAACAAAAAGACAACCATTAGAAGAATTCTATTAAGAAACTTCTAATTACACACTTTTCGCCTTAGATTTAAAAGATGAACAGAAAGACTTTAGAAAAAGAGACTAACATAAAAAATAATCCTTTAGACAGGTCCAACTTGTTATGACCTGTACATCATCTGTGGGGAGGGAGGGGGGGCGGGGGAGTGTTGTGCGGGAGCGCGTCACTACTGATCTTTGGGCACAACAAGCTGGCGAGCTCCTAGTTGACTCTCCTGCAGTCGGATCTGATCTCCCCCTGGGTGCCGGTGAGGGGCCCCATGTTCCCCATCTTCACCATGGCGTTGGCGAAGTCCGTGGTGAACGCCGCGGCGTCGTTGCTGTAGGATTGGACAATGGAGTCGGTGACACCGCCGTTGAACAGCACCTGATCGGAGGTCAGGAGGCCCCTCCTGTTAATCAAAGCCTGGAAGTAGTTGTTGCCGAAGCGGTTGGGACTCTGCGCGTCCAGAGGCGCAAGGTTGCTGTCTCCCTGCCCGGTGGGGCGGGGACAGTTGGCCCGGCGGGTGGTGGCGAAGGCTGGGTCGATGTTGGTCTGGTTGTAGATGCGGTCTCTGAAGGTGAAGCACTGGGCGAAGCCGACGGTGTGCGACCCGGAGAGGACCACCAGCTCCCTATCGTTGAAGCCCTTGTTGCTGAACTTTCTTCTGAGGGCGTCGAGGTCCTCGAAGGGGGATGGAAGGTCTCTGTCCGCGTCGCTCCGGCTGGCCGTTCTTGCGTCCCGCCGCCCTAGTGGCACCGCGTACGATGGTCCTCCCATCTGCATGTGTCAAGGAAGGGTGTCAAGAATAGACATTTTCCATGTATGTATCATTCACTCTTTCTACAGCTACGTAAGTTCGCTACCTTTCTATGTCTACAACTCTCTCTCTCTGCCCCATGTCCAGCTAATATAATTAATTTATTACGACGAGAAGATCACAAAGAGGCAGCGAATGGCTGTTCTACTGGCTTCCTATGGAAATCCTACATATGCAATCACGGCTTTTTCGTCACATGGTGTATAATATATGTATTATATATCGCTCAGTGTACTACTCACAACTAATGATCAGTATAGCCGAAATGTACGTATGCTCTTCGTAGTTCAGAAAATCCGGCAAATCTGAGGTTGTATATGTTCCATGTGGAAGAGTTTGGATCACCCACTTAAACTAGTTTCTTTTTCATGTAAGACCATTCAGTTAGTTAGTTTGACATGAAGTATCCCAATATATTATAAAACTAGTAAACCTATTAGATAGAGCAACCCTTTTCTTTTTAGATCTGGTTCCTCTCAGTGCACAGTACAAAGAAAGAGTGAGGAGGCGAGATTTTGAGTGAACCGGATTCTTTCTTTTTCACAGGTGTATCCATCAACTCTCTTTTTTCTTTTCTCGTCCAAAACATATCTCATACACCCATAGCACGTGTCCAGGTGAGGAGCATTTTTCTTGACTTATTACCAGACTATATTTTATGCCTCATAAAAATATGATATTTCATAAAATGTTATTCTTTTTACATCAAATCAAACAACAATATAGCTTACCACAAGAAGCCCATAAGGATGTTCTAGAGTTAAAAAGCTTGCCTGCTCAAAGAAAAGGTTATCCACTTCTCAGTTTTCTTAAAAAATTCCAAACTAATTTCTTGTTGCGACAAAAAATATTCCACTCGTAACAGTCATAATATCCACGTTTTTCAGCTGCCTAAGTGCAGAAACTTTCTAACTTTGGACTATGTTAGCTCTTGAATTTCAATCATTGGACTTATATTAAAAATATATAATTATTCTTAGAGGTCATCGTCAGATAACGGGTTGGGAAATGGGACTATCGATTTCCGTATTCATTAAGAACCAAATTATCCAGCATCCGCTAATTTATCGGTGATAAAAATATTATCTTAGGACTGCCCGTTAAACTAACAAATGGTCAAATAATAAGGTTGTCAGCTAGTATTGATATCCCTACTCATAACTTAGGCTATGTACTTCCAAGTTCAGAAGAACAAAATTAATGCTCCTAGCTAGTTTCAGACAATATTGACATGATGCGATTCCAAACCCTATTTTTACTGCTCTTACTAGAACTTGCACGTGCAGCCTTACAGTCAAACCTAAAAGCGTGCTAGCTAGGTTGAGGAGGGAGAGGTGATAATACTCACTTCGACGATCGAGTCACGGGCGGCAATCGCCAGGATGTCGGCACAGGAAACCACACTCCCTCCGCAAGCCCTGTCGACCGCCGTCTTTATGGTGTCGATCGCCTGCGTCCTGATGGAGTTCCGATTTCCCAGCGCGGTCTTCTCTCCCACGAACGGACCCGTGTCGTCCAGAAGTACACTTCCGTCGCAGCCCTGAGGACCCACAGGACGACGGCGGCCACAACACAAAAAGTTCAGATAAGGAGATCACAAGGTAACTTTAGCAGTGTACACGGGAAACTCTTCTGCAGTGGGAGACATGTCACTCACGTTAACGAAGCAGTCGTGGAAGAAGAGGCGAATGATGGAGGAGCCCATCCGGGCCTCCCTGTTTATGGCCGACCTCACGGCTGCCCGCACGGTGTCGAACACCGAGGGGCACGTGTTGGCGTAGAAGCCGACGGACAACTGCGCCGAGGCCGGGGACGGGGCTGCCGCGAGGAAGACGGCTAGTGCTACGAGACCGACGTAGCAGAGCCGCATGCGAGTTGCACCAGCCATATTGTTCAGGTGATCAGGCAAAGAAAATACTACGTTCACGAAGAGAAAGTACTACGCTACGCCCTCTCTCTCTCTCTAGGGTTTATTTTGTATATCTGGATCTTCTTTATCTCCCAGGAATGCGTTGTGCAGATTAGGTGGTGGAGGTGCCCCTTTTATAGGCAGTTCTCTTGAAAAATTTTGGTCGATGTGTACAAATTGGATGTAGTTTTGACTATTGAATGCCTCAGCGTTAAAAGGTCTACGATTTGTTGCTGGGTGTTTTGTATATACGTGCGGACCCACCAATTACTTGGTCATAGTTTTGACTTGCGGGGATTCGTTTTCGGTTCCCTCCCACCAATGAGTTCGGCGAGCATGACTTTTGGGCGTGCTGATACAATAAAAATGATTGGTAGGCTACGCGTGTTGGGCGGATCATAAGAGAAGAGGAGCTAATTAAATGTTTCTTTATGTTCTCTTGGAGTATTAACTTTGATGTAGTGTTAGTTCTGATAGTAATATTTTATATTTTATAATATTAAAACTATAATTATTACTTTATTATGGGAGGAATATGGAAGATGACAACCAAAGAAGAGAAGATGAGATCCTCTAGGTGCAAGTTTGAACTAGATTCAATCAGTATAGAGAGAGGAATTATTTGAAACACCGCTTCGTAAAGTACTTTTTCCATTCTTGATGAAGTATTTTTATGAAAAAAAATATTTCCCTCTTCTCCCGCTTACTAACTCCCGTCCGATCTTGTACTTAAAAGAAGGAGGTAGTTAATGAGAGGGAAGCAGGAAGAACATGAGATCTGTAAAACTAAACTCTTCTATCAAAACTGTTATCGAAGTTCTGAAGTAGGTTTGAGAAGTAATTTCTGATATACATTTCTTGGAGGTGTTACATCTCATCAAAGGAGATGCATATGGATCGCTTTTGTTCCCGTGTGACTTCATCGGGTTGGAGTTCCCTCAATCGGGCAACTAAGGGAAAGTGACCTCATCGGCCATGCGCTCGGTGGGTGACTGATGTGTTTCCCTCAGTAACCCAACTGAGGGAACCCCAACCTGACCTCATCCCCCACGTTTGGTCATGTACTCCCTCCACATACTTTCTGAATGCAGTTTATAGTCAATTCCCTCCGCATACTTTATGAATGCAGTTTATAGTCAATTTTTACTGTGTGGCTGATTTTCTCAATTATGATCTTCTCTCGATCTCAATCTCGATCTCTCGACTTGATCCACAATGGTTTTTGGTGCAGAAAGAGTTGATGTGTGCACCAACAGTTCAGTACTTTTCTCCTTCTATCGACTATTATACATCTTTTGTCTACATCTTTATTTTCTTCTTGTCGTTTAAAAATTTAGTTTTGACAGCATAATTTAGAAGATGTTTATATTCTAGTTCTGCATGGTGCAAAAAAGTCACTATAGTGTTTGGAAGATTTTAATGGGTATAAAGATGTTGGTTTGCTTTGGATACTTTGACTGTTATGTTTCATTCATAAAAGATGTGAAAATTAATAACTTTATTTACAATATGTTTTTGTAATTAAAAAAATATGACATACTTCGTCAAAACGAAACAAGATGATGGAAGATCCAACGGATCAAACGTTTAAAACAAGATCTTCAATGTGAATCATATTGCTTACGGTGGAAATTTTGCAACAAAATAATATAAAAGTAGAGTTCGCTGTATATAAATTATATAGGCAATAAAAAATTAGCAAAGTCAGCATAAAATCAATAACAGATAATTTTATTTATTTGAAAGACAGCCGAACACCATTAAAAGAAGTTTTATTTTTATCAGTTACTATATAAATTATATCCTTTCATGTAAATTTAAACAGTACTGTTATAAACCTATGATGGCCCCTCCTACAATGAGTTCCTGGGTCCGCCCCACGTGTAAGAATAACACTATCTAACAGTGAATCCGGGAGAAAAACCAAAAAGTTCCAAATGAGACATTTCGTAATTGGCTGGTTCCATTTGCATCAGTCATATCACCGGATGTTTTCTTTTTCCCTTTTTTCCGGGTACTATAAACACGAACAGGCCAGCAAAAGAACAAATCATGTAGCCTTAAAGAGCCACTTTCCATTGACCAAATTTATGGACGATTAAGTCAACAGTACTGTCTGGTGTATGGTGGGCCGTAGACCTCCAATTCAGATCTTATCTAATCTCCAAGATTATCTTTTGCGCATCACAAGTCCAGCAGCATGGGTTGAATTCTTAACGAGACAACAAAGTCAACTTTGTACATCTAAATTTCTCCAAGTTGCAAAATTAAGGCCGTGTTTGACGCAGCTTTCATTTGGAAGTATTTTTTTATTTTCATTTACTTATTTTTTATGGAAGTCATTAGATCTTAGAAGTTATTTATGTAGTATTTTTCTTGTGTTTTGGCTTCTAACCAAAGTTACAAGAAGGGGGGAGCATTTAAGATTGGAGAAAAAGTGAAGTTGTTACGAGAGAATTGACTTTTGTAATCAAACAAAATTAGTTATAACTTCTCTCCCTCAAAATTTGAAAGATTCACAAAAGATTGTTAAAAGAAGTTGGTTGATTAGTATATAAAATAATTTTGGTTCTTCTAATGCAATATCTATTTCAAAATATATAACGTAATTGTCTTAGAAAACAACAACATTGTTTCTTTGGAAAAAGACACGACAAATTGCAACTGTTTGATGTTACAAAATTTTTAAGGATGCATTTAATAAGTTATTGTTTATTTTAAATTAAAATATGTTGAAATTGTGATACCTGCTTTCTATGTCCTAAAGAAATTTTCTTCAAGAGCAGATGAAACTTTGTGCCATCTTTCAGTACTTCACTCTAAGGTTAAAACCGGGGGTGGGTGGTTTAAACTGAATGGATAACGTAAATAAATGTTCATGTAATCCAATGTCAACTATATATATATATATATATATATATGCCATCTAGTTGCACATCAGACAAGATCCTTTGCTTTCCTCTTGGCTGCTTTATAGCACATGCTTTTGACATAGAGAGCCTCTATTTCTGACACCGGGGCATTACATGATCTCAAGGTAATACATGTCTGACGAAGGGATATTCTCATCACGTAAGTAGTGAGAAAGATGCTCCGTAGGAAATGATGGATTCCTTTTATTTTACAGTAACTGGTCGTCCATAATCTTGATAACTAGCACATCTTTCATTGTTCAACTCGCTGATTGTCATATAATATTCATCAGGGTTTGTCGTACCAGATCAACTCGTATTGACTCGACATGACTCGTACCATATCAGAACGAATTCGAGTCGCTGCGACTCAACCGAGTCTATACGATTTAACCATGTGATTCGTACGAGTCAACATGAGTCAACCCGACTCGTACTAGATCATGAGAGATCCGAGTCGGTCGACTTGTCGAGTCAGCGAATCTTGATATCCATACACCTAATAGGTCGTCCACCAGCCCTGTGCCAAACCTGATTCCTTTTACAACTACACTACTGTCATCTTTCCAATCAAACTCTGCATGCCCAACTCGTGTGTTAAGGGAACACCCCATTTGCTTGCCCTAGACCACCTCTGAGTTGAAGAAAGTTGTACTATCAAAGATTGAGACATTGGAATAGTGGCGAGGTTTGAAATGAGCTCTTTCTCCTTTGCATGCATGGCGGCGAAAGAGACCGTCCAAAGCATCATAGAGAAAGAGCCAGGTTCTCCTTCCTATCCAGCTTCCCCTCCGGACGGAGTCCACCTGCAGGGAGACGAAAGTGAGTACTCGCATGTGCTTGGGTGTGGCTGCAAGTTTCAAACTAGGACTTAATGCATGTTTTGTTTTCTAATGTTGATTAGTACGCGCACGCCCGGCACCAATTCATCCCGATTGAGATGGCGAAGCGCGTGTTTGACATACTCGTTTATTGGAGAGCCGTCAAAAATATGACAAGAGTCTCCACCCACCAGCTTAAAAAAGGTGTAGATCGTAAGAACTGCCTTCATTTTGCCACCTTATTAATAGACACCAAAATTGACATATGATTCAAATTGATGGTGAGAAGTTTCCTCCTCATTGCAACCGAATCAGACATCCAAATTTCGGATATATATAATACCATCTTTTTGTCTTGCCTATGTCGAATTAACTTGATATAGACCTTTATATCCCGTTTAATTAAGTTAAGCAACAGGATTCAACATATATAAGTTTATTGATAGAATTCAACATAAGTTAATTAATCAATGAGATAAAAGTCCGCCCCGCTAATCCAGGCTCTAGTTGACGGCTGATGAGAGAGAACAGGAGCTTTTATGTCAACAAGGGAGTGCTACTACTTGCTGTTAAGAAACTGTGCGTGTTACATCTAATGGAAAAGTTGACCTTGGTGGATTTTTTTAAGGAAAATGTACGTCTTTTACCAAAATAAGGGAATTCAAACTAGATTTGACTTAATCCGCGCCGCCCCTCCTTCGTCTCACCCTTACCTTGATTAGAAGTAGATTGTCTGTCAGTAGGTTAAATTGTCTGTCTGTCAGGACGGCTTAAAGAAATTTAAAAAATCAAAAATCTAGTCTCACTCTACAGTGAAAAATGTCTGTTTAGGCCAAATCCAATAAAAGGAGTTTTAGTTTTTAATTTTTTAGATTCTTATAATTATCCGATCTTAGATTATATCATATATACATGTCGATCTTAAAAAAATTTCAAAAACTAAAAGAGATAAAGACTGCACCGCATATGGTGCAGCAGGTGTTACTCATTTTTCTTCGTGCTCTAACATAAGGGATGATGTTAGAGATATTTCAAAAAAAAAATCATGGAGTCTCCCATGGAATGACGGCTTGTTAGATCAGATATGAAAAAAATGGACCGAGTTCGACCCATGATTTGCCATTGACAATAATCTTGCTAAATTCAATATTACCTACCTGAGAAGTTTAAATTTTTAATCTAACCGAATGCAATAACGTATTTATAGAAACCCCAACTTAGAAAAAATAGATTTTTTTTTTCTTTTCGGTCTCTAAAATCTTCTAATATGTGTTATTCTTTCTAATCTTCATATTTATTTTAAACTCTTTACAATCTCTCAACTCTTCTTAAAAAGTCCCCCTGTCTATTCTGCAAATATTTTTAGTATATTCTTTTTCAATAGCTGTCAAGTAAAGATATTTTTTAAGAAAAAGTTAAAGATTATGAGAAGTTTAAGATAAATATGAACATTACAAGGACTAACATAAGTATTGCAGAGATAAAAAGCAAGGAAACCCCAAAATAAAATCCTAGACGATATATGTCTTCGTTGTTCAGCAAACCTTAAGTTTATAGTACTTCTTTATTATTTTAGGCTTGTTTTCTAGAATGGATCGGTTGTCCAATATTTTGAAGGGATGAACTCTTCAACGTTAGAAGGCTGACATGGAACTGTTCTCCATTGGCATTCTTGAGATGGACTTTGTATTTTTCTGCGTGTCTTCTTCTCTCTCTTGCGTGACGGCGACCAACTTCTCAATTTATCTGCCCGCAGTGCGCGCAAGAAGCGGCGATTAGAGTGGAACGCGAAATTTTCTGTTGAAACACATGTTTAACAATTTATTAATTATAAAATTATAAGTTAATCAAGTTTCCTGCCAGGGGATATAGCAATTAAGTGTTCTCACTTCTCATGTATTTCGTAATGAAGGAAGGATTAAAATCTGATTTTTCAACATTTTTCCTGTAACGGGATGTACGCTATGGCGTATTAGTTCCTATCTTTTGCCTTCCAACGAGAGTCAGGAGGTCTCATGTTCGAATCTGTCAAGAGTCCACGACCTCTCTTGCCATCAGTCTACATTGTACCATCAGATTATTTATTCCCTTGTCCATGTGATTATTTTTTGAGAGATGAACTCAACGGGAAACAGTCAGCTAATTAGGCGGAACCATCATATACATAATATTCACCTACTTAAGTGAAAATATCGGATTGTCCAAATTAAATTTCAGTCCTCTTTAATATGGAGGGAAACTTCTGCCTGTAGCGCTGAATCATATGGATCGCACAACATACTATGCGGTTTCGTACTAAAAAACTATTAAAGGGTTGTTTGTTAATTTAAATGTAAAATTTTATGATGAATTGGTTTTAAAATCACCAGTTTGTAAAATTAATTAATTTTCATAATTTTAGAATTGAGGAGTATTTTGTTTGGATACTTTGTAAAATACAGAAAAACAAAATAAGAGAATGCATAAATTCTATGATTTTGGTTATGATAACTTTTTATTAAAAACAAAAATAAGACTATGAGCCTCAAACTGACAGATAAAAGTCCGATGCTATTTTATTTTACACTATTTTATATTAACTCAAACATCTGAAAATACCGTACAATAAAACAAGTTTCTTAGATTGAATTATTTTACATTGAAACAAACAAATAGTAATCCTAAAACATAATTGTTAACAGAACTAATTACAGAAAGGTCTGAGTTCCAAATCCACCTTCATATAAACGATCATGGTGAGAATGAGATCCTTTGCCTCCTGGAACATGTGCTTCGATCATTTACGTTTTCTACTCAAATGAACTAAAGATAAAACAAAAAAAATATAAACTTATCTTTGACCTACATAAACAAAGATGTACGGGCGGAGAAGATCTCAGTATGACCTGGTAAAAATTGAAATTCTCTACCATCACCTTCACAGGTAGACGTGAGGACGAATGAGTGAATTTAGTATACATTACATGCATGATTCTTGGTGAACTGACCTAGGCGTTCTAAAATTTATTGGAGTTTTTATTATAATCTTTCAATATTTTTTTATAAGTTTTTATATATATGTTGGGTTTCTAAGATTAAATGGTCCACTTATCATAAAGTTATTGGACTGCACATTAAATGCATACTATTGGACCTAATTAAAAAGGGTTCCTTCAGTTACTTGGGACTAATTCAATGTATCCTTTAGAATTTTCTGCTATGAGTGGAAGTCTTTTAAAGGTTGTGACTGAACTATCCCTTCTCTCTATGCAAGATACACGGACTCCCCCATAAGTTATGTGCATGTAGAGAGATAAAGAGAGAAAAGTAGATAGACTTTGAGAGTTACAATCTTCTTCATCCGGCAATCTTCTTCATCGTTTTGCCGTATTCTTCCTCTTCCGTGTCTGGGGATGACTTCCATTCCAAATACTCCGTCAATTCCTCAACATGTGGTATCAGAGCGATTTCATATCTTTCCACGCACGGTGGAGTATCTTCACGGCACTCTCTTCTCGGCCGTCGGACATCGACTGAAATGCGGCAGGCGGGGTGGATTTTTGACATTGACTTGCCCTGTGCCTCAGGATACCGCGTAGGTCGCCCAAGGGCGCTGCCCAGGGCCGCCAGCGCGCGCCCATGGTGCTGGAGAGCGCCGTGCAGGGTCGCCGAAGCCCGCGCCAGGGCGCTGGCGCTGGGGGCCGCGCAGGCCGCCGGAGGGCGCCACGGAAAGCTGCCCAGGCCGCGCGCAAGCGATGGCGCTGGGCGCCGCATGGGGCTGCCCAAGGGTCCCTGAGCAGGGCCACCGTCAGCCGGTGTTTTTGGCCCGGGATCCAATTAAATTTTAAAATTAACAAAGAAGAAGGGCTATGAGGGTGGCAAGGCTAGGTCAGTGGTTGTCACTGGTGGGATCATGTTTTGCCGCCGGACAGAATGGTGACCATTTCCCTGGGCCTCCACGATCCTCACCATGGCGGTGGTGCTGTGGTGTTTCGGGTTTGATTTTGAGATGGAGAATAGGACTTGACAATGAGTTGAATAGCTCTCAAGTTATTCGAATCGGCTCAGAGTTTGGTTTAACTCAGTTCGACTCATTAAAAAAAAACAAGTGATATTCGAACTCAATAATGAGGTCGTTTCATTAATCAAGACTCAATTGACTAGTGAGCCGAGCCGACCTGAGTTTAAAAGTAATATTTGTATTTATGCTTTATTTAATATTACTCTGCCTAAACTTGATCCGGATAATCACATGCTTTTACCGGCATTAAATACTAGACCATTCGTTGAAGATAAGAGTACATCAGATGCATATGAAGTCTTATTATGAACGGATTGTATCCATTAGACAAATATACGTTCAATTAAGATTTATTTTTCAGGAATACCAAAGGCAAACGTGACGTGTGAGAAACTTAAGAGGACTAAACACCTTCTGAAAAATCAGATACAGGACTAATGTTCTCCAACCTCTACACCGTTAGGCATCAGCCCCTCTCCTCCCTCTGCGTCACCTTCTCTCGCATGCGCCTGCGCAGGCAGGCCATCCGTCTCGTTCTCCCCATCCTCTACACCGTCAAGCCGACGGACCCCTTTCCCTCTCTACCGCTTCCCCCCCCCCCCCCCCCCCAAGCTCCACCACAGTGGCGATCCAGCCTTTCTATCGATTCAACCTAAGATTCACTTAATCTAAAATCCTACTAATCCAATGATACTTATGACTTAATGTTTAAATGATCCTTCTAGATAAACTTTTTGGGTCCGCCGCTGCTCCACCATGCGGCAAGAAGATGCAGAGTACTGCCTGCAGTGGCTGAACGTGTGGAGCATCAAGGTGGTGACGCCGCAGCAGTTGACGAAGCTTGCGTGGGGCTGGCTGGCAGCATGCAACCATTCATGTGGGTGCTATGACCGGACGTGATCAGCGGCAAGGGGCGGCGCTGCTGGAGGCCCTTCGAGGAGACGACTGCATGGCGGTGGGAGGCAGGCAGGGTGGTGCGACCATTAAGGGGTGCTCGTCAACCTAGGGACGGGGGAGGTTCCTCACCCACTGCAGGGTGGAACATGATGCCGGAGGGGTAGCACGAAGGGGTGCGCATGGTGTGGCCCTTCTTCGCCGAGCTGCACGCCCCAACTGCACGCACGCGTGGGCATTCTGACCAGAACGTTTAGTGATACCTCGATTTCCAGAAATCAAGCCCAAAAACTTTATAAATGGGGCCCTTGTGGCCTCGGATTTCTTAGAAATCAAGCCCAGCCCCCAAAAAATTTATAAATGTAGCCCTTGTGGCCTCGGATTTCTTAGAAATCAACCCCAGCCCCAAAAAAATTTATAAATGGAGCCCTTGTGTTCTTGTTCGGTCTTCAACCGGTTTGCAGGTCTGGTTCAACTCGGTCAAATAGTTTGACCCGGAATTGATTTCACTCAGTCAAACTGCCGAGCCGGGCTTGAGACTTGAGCTCGAATTGGCTGTGTTCGAGCCGAGCTGAGTTTTATTCTGGGCTCGAACCAAAGAAATTTTTTTGAAGAACCAAGCTCGAGCAGCTTAAAGCTCGGGAGGAAGAAGAAAGGTCTTTTAACCCTTTTGTCCTTAACTTTCTTTTATTTTGCTACTAGTTTTTTAAACCCCTGCGCGGCATTTATGTGAAATTATTTAAAAAATAATTAAATTTTATATAAGTTAAAAATATCATATTGATTTAAATAATTTTATCTTAATAAATTTTTAATTTTAAGTAAATAATTAATTATAATATAATTTAAAATAAAAAATATTAAATTTATAATTTTATTTAATAAGAGTTCTAATATAAAGACATTTCGCTTGCATGTTTAAACTATACTGCTAGCTAGGTAAGTTTAATGGAGATATCTCAGGAGATCTAAAGTAGTGTTAAAAAAAAAATAGTAACATGCGGTACATAACTAAATATAAATGTAATTTTGTATGAGGACTACGACAAAACCATAACAATGTGTAAATTAGATAAGACATTCGAGGACAATGGACAACTATATTACTTCTACGTAATAAAGATTTTAACAATATTACAATTCAAAAATAGATCATTCATAAAAGATATTGTCGATGAAGGTTGATGTCAAGTAAATGTATGGAAGATATGTTTCAAACTTTAGAGTTTTGAGTTGTCTTCTTTGTCAAGTAGCTTATTATTATATTAATATACCTAAAAAAATGAATATATTATACATTATAAATAAAAATATATAGTTAAAAAATGTGACTATAAATATTAAATATTATATACTATGACAATTATTAACATATAAAAATTAGTATAATAAATAATAAATACAAATCATATACGATAAAAAATATATAACATATGAGTTAAATAAATTTATAAGATAAATTAAATAAAATAGAGTAAGACAAATATTTAGAAATAATCTTACTTTGTATTTAATATTAATACAATTTTAAAATTTTTGCCCCCCCTCCCCTGCATCTCCCCCAGAGAGAGAGAGAGAGAGAGAGAGAGAGAGAGAGAGAGAGAGAGAGAGAGAGTGAGAGAGAGAGAGAGGAGAAGAGAGAGAGAGAGAGAGAGAGAGAGAGAGAGAGAGAGAGAGAGAGAGAGTTATGCCATTAACGAGTTATTTTTATACAAAGTATGTAATAATTAAATAAAAATATTTTCTAATTTTTTAAAAAAAAATTTATGCAAATGAGTATACTTTCAACACAGTTAAATATATATTATGTTACAAAAATAAATATTAAAAGATAAAATCAATGTTAGACATATTTTTTTTTCTTAACTTTTTTTAGAAAAGTAAATGAAAAATTTTAAGACAATTTTAAACAAATATTAAAGAAATATTAATTTTGTTATATGGGAAATATGTTTAGAAATTAAAAATATAATTTGCAAGAAACATTAGCACTTTAATAAATACGAACATATTTAAATAGGTCAATATAGTATCATTTTGCAAGTAGGTAACATATAAATGTTAGTAATCAAGATTGAAACAAATGTCATGATTTAATATTATTTCTTATATATTGTCAATGTGATTATACTTTAAACACGTTGAATATATATATTAAATATTTAATTATTTTTGTTATTTCACTAAATAAGATAATATTTAATAGTATATATTATTTAAATATCTATATCAATATACTTTGAATATAGTAAAATAAAATTTGATATTGTATATTAATATACTTGATACAAATGAAAAAATTGAAGATTGATTTATAGGAAAACATCTATACTTAAAAGAAGAATCATCTATTATAAAAGGCATGATAATCTTTTACAGTGTGAAATGTTCAACTCTTTGGATACATGAGTATAAGAAAGCATTAGCACTTTAATGAATACGAACATATTTAGATAGGCCAATATAGTATCATTTGGCAAATAGGTAACATATAATGTTAAGTAATCAAGATTGAAATAAATGTCATGATTTAATATTATTTATTATATATTGTCAATATGATTAATCTCTCCACCACATTGTATATATATATATAATATTTATCACTTTTCTTATTTTATTTCACTAAATTAGATAATATTAAATAGTATATATTATTTAAATATCCATATAAATATACTAAAATAAATTTTTATATTGTATATTGATATATGTGATACAAATGGAAAAAATTGAAGATGAGATTCATAAGAAAAGATCTATACTCAAAATGAGAAGCATTGATTATAAAAGACATGATAATCTTTTACATTATGAAATGTTCAAGTCTTTGGATATATGAGTATAAGAAAGCACTAAAAGACCACTAAACTAAGTAAAAAATATACTAATACTAAGAATGACACTGATAAGTCATTGTCTTTTTTCACCATCAGGTTTACTTTGGAAATCATGTCCTACTTA